>CM041779.1:60741693-60991764 GCA_023374045.1 Limonium bicolor | reverse complement strand
TTGTCCAAATTCCATAAAAACATCATTGAACTCCTCTCACTTATGAGAGTATTTCCCTCTTTTCAAAATAAAAAAAACACCACTTTCATCTCGATGGCTAGAGCTCTTCTTGAAGCTTGAAGAACACCATTGTGACCTTTAACCTCTCCTTGTTGTTTTAAGGTAAGAAAGGAACCTTAAAACTCATCTTTCTAGCTATTCCTCTTTAACCTAGAATTTTTCCAGATTTTGAACTCTTGTTACCCCTCTTGCTCCATCCGGTTTTTTAGTCCCTTCAAGAAGTGCTGGAGCTTGCTGTTTTAATGCTCAAAAACTCCACCTAGGAGTTCCAAGGTAATACTCTTTTGGAGCTTTAAACCCTTCTTGTATTGTAGGGCTGATTTTAGAAGTTTAGGAGTTACATTAATGCTCATTAGTATTTCTTGGTATGGGCTGTAGCATTAGAGTTTTGAACTCCCCTATAACCGGTTGTGAAATAAAGAGCAAGGAAGGAGAGAAGAAGAAGGAAAGGAAAGAAAGGAAGCTAGCAAATTCAAGGTATATGAACTTGCCCTTGAGCTAGTTTTGTAAGTGATGTGAAACATAATTTTAATGCCTAAGTATTGTATAACTATAGTAAAGGTAAAACAAATGATGGAAAGGTATCCTAGTATGAATTGTGTTGATTTTTAAGGGCCTTAGATCCAAGTAGTTAAATGATTGTACAATAGGGTTATTATTGAGCTTGTGCAGGAAAATATTGAGTAAGAGATTAAACTATTTTAGTGTTGTTAATGTCTTGAATAAACATGGATATAAAACTGAGTTGTATGAGCAAAATAATGTGGTGAGAATGCTTAGAAATGTAGGGAACCTCTGTCAAAATTTGTCTAGAAACTAAGGGACTTAAGTGTTTTAAGGAAAAGAAATAACCTAGGATATAACTAGGTGTGTCTTGGTGTTTAAAATGAGTAGTTAACCATGTTAGAAACTAGATTGGGAGAGATAGGTAATGGAGTAGCATGTGAGGTGGAAACAATGTTAAAACACTAGTTATGCAAGAACCATTATGTTCGTGAAGAGAAAGAAAACAAAAATTTGTAGCATGAGTTTTTAGGAAAAACAAGAGTGAGAAAATTGTGTAAGGAAACCAAGAATTGAGTGATGAGTGTGATGAATGAACTAAGGTAGTTTAGAGGGTCTACTTAGTGTTAAAACAGGCTAGATCACTTGTAGGAAGATTGGGGAAGAAATGGGTAGAAGAATGGAGTTAAAACAAAGTTAAAATTAGTATACTAGCTTTGACCAACCTTAGGACCGACCTTGGGAAGGTCGGTCGAGCCAGAATTTGCAAGCACGGAAGTCTACTGACTTCGACCGACCTTAGGACCGATCTTGGCAAGGTCGGTCGAGTCGTAATTTGTAAAGCCAGAAGTCTACTAACTTCGATCGACCCTGTTAAGGTCGGTCGGGTCTAAATTTGCAGAACGGAAGTCTTCTGACTTTGACCGACCTTAGGACCAAGTCGGTCGAAGTTGAATTTTCCAGAACCGTAACCTACTGACTTCGACCGACCTTGGGACCGACCCTGGGTAAGGTCGGCGAGTAAAAATAATAATAGTAATCATATACTCCCTCCTATTCTAAATATAAGTCGTTTTAGGCTTTAGCATTATGTTCAAATTATAAGTCGTTTTAGACTTTTTGTATCTATCTTTCTACTTTTACCCTTTCTACTTTTTTAATTATTATTGTCATTACACTCTACTTTTTATCTTACCAATAAAGTATACTTACTTTTTTATTCTTCCAATACAAAAAGTAAGGGTATACTAGTCTTTTTAAACTCTTTCTTAAATATTGTGAAAAAGTCTAAAATGACTTATAATTAAAATAGGAGGGAGTATGTATATATATGGGGCTGTAGTAGCATACCATTGATGGAGTAATGATGGTAAGAAAATATGCACACAAGTAAAAAAACAAGCTTAAGAGATAATGAGAAGAAAATGATTTTCATGATTAAGTATGAGTAGTAAGTACTGGCAATGGTAAAATTAGGAATATTAATGAAGGAACCGAATAGGTTAATAATAAATAATTGACCGTACAATTCCGTATATGTTATAGGACTCGAATAATTGAACCTCGAAGGAAAATCGGAGTCCAAGTACGACGGTGAACGGTATGATTTTCTCATGCCCTGTATGCTACCGTGGTTACCTGATTTGTGTGTTTGTGTGATCACCTAAATAAGATAAATACACGAATTGGGTTTATTGCACTTTCTTGTGCTTGTATTATATTGTTCCTTGTTGGATTCCTATTTGAACTTATAGTTTGTATAATTCATGAAATGTATGGATGTGGATGATGCGTGGATTGTCTTGATGTGAAGTGTACTAACCAAATTAGTATGGAAAGATTTATTCTCACTAACTCCTAACCAAGTAACCTTTCTAACCTTGAGTAAAAATGGTAATTGGAGTATTGTGAGAAGTCCGATATAGCTTCAGCCAAGCATGAGAATGAGGAAATACGAGAGGTTGTTTCCGAGTTTTGGCCTATTCTTTCTTATGGTCCAAACCCCTTAAATGGGTAGCAACCCTAGGAAGTAAGCCACCCTAAAGCCCGGTGGTGGGATATCGTAGTCCCTGCTCGGAGGTCATACTGACTTAACTTAAGTATTAAAGTAAGAAGAGTAATTGGCCAAGTAAAGATCATGATTGGTGTAAGTCAAGGATCTCGAATAAAAGAGTAATGTACATCCGATTAACCCAGATGCGTACGTAACTAACAAAGCATTGTGTATGTACTTGAGAAGTGGATCTCACGGCCTTGGTAAGTGTGAATGGTCGATGTGTGAATGTCTTCCTTGTATGTATGTATGCGCTATGTGTGAATGTATTGTTGCTTATTAAAGCATGTATGCATGTATGAAATAATGAACTCCATGTATGCGACCAAGTAGTCGGCGTACCCCCGTTAGCACGCGGGGTATGTGAATTTCATATGCAGCTGTTACTGAGCCCCTTGGGGCACTGTCTTTATTTCTTCTAGGTACCCGAGAAGAATGATGGTCATATTAAGACCGAGTTGAACTCTTTTTGTGTAGTTAGTAAATTGGAAATTGTGTACCGAGTTGTACATGGCTTGATGCCTTTTTGAGAAGCCGAAGTACCATGTGGTACACCCTTTTGAATACTGGAATTGTGAATTTGGTGAGAGTGAGTGGTTGTATACACTCATAGCTTTTGTTAGCCTTGTAAAAGTGGGATGTAATTAATATGCTTTTGTATACTCGGTAATCCAGGGATGTAAGTAATGTTGGGAATGTAATGGAGGTTTTTCTTATTGCTCGGTATATACCATCAGACCATGACAGTAAGTAGTATGAGCCTTGTTAGTCATTGGGTGGCTTACGACATTGTATCACCCGCCGTGAGTATGTAAGAATTCCGCTGCGAGTAGGGTAATTATAGAGACGATTAGAGGATAATAATAAGATTAGCGGTTGGGGTGTTACAAAATGTGTGGTAAAGTCATAAATATGAGGAAATACTAGTCAAACTAGATTATGGTGATCAACCTGGGTTAAGGAAGAGTGTTGACTAAGTTAGGTGACAAAATAATGAAAATAGCAATTTAAATGAAGTTTTCAAGTTAAATGTAAGTTTTGTAAAACTTATGGGATAAAATGCAATATATGAAAGTATAGAGCGGAAATATTATTTGGAACAGCCTAGGGGTTGATTCGGACTTAGTGAAAAAATTTGGGTTGATTTTGGAATTAAGTTAATAAGTATTGTATAATATAAAGTTTAAGGGCGTAATTGTAAAGTTATAATTCTATGTGTGGTCCATTTGTAAATATACAAAAGATTGTGGTGAGTGAAATAAATCTGGAATAGCAAGGTGAAGAGAGGAAAAATATGACGGGACAAGAGGGCCAAGACACTCTAGACCCCAGATCCCGGCCCAGCCCTCTCCAGGATCTTCTTCAGGCTCCAATCTGGGCCCCAAGCATTAGGCTGGGCCCCTACCTGACCCTTGGACCAGGCCCCGCCTCCCGTGCCCCACACTCCGTGACCAGGCGCCATATCCCGTGCCACACGCTCTACACCCGGTCGCCACACCCTGCACCCTGTGTCTCTGGTCCAGAAGGCTTTACAATGAGGAAAATATCAAAGATAGGAAAGTTGCTCCAATAGAATAATGTCACATGTACAAAGACTATAAATAGGCTTCACCTTAGAAAGTCTATAAATAGAGGTAAGGAGACTCATTTGTAAGGGACAATATTAGAATGGAGAGAAATACACATAAATTCTCTCTAGGATTCTAATACCAAACACAAAAAGAAAACAAAATAATATGAGAAACTGGATGTAGGTCAATCTTGGACCGAACCACTATATTCCTTGGTGTTCGATCTATCGGGAAACAATCATACGTTTTCATTTAGGGCATGCTTGGTGAGTGGGTATGGGAATGACTGGGAATAGGAATAGAATTAGTGGGAATGGGTATGAGAATAGAATTAGTGGGAATGGTTAGTGTATTTCCATTCCAAGGTTTGGTATCTCTAAACTGTCATGGGAAACAAATTTCATTAATAAATTTGTTAATTCAACAATTCTACAATATTTTGTTGTTACATTAATAAAATAGTTACAAAAAATATTTTGTTGTTATATAATAAAAGTTACAAAAAATAAAATAAAAGTATTTCGACCAACTTAACTATTTTTCTTTAACATATAAATATAACATTTGACATTGTGATGCATGTAGATTATACACATATTCTGATAAATTTGTTAACAAAACAATTTTTATAAATTTTTTATTGTTACATTAAATTTAATTTAATGAATTTTTTAAATAAAAGCATTCAATTCGAGTTTAACATTTTTAACATATAAAAATAAATCTTAACGTTGTGCACGGACGGACTGAGGAATTATTCTTAGGGGGCGAAAGAAATTTAACACCCTCGAAAGGATATGAATATATATATAAGATGTCACATTTTGTTTTTCTTATGTGAAAGTAATATGATAGCTATAGATATAAAAAAATAAATTAATAGCTTTTATTTGATAAAAAATTAAACCAATAACTATATATATAGAAAAATAGTTAAAAATATTAAATATAGTAAATTGATTAATATATACGATTTAAGAAACAAATAAAATTGTAAATACTTCCAACACAATCGATGAGATTTCTCTACTTTCTAATATTTTTTATTACCTTGTTTATCTTGTCATTGGTGCAACTATAAACATTTTTTCCATATTAATATTTTCTTTTGTCTTAACGTCATATAATGATTTATATTGACTCCAAATATTATGCGAATAAAGTTTGAATTTTTTTTTCATATTTGAATGATGTTGAAAAAAATCATAATAACTAGTATAAAATTTTGTAAGAATACATTTAATTATAATATCAACTTTAAAAAAAATTAAAATTTACTCCAATAAAATAAATTAATAGAGTAATAAAAAAGCTAGGTATGAATTGAAAAAAATTAATTACTATTATTAAAGAATTAAAATATATAACCATTTGAAGTTGAAAACATTTATCAATTCCTAATAAGGTGCCGCTACGTGGTAATCAAAATTTGATAAGCACCCCTCCCCTGGTTATCAAATTGTGGGAATAGAGATCATTTAATTCCCATTCCATCCTCGTAAAAAATAGGACTTTTATTTACCAAGCATGGATATAGGAAAACACTATTTCCATTCCCATTGATTCATTGCCATACCCATTTACAAGCACCCCTTAGCGCCGTAAGTGGCAAGTGAATAGTTGAAAATCAGCATCCACGATTCAACCACAACCGAGGGTAATTTTTTGATAAAATAAGAGACTGGAGAAGTTAATCGCGATTCACCCCGTTTGAGAGAAGAAATCAAGTCGAAAAGAATTTGGCAAAAAGTGAAGAACACCGTAGATAGAATCCAATGAAGGATCAGAAATGTGAAGTACTTAGCAGTGGAATCTTCGGAAATCTTCATTAAGAAGTAAAGACGCGACATCATTCGAACTCAAGTTCTCGCTGCCGGGATCACCCTCCTTCAACATATATCAAAAACAACATCAACTAATCCATGAAGATCCATCAATAAATCTAGAATCTTAAAAGCTTCCTTGAAAACTCGATCGAAAGAAGAAACCGGAGCCAAAGCACTTCAGATCTAAAAGTTTACTCTCGCGACAAAGAGGTATAGATCAGAATCGATGGCAGGATCTAGATATTCATAAAATTCGTCAGGATATCCCCAAATGGATGCGACGATCTGGAAATATAGACCAAAGCGACAAATCAAGCCAGATCCTATAAAGCTTCTCGACATTCAAAAAATAGGGAGGATCGAAGGAAGAACAGATTTCGCAAAATCAAAGTATACTACCGGCCGTTGGATGAACGATTTCGCCCGCCTTCACGAAGTAGAATTCATCATTGATCCTCGATTCCAGCTCTCGATTAACAAATCACGTTACAATCGGAGTCAATTTTCAACTCAACAAGAAGCGCACACACTCCAAAGTTTGAAGGATTAGTTACAAAAATCTTCAGTGAAAGAAGGACGAGTGGATGATCAACGGTCTCATTTGCAAAGAAATGGTTCATGATTTTCAGAAAAACTAATGGAGTTATGATCATAGGATATAAGGCATACATCGATGACGAAGGGGAAGTTCGTTGATGGTCAAATATCCAAGACATAATTCTGTCAGGAAAAGCGCAAACTCTGAAGCATCCTTCCGGTAAAGAAGTGAAAAGCTCCAGATCTATTGAAACTGAATCACTCGCTCATTTCTGGAATTGAATATAGGAAGAGTCAGCTCAAGACCGGGCACAAGATATTACACCCAACCCAAGCAAACGTCTTGAAGTACAGCCAAAAGGGTGGGCGACACCTCAATTCAGACCCGGGCAATGCTTCATTTACGGCACGGGCAACGCAATCAAGAGTCTGGTCTTCCCGGGTGACGACTTTACCATCTACAACCGCTCCAAACTAAAGTTTCAGATTTGCACAATCCTGGATTCAAGCAACTCCTATACAGGCCAGGGCGGCTTTCCTCACTCAAAATAGGACGATGTTCCTTATTCAGGACAGGCCCAAGTAATGATCTTTGAAGACCGGGCGGTGACTTTCCATTGACCAGGCGGCCTCGAAGCAAGTAGTACTCTGAGCGTCCGAGCAGTCCTCTTGACCGGGGGTTGCACCCTTTGAGTCCAAGGCTAGACAGCACGACCGGGCGATGACCTTCGAATGACCGGGCGAAGACCTTTGAACGACCAGGCGGTGACCTTCGAATGACCGGACGGAGACCTTCGAACGACCGGGTGGTGACCTTCGAACAATCGGGTGGTGACCTTGGAGCGACCGGGCGGTGACCTGAAAACGAACGAGCAATGACCTGTCGTCTGCCTTCAATGCTATCAATATCAATAGTCGACTGATAAGGGAGGAAAACAAGCACTCGGGCAAAAATATCGGTGATTATCGGGAGTATTTTACCAGAGGAATGTCACTAATAATGTCTTCAAGGTACGTCTATATGCTATATTCCAATCGAAGCAGGCATAAAACAAGGTAATTCTCTAATCCTAATTTTTCTAAGCTTCTGTTCATCAAAGTCAAGAGGGAATCAATGTTGATATAAACTAAAGGATTGTGATCTTCTGTGCTATTTAAAGCTGGTATAGCTTTGGCTTAAATAGACTCTGATTATTCCTCTGTTCAAAATGAAACTTGGAAAAAATAGAAGCTAAAGATGTGTATGGGCGTTAATTATAAAAACGGGCACCTACTAATGACTCTTGCTACTATTCAGTGTTTCTTCCTCTAACTATTTAAAAAGACTGAACGCGCTAAAATCCTTGATTCTGATTCAGTCCCATTAAGCAGTTTAAAACAAATTTTTTGATATTTTACAGTTGATACATCACCCGCCATGTAAGTTGTTTCATAAAACACCTTATCTCTGTTTTTTGTCAAGAACTAATCGATCTACTGCCATTTGCACTCCCTTACTATCATTCTACTTAGACAGTTGCGCATTTCAACAACCTATTAATTTAAAAATTATGATCATCCTTACTTCTAATATGCTGGTCTCTGCCACTGCATGTGGATATGTTTCAGTAGACAATTTGTCTTTCCTCTTGTCCTTACTGCTCTGTGGTGGTCTTCTTTTAAAAACCCTTCGATTTTCATATACATCTTCTTTATTCTGTTATAGTTTGTTTGATTATTATTAGGCTATTAAAGAATTGATTCATTTGACTATCTCGCATAAAGAAACAAACAAAATACATACCTTCTACTACTGATTAGCAATAATCCGATTTAGATTTTTTACCCATTTCCTGCTCAATTCAGTAGTTGTTCCCTTCTCCATTTCAAGCGTTAGTGCTACTATATTAAGTTGTTTCAGTAGATTAAGCCAAGGGAATGGAAAGACCATTTACTTTGATTATTTCTGGTATTTAGCTTTTGCTTTACTCTTGTAAGTATTTTGCTTGTCGCAACAGTTACAGCTTAAACAGAACTGGCTTCAATATTCGATATAACAACTTTAGTATCAGTAGTGTAAATATGTAATGACTTGTTTAAAATGGCCATTTCTTTGATATCTCATACTAGATATTCCTTTTACAAAAAAGAGCCCAATGTTCGATTTGTTTTGTAATGTGACAGAATGGAAGAAATGTTCATCGATACTGTTTTATTGAAATGGAGCAAAATGCTCTGCAAGTATGTTTACGAAAGTGTAAAGAACAAGTTGTCGTTCTTATTCTTATCAGTAGACTAATAACAAACTGAAAACAGTATTTATAGAGGAACATAGAAGCACCTAGGAGAAGTATATAAAAGGACTATAATAGCCTCAAGCAGATAGAGATTAGTTATAATCCCGTAATACCCCCTCATGACGAAGAAGGAGAAAACCTTCTAGTCTTGCAGCTAGAAACCAGAGGAAGTAGAAATCTCCATTGGAGAGAATTGTAACACCCCTACTACGCACATATCAATACTTGAAATCGCAGCGGAACTTAAACAACTAAACAGTAACTAAACGAATAGTGTTACAACGCCGTCAACCACCCACGTGGTTAACAAGACTGAATAAATACAAGTGTACCGGTCTGATGATCAGACTCCCGAGCATAGAACTAACAACCACATATATACATCAACAAAATACCGAGTGTTTACATATATCCTTCACTGTATACTGTCACTGTAAACTGTCATAACTAAATATATATCACGCCACGGGAGCACAGGCGTATCCCGGGCCAACTTCCAAAAGTACTCAAAAGTAAACTACATCCTAGGATCTAGAGCCACTCCGCTTCTTCGATCCTCATCCTGCAGTAAAAGAAATATGGATCCCCTGAGGGGGTCAGCAACCCTTGGCTGGTATGGTTAACGCGCAGCCCATCGGCTACCGGGATACGCGCAACCAATTGTCATGATGACATGGCATTCATTTTAAATCACACAACTTATACATATATAACATAACATGGGTATTGTACACATCACACACATTACACATACAATTCCTTTCAGGAAGAGAACCAACACAGTTAGTCCCCATTGAGAGCCTAGAGAATGTTGCCATGCTCATGCTAAGCTCGTTACATAACTCGTTACCGTCCTGTTAGATTGAACGGTTAACTTAACACAAGGTGCCTCGGATATAGTGATCCAAGCCCACCGAAATAACACATAGTATGCCCCTGTGGCCCGACGTGAGTCAGTAAAATAGCCTTGGTTAAGCTAAAGGGAAGGTTGGAAACCAAATTGGAAAACAACCATAACATACAAAGAGAATCGAACCGGTTATGACATCGACTCCCATACTCACACGCGTGGCCGGAACAGACCGGACTCCTCACTTCCCCCGTTAGCACTTGTTAGCAGTTCATCATTGAACTCAATACACAATTCACAATAATGGGTCAAGTCTTGTTAGACACACACAAGGGAAGAGAGAGTCATACTTAACAACATAATAATATTTAACAACTGTAATCTTTTTACATGCTTTAATCTTACAAAGTCATAAACACACAGAAAAACAAACAACACACAAGCCGGTGTAAACCGGTAGGCAACAGACTGCAAGAAAACCATACCTTGGTCCTTGCCTCGATTCGTTTCCACCTTGAGAGAATCCTAAACACATTAGTAACGTCGGTTAATTAACGCACTAATCCATTGTTAACTTGTTACTTCACATATCTATTTTATTTTATTTTCATACTTGTTATAACTCTTCACCATTTTAATTGTCATTATAACACTCCTAACATGTCTTAATTAACCTCATATCATCATTACTAACTAATCACCATTTTTAGACATCGTTCTCTACCTTAAAACAAAGTTTTTGGTCCACTCAGTGGCCTGTCCGAACTTGTGTCCGGACTTCCCAAGTTCGGACACAAGTCGAGACTCAAAACTGAAAACAGACGCCTGTCCGAACTGGTGTCCAGACTTCAGAAGTTCGGACATGGGTCGAGAGAATTTCAAAGTAGAAACAGGCACGTCCGAACTTGTGTCCGGCCTTCCCAGTCGGACACAAGTCGAACTCTGAAATTTTTACGCAACAGCCTGTCCGAACGTCCATGTCCGGACGGATGTTCGGACAAGGCAAAACACTCATTTTCTAAGCCTTTAAACACTTAACCAATTTCCACCCAAACCTCTAACACTTATAGTATTTTCTCCTTAAGTTTCTAAATGGTGTTTCATGCCTATTGTAGCCATTATACCAAAATATTTCCTCACCATTTAAACAACATCTCTTAAGCATCTTTTCTTACACCTAAATCCTTATGCCATTCTTGTAGTTCCTCTTACAAGTTTGTTCCTTTTTGCACTCTAAAACATCTCAATGCATAGTTTCTCTCCTAGTAAAATACCTAGCCCTTCACAAGACTTCCTAGTTTCCCCAAAATTCTCTTTAACACTTATAACCTCCTATACATTACCTAATTTTTGACATGGGTTCTCCTAGAACATTACTAAACCAAAACACATTGTTTTCTCCATTAATCACACAAGAACACCTAAGATCACCAAGAACACTCTCACACACAAAACTCCATTCAATTACACTACATTACAATATAGTGCATAATTTAAATTGCTTGGCACTTAGGCCCTTAAAATGCATGGCTCTTAGGCCCTTAAAGTGCATAAATCATAAACACTGAATTTCCACAATATATTTGCCTTTGACCTGCAAATACATACAACAAGACACATTTTCTTTTACTAGTCTCCTTGAGAACACTTTACTAAGTCATTCACCATTTGCTCTTTAGGTAGTTTTAACAAGCATTACAAGCTTATTTCTCCTAAGGCATTAAACAACATTAAGTTAGTAGATTTACCTCTTTTCCAAACAACTTCTTTCTTGTTTCCTTATAAAACCGGTAAGGTATTTGATTCCTTGTCAAGTTCTAAACAATATACAAACATTATAATGAGTATTCAAGCTATAAGCTTCATCTCATTGTAAACCCTAATTTTACCTTGTTTCAAAAAACATTAATGTAGTTGTTTTACCTTGATCTTTGAAGAGAGTTTGAATATATATCAAGAGAGGACTCCACCTAGTCCATGAAGAGTTGGAATGAAGCTAGAACAAAGTCACACAAAGAGCTCCATCAATGGGTATTTTCGGTCACAACAAAAACATGAAGGAAATGAAGTTTTTATTTGAGATTCCTTACCTAGAAGCAAAGGAGAGTAATAATATGTCAAAATACAAGCTCAAGCTCCTTCAATGGTGGAACTCCATGGCACCGAAATGGGGCTCTTGAAGTTTTGAGAAGATAGGAATGAAGAGCTTGATGAGAAGAGATTGGTGGTGTTTGTTTTTGATTTGGACAAGTGAGCTAGATTTTACAAGAGGTCAAAGCTTGAGTTTTAATGGTGGTGGTGGTATTACCGTGAGAGAACAGCAAAAGGGAGGAAGAAGGAGTTGGAACCGTGTGAATGAATGAAGGGGAATGAGAGAAATGATAGAATTTGCTTTAAGAAGATATTTGTTCTTATAAAGTAAAAAGTAGTTTAATTAGTTTTCTTTATTTACTTATCATATTAACTAGAGAGTGGTGAGTCACCACACTTAGAAAACCGGCCCCCTATAATATAATGAGGGTATTTTAGTCTTTGTTTGTCAATTTAATTACTTAATACAACATATGTTACAAACTAGCTTATAAAAATCACTATTCATAAAAAAGGCACATAGAAGTGAAATTTTCGATTTCCCATTGATATAGACTTCCAAATGTGATACTATATAGTACACATGTTAATTAAAGAGTAATGATGGACATTTAGCCATTCAAAACTCATTTACAAGACAATTTTTCAAAAATGTGCTTTAAGACTCCTTAAACACATTTTGTGTTTAAACTTGTTTTCAAGCTTGGTTTTCTTTGGTAATTGGTTTAATATGTTCATTAGTATATAAATGAGGTCTTGGTAAGTTCATTAGGTCTTAACCAAGCTCAACCCAAGCTTAGAGCACATTTTAGCTCTTATAGACTTTAAAGCACATTTTGTGTTTTCTTTTGTTTAAATTTGTTTACTAATGTTTCTAAGACTCTTTTCAGTCTTTATATACCATATTTAGGTATTTAAACAACATAACTAGGTTTGGGGTATTTCAATCTACCCCCCTTAAAAGAACTTTGTCCCCAAAGTTCATACTTCCACATATCCTAAATATTAGAACATGAGAACACATATCAACAACACTTCCATATCACATTAACAACATCTTTACATTACATCGGACACATGGTCCAAACAATAAAACATCACAACATCATTCAGACTCAGCGGTCTGTAACATAACATAGACAATGTATACATATACATGTCGCACACACCATAACCGAAACGGCTCTACCCCCCCTATAAATAGGGGTACGCCCCGTACCCTGTACATACAAACACTAAGAAGTAAACAATGACGGGTACTTCGCCTTCATCTTATCTTCCAGCTCCCACGTGGCCTCCTCAACGTCCTGGTTAGACCAGAGGACCTTCACCAGTCTCACAGACTTATGGCGAGTGTCTCGAGTCTTAGTGTCCAGAATCCGTACCGGAGTCTCCACTGATCGCATGGTCGGCTCTAAAGTTAGCCTCTCAGGCTGAAGTACATGGGACGGATGAGACATATATTTTTCAACTGGGACACATGAAATACATCATGTACCTTGCCCAGCTCGGCGGGTAAATCAAGTCTATAAGCTACCGGGCCGATCCGCTCCGTCACAACATAAGGCCCCACATATTTTGGGCTCAACTTGCCTTTCTGGCCAAAACGAAATACTCCCTTCATGAGGGATACTCTCAAAAATACCTGATCGCCAACGGCGAACTCCAGGTCACGTCTACGCACATCTGCGTACGACTTCTGTCTATCCTGAGCTACTTTCATGTTAGCCCGGATCTGGCGAACTTCTGCCTGAACTTGCTCAAGATACTCTGGTCCTATAATGACCGTCTCACTCGACTCATCCCAGCATAACGGCGTGCGGCATGGTCTACCGTACAAGGCCTGGAAGGGAGACATCTTGATCGAAGCATGGTAACTGTTGTTGTAGCTAAACTCGATCAGATGTAACTTATCAATCCAGCTGGTCTGAAAGTCAAGTGCACATGCACGTAGCATATCCTCAAGTGTCTGAATGGTGCGCTCACTCTGACCATCGGTCTGTGGGTGAAACGCTGTACTCAATTTCAGTTCGGTACCCAATGCTTCTCGTGTAGACTTCCAATATCTGGATAGGAATCTGGTATCTCTGTCAGATACAATCGTCTTTGGTACACCATGATGTCTTACAATTTCTTTATCAAAGAGTTCTGCCAGTTTTGCCACTTTCCAGGTGTCCTTCATCGAAATGAATCGGGCCACCTTGGTCAGTCGGTCAACAACGACCCAAATCATATTCAGACCTCCCCTTGCAGGCGGAAGCCCTACTACGAAGTCCATAGATATGTCATGGAACTTCCACTCAGGCACTGGCATTGGCTGTACCATACCACCAGGCCGTCGGTGCTCAAACTTGACCTTCTGACAAGTGAGACACCTCAACACATAGTCATTTACATCCTTTTTCATTCCAGTCCACCAAAAATATCTTTTCATACCTTTATACATCTTTGAAGCTCCGGGGTGAATCGAAGTAGTAGAACAATGGGATTCACTCAATATGCGCTCCTTCAACTCAGCGCTACTCCTAGGTATACACAGTCGGCCATTAAGCCTAATCAGGTCATCATCGTGGAGTCTGAAGTCATACTTCTGACCCTCGAATGTGCCATCAATAAGCTTCTGTCTAATCTCCATCATGTACTGATCCGTCATCTGAGCACTCCGCACCTCTTCAACCAAGCCAGAATGAGAGACTAGCGAATGGAGAGAGTGTGCTCGGCGACTCAATGCGTCAGCTACCACATTTGCCTTACCCTCTTCATATTGCAGATTAATATCATAGTCATTCAGAAATTCAACCCACCTTCTTTGTCTCATGTTCAACTCCTTCTGAGTGAACAAGTACTTTAAACTCTTGTGGTCAGAATAAATCGTCACACTTACCCCATACAAGTGATGTCGCCATATTTTCAGTGCAAAGACAATGGCCCCCAATTCTAAGTCGTGGGTAGGGTAGTTCTCCTCATGCTTCTTCAGCTGTCGGGAGGCGTAAGCTACGACCTTCCCGTGTTGCATCAACACACAACCCATACCCCTGCCTGATGCGTCGCAATAGACCTCAAAACCATCTGGACCGTCTGGTAGTGTCAAACCGGTGCAGATGTTAGAGCATCCTTGAGACTCGTGAAAGAGCTCTCACAACCGACTGTCCACTCGAATGGTGCATCATTCTTCATCAAGGAAGTCATTGGCTTTGAGACACTAGAGAAGTCCTTCACAAACCTCCTATAATAACCTGCCAGACCGAGGAAGCTCCTGATGTCGGTAACTGTCTTCGGCCTAGGCCAGGTGCGCACTGCATCAATCTTTGCCGGATCAATAGCGATCCCGGCCTCGGAAATCACATGACCAAGAAATGATACTTGGTTCAACCAAAATTCACACTTTGAAAACTTCGCATACAACTGATTCCTCCTCAATGTTTGTAACACATTTCTCAGGTGGCTTTCGTGCTCACCTCTCGATTTCGAGTACACTAGAATATCATCGATGAAGACTACCACTGACTTGTCCAACTGATCTTGGAACAAGCGGTTCATTAAGTCCATGAACTTAGCTGGTGCATTTGATAAGCCAAACGGCATAACTGTGAACTCATAATGCCCATACCTAGTTCTGAATGCTGTCTTTTCGATATCACTGTCACGGATGGCAATCTGATGGTATCCGGAACGTAGGTCTATCTTGGAGAATACTGATGCTCCCCTCAGCTGATCAAATAGATCGTCGATGCGTGGTAAAGGGTAACGGTTCTTCACCGTAACAGCATTCAGCTCTCGATAGTCAATACACAGGCGGAGGCTACCGTCCTTCTTCTTCACGAAGAGGACCGGCGCTCCCCATGGTGAAACACTAGGGCGGATAAAGCCCTTGTCGAGTAGGTCTCTCAGCTGCTCCTTGAGCTCTGTCATCTCTGCTGGAGCCATACGATAAGGTGCTTTCGCAATGGGTCCGGTGCCTGGAATCAAGTCAATCTCAAACTCAACCTCTCGTGCTGGCGGCATGCCCGACAGTTCCTTAGGAAATACATCAGGAAACTCCGACACTACCGGCACATCTGGGCTAAACTCTGGATCTCTCTCTATGTCCTGGACATAGCAGAGGTATACATCACTCCCTCGTCGTAGTTCACGACACATAGCCATGGCGGTGATGATCTGAGTCGAAGGCTCCCTGGGCCTCTGGCGGTATGATATGGTAACCCCAGATGGACTCCGAAGAAGCAGTCGATGCTCGGCACACAGGATTCTGCCCTTGTACCGCTCCAACCAGTTCATCCCGACAATCACATCAAAGCCAAGTCCGTCGAACTCTATCAAGTCGATCGGAAACTCTTCACCTCTGATTCTCACAATAACATCTCGGTGGTAGCGGGTACACCTGATCCGCTCTTTCGATGGGAGAGTGACCAAGAAGTCTGGCATCTCATCACCATCCAACCCCAGCCTCTTCGCAAAAGATAGCGAAATAAATGTGTGTGAGGCTCCGGAGTCGAACAAGATCGAAGCGTCCACGCCATTGACTGGAACGGTACCGGTGAGGATTGTGCCGCTCTTGCCGGCTTCTGCCTCATTGCAGACACTCAATATACCTCCCGTTCCGAGTGCACAGCCTAATTCATTGGCAAACTAATAAGTATTGGGTAACAACACGGTTTATATGCTTCAAACAACTCCACTTTATTCATTAACACACTCTTTTTACAACATTCATTGGCTTATACTGTCTCCATGATTAACACTTACAACATCCTTAATACACACTGGTTTATCACATCACATAATTATACAAGGCTTAAAACTGTCTGAAGGTCAAATTCAAACGTCCGGGTTTCATGTGTGTGGCATTGATCACTGCCGACGGTGCGGTATTCAGTTTGATCTTTCTGATGCCATGGTATAGCATCCTTGACTGCCCACCCATGATTAACACATCTCCCGATTTCAACACTAGCTTCTTTGCGAGGTCAGCACGCTTCTGCTCGCCATACACAAACACTGCGGTATCACCAATGGACCAAGACACCACGGGTACTCCCTTACTTAGAGACTCGGGTGACTCGTCCTTGTCTTGGTGTATACCTAACCGTCCACCTTTCTGGTAGAAGTTCACAATGCATAGATCTGCTTTCACACTTGGAATTGAATCCGTTTCAACTTGTTGAGCAATTCCCACGGCGTGGTTAACGACCGCATGGAACTCCTCAGGTATACTTGGTACTGCTGCTCCGTCTTCAGCTCGCACTTCTTGATATGACTTGGTGTAAGGGTTCCAGTCCTTACCCATGCACATCATCTTCAATTGCATTCTTGATCCATTTGGGTATTCGGGTGTGTAGAAACCTCCTGGTTTTGCTCCAAGTTCGTCGCATCGTCTGATGATATGGATTTGTGCTTCCGGTGTCAGGTATCCATTTAAGAGCACCATACCTGGTTGGATGACCTGACATTGCTCCAATGGAAAGTCGGTGATGTTGATGGTGGTTTCTTCAGGGTTTGGTGAGGGTGGGATTGGATAACATATACTGAAGGTTCCTTTAAGTTTAGAGTACTCTAATTAGGTGACTTTCACACTATACTTTATTTATTTACTCACATGGTTGTTTACTTAAACTCACTCACACACATGCATGGAATGCGGTATGCAAACACTTATTACATTCGACAGTTTAGGCGGTACCTGGTCTAGAAGAGGGCCCTGGCGCCTCAGACCGGTCCACCACATTCAGGGTGGCCTTGTTGGACCCCGACCCCTTCCCCTTCTGGGCATCTGTGTACCTCTGATCTGGGGGTGGCTGATTTGCCGTCTTCTGGCCATCGGTGGTCGCAGTGGCCTTACCCTTCCATTGCCCCTTGGGCCTGTAGCTCCTACTGTTTGGGTTCTGCCAGCATTCGTGATCGCGGTGACCCATCTTCTTACTGTATCGGCACTGCACATCGTTACCCTTGCAGTCCTTGCCGGGGTGGTCTCCGTTGCACCACTTGCAGTAATAGTGGCGCTCCGGTCCAGAGCCCGTGCTAGCTGCTATCACAATACACAATCAATACTTGTTCCACAACTTATCAACATACACTTCAACTTATCACACAGGATTAGATAATTACCCTTAGGTGGGTAAGAACGTAGGGGCTTGGCCGCATACGCATAGGTGAGCTGTAGAGGCTCCTCAGCAGTGGTGGTCTGGGTCTGGCCCTTGCCACCCTGTTGCTGTCCTTTCTGGGACTGGGGGTATGACTTCTTCTTCTTTCCTCCCCACTGCCCTTGCGTGCCTTGGCCCTCGTTCATAGCCTTGCGCTTGAGCGCACTCTCCTCGTCCCTCAGACGGACGGTGATCTCCACAATTGCAGCGGCATGATAGCACTCCTATATTTAGGGTGTCAGTTATGCCCCGCCAAATAAATTCACATCACATTAACACATTGTACACACTTATTCCCATTACACTGTAGTCCCATTACCTGCAAAGTGGTATATCCAGTAGGCCCCATGCCATAGCGTAGGCGATAGTTCAGTCCGTTGTAGAAACGGTTCACAAGAATCCGGTCTGAGTAACCCAGATCCGGTAGCAGGTGATAAGTCCGATGAAGGCTGAGTAGTACTCATCTACCATCATCATCTTATCCCCTTGCCTCAAACTGTCCAGCTCCAGGCGCTTGGCCTCTTGCACATGTATTGGGTAGTACTTGGCTCGCAGCAGAGCCGTGTACTCCCTCTACAGAAAAGTCGGGTCGGTAACTCTGCCCTCTCGCACAAGCTTCCACCAGCTCTGTGCCGAGCCCTTCAAGTAATATGCAGCAAGTCGAACCTTGACCTGCTCAGGTACTGCTAGGGTTTTGAAGGCGGTCTCCATTTCGGAGATGTACGCCTCGAGCTTACGGGGATCAGTCTCCCCACTGAATGAGGGTGGCCTCAAATCAGCCAACGCCTTGACCCAGTTGGTCTCTCGTGGCGGTGGCGGTGGTGGTAGTTGAACTCCGGGCGTCTGCCCCTGCTGAATCGCAGCTACAAGCTGGGGTACCATTTGGGCTACGGCGGCTGCTACAGCCTCAGCCATAACCTGGGCCGTAGTGTTCTCGCCCTGGTCACCCATATTACCAGTACCGCTTCCGCGACCTCTACCTCGCGGTCTACCTGCCATCTGAATTCACATGAATATTCATTAGCAATATGCTTGCCCACTTATCGGTCCAACGGTTGTAACGCTTCCCGATAATAAGGTATCTCCACACTTAGTTAGTAGTTAACCTTTCCATAACTGTTCACTTAGGTAACTGTAGTTAGGTTTCCTAGCTCGGTATATCCCTAAGCTCGGTATTCTAGTCATCAGAGCGATACTTCGCTCTGATACCACTTTTTGTAACACCCCTACTACGCACATATCACTACTTGTAATCGTAGCGGAACTTAAACAACTAAACAGTAACTAAACGAATGGTGTTACAACGCCGTCAACCACCCACGTGGTTAACAAGGCTGAATAAATACAAGTGTACCGGTCTGATGATCAGACTCCCGAGCATAGAACTAACAACCACATATATACATCAACAAAATACCGAGTGTTTACATATATCCTTCACTGTATACTGTCACTGTAAACTGTCATAACTAAATATATATCACGCCACGGGAGCACAGGCGCATCCCGGGCCAACTTCCAAAAGTACTCAAAAGTAAACTACATCCTAGGATCTAGAGCCACTCCGCTTCTTCGATCCTTATCCTGCAGTAAAAGAAATATGGATCCCCCGAGGGGGTCAGCAACCCTTGGCTGGTATGGTTAACGCGCAGCCCATCGGCTACCGGGATACGCGCAACCAATTGTCATGATGACATGGCATTCATTTTAAATCACACAACTTATACATATATAACATAACATGGGTATTGTACACATCATCACACACATTACACACATACAATTCCTTTCAGGAAGAGAACCAACACAGTTAGTCCCCATTGAGAGCCTAGAGAATGTTGCCATGCTCATGCTAAGCTCGTTACATAACTCGTTACCGTCCTGTTAGATTGAACGGTTAACTTAACACAAGGTGCCTCGGATATAGTGATCCAAGCCCACCGAAATAACACATAGTATGCCCCTGTGGCCCGACGTGAGTCAGTAAAATAGCCTTGGTTAAGCTAAAGGGAAGGTTGGAAACCAAATTGGAAAACAACCATAACATACAAAGAGAATCGAACCGGTTATGACATCGACTCCCATACTCACACGCGTGGCCGGAACAGACCGGACTCCTCACTTCCCCCGTTAGCACTTGTTAGCAGTTCATCATTGAACTCAATACACAATTCACAATAATGGGTCAAGTCTTGTTAGACACACACAAGGGAAAAGAGTCATACTTAACAACATAATAATATTTAACAACTGTAATCTTTTTACATGCTTTAATCTTACAAAGTCATAAACACACAGAAAAACAAACAACACACAAGCCGGTGTAAACCGGTAGGCAACAGACTGCAAGAAAACCATACCTTGGTCCTTGCCTCGATTCGTTTCCACCTTGAGAGAATCCTAAACACATTAGTAACGTCGGTTAATTAACGCACTAATCCATTGTTAACTTGTTACTTCACATATCTATTTTATTTTATTTTCATACTTGTTATAACTCTTCACCATTTTAATTGTCATTATAACACTCCTAACATGTCTTAATTAACCTCATATCATCATTACTAACTAATCACCATTTTTAGACATCGTTCTCTACCTTAAAACAAAGTTTTTGGTCCACTCAGTGGCCTGTCCGAACTTGTGTCCGGACTTCCCAAGTTCGGACACAAGTCGAGACTCAAAACTGAAAACAGACGCCTGTCCAAACTGGTGTCCGGACTTCGGAAGTTCGGACATGGGTCGAGAGAATTTCAAAGTAGAAACAGGCACGTCCGAACTTGTGTCCGGACTTCCCAAGGTCGGACACAAGTCGAGACTCTGAAAATTTACGCAACAGGCCTGTCCGAACGTCCATGTCCGGACGGATGTTCGGACAAGGCAAAACACTCATTTTCTAAGCCTTTAAACACTTAACCAATTTCCACCCAAACCTCTAACACTTATAGTATTTTCTCCTTAAGTTTCTAAATGGTGTTTCATGCCTATTGTAGCCATTATACCAAAATATTTCCTCACCATTTAAACAACATCTCTTAAGCATCTTTTCTTACACCTAAATCCTTATGTCATTCTTGTAGTTCCTCTTACAAGTTTGTTCCTATTTGCACTCTAAAACATATCAATGCATAGTTTCTCTCCTAGTAAAATACCTAGCCCTTCACAAGACTTCCTAGTTTCCCCAAAATTCTCTTTAACACTTATAACCTCCTATACATTACCTAATTTTTGACATGGGTTCTCCTAGAACATTACTAAACCAAAACACATTGTTTTCTCCATTAATCACACAAGAACACCTAAGATCACCAAGAACACTCTCACACACAAAACTCCATTCAATTACACTACATTACAATATAGTGCATAATTTAAATTGCTTGGCACTTAGGCCCTTAAAATGCATGGCTCTTAGGCCCTTAAAGTGCATAAATCATAAACACTGAATTTCCACAATATATTTGCCTTTGACCTGCAAATACATACAACAAGACACATTTTCTTTTACTAGTCTCCTTGAGAACACTTTACTAAGTCATTCACCATTTGCTCTTTAGGTAGTTTTAACAAGCATTACAAGCTTATTTCTCCTAAGGCATTAAACAACATTAAGTTAGTAGATTTACCTCTTTTCCAAACAACTTCTTTCTTGTTTCCTTATAAAATCGGTAAGGTATTTGATTCCTTGTCAAGTTCTAAACAATATACAAACATTATAATGAGTATTCAAGCTATAAGCTTCATCTCATTGTAAACCCTAATTTTACCTTGTTTCAAAAAACATTAATGTAGTTGTTTTACCTTGATCTTTGAAGAGAGTTTGAATATATATCAAGAGAGGACTCCACCTAGTCCATGAAGAGTTGGAATGAAGCTAGAACAAAGTCACACAAAGAGCTCCATCAATGGGTATTTTCGGTCACAACAAAAACATGAAGGAAATGAAGTTTTTATTTGAGATTCCTTACCTAGAAGCAAAGGAGAGTAATAATATGTCAAAATACAAGCTCAAGCTCCTTCAATGGTGGAACTCCATGGCACCGAAATGGGGCTCTTGAAGTTTTGAGAAGATAGGAATGAAGAGCTTGATGAGAGGAAGAGATTGGTGGTGTTTGTTTTTGATTTGGACAAGTGAGCTAGATTTTACAAGAGGTCAAAGCTTGAGTTTTAATGGTGGTGGTGGTATTACCGTGAGAGAACAGCAAGAAGGGAGGAAGAAGGAGTTGGAACCGTGTGAATGAAGAAGGGGAATGAGAAGAAATGAGATAGAATTTGCTTTAAGAAGATATTTGTTCTTATAAAGTAAAAAGTAGTTTAATTAGTTTTCTTTATTTACTTATCATATTAACTAGAGAGTGGTGAGTCACCACACTTAGAAAACCGGCCCCCTATAATATAATGAGGGTATTTTAGTCTTTGTTTGTCAATTTAATTACTTAATACAACATATGTTACAAACTAGCTTATAAAAATCACTATTCATAAAAACAAGGCACATAGAAGTGAAATTTTCGATTTCCCATTGATATAGACTTCCAAATGTGATACTATATAGTACACATGTTAATTAAAGAGTAATGATGGACATTTAGCCATTCAAAACTCATTTACAAGACAATTTTTCAAAAATGTGCTTTAAGACTCCTTAAAGCACATTTTGTGTTTAAACTTGTTTTCAAGCTTGGTTTTCTTTGGTAATTGGTTTAATATGTTCATTAGTATATAAATGAGGTCTTGGTAAGTTCATTAGGTCTTAACCAAGCTCAACCCAAGCTTAGAGCACGTTTTAGCACTTATAGACTTTAAAGCACATTTTGTGTTTTCTTTTGTTTAAATTTGTTTACTAATGTTTCTAAGACTCTTTTCAGTCTTTATATACCATATTTAGGTATTTAAACAACATAACTAGGTTTGGGGTATTTCAAGAATTAAGAGCGATAATCTTTGCCATGAAGACTCTTGGTTAGCATGTATGCTAATTGAGAAGAAGTAGAAATATGTTCAACAGAAACCATTCCGGATTTGGTCTCTAACGTAGTGGCAATCCACTTCCACATGTTTAGTGCGCTCGTGCATAATGGGGTGTTTAGCAATGTAAACTGTTGATTTATTATCACAGCGAACTGGAATCGGCTCAATATCAGTGACACCTAACTCAGATAAAAGGTGACTGAGGCAAGCTATTTCAGTGGTCACATTGCGCAAGGCTCTGTTCTCAGCCTTGGCAAAAGATAGAGACACATAGACTTGCTTCTTATACCGCCAAGAAATGGGAGAACCTCCAAACAAGATAAGAAAGCCACTCACTGACTGACGGGAGAGAGGGCAGGCAGCCCACTCGGAATCGCAGTAGCCTATTGGACTGGAATCAGGCGTGCTGTTGAGGAAAATCCCATTCCCACTCGTGCATTTTACATACTGAAGAGTGTGCAAACCAGCTTGATAATGAGCATCATGAGGAGTTTGAAGAAATTGACTAACGTGCTGGATGTTGTAGCTCAAGTCGGATTTGGTGTTTGTCAAATAATTGAGCTTGCCAATCAACCTTCTATAAGGTTCTGGATCAGATAAGGGGGTGTCACTGTCAGGGAGAAGTTTAGAGCCCACCTCCAAAGGACTAACAACAGACCTACGATTCTTAACACCAAACTCTTTAATAAGATCAAGAATGTACTTCTTTAACAGATAAGAAGACCAGCATCGGATCTGAGAAATTCAAGGCCAAGGAAAAATTGAAGAGCCCCAAGATTTTTGATTTTGAACTCTTTGTCCAAATTGATCTTAAGAGTTTCTATACCTTCAGCATCATTACCACAAACGAGCAAATCGTTGACATAAACACCAACAAAGATGACTAATTGCTGTTGTTTCTTAAAAAACAGTGAATATTCATTATAGGAGTTTGTGAATTCTTGCTCTTTAAGAAAGGAAGTTAGCTGAGCATACCACTATCGGGACGCCTGCTTCAGGCCATATAAAGGCCTCTTAAGATGATAGACAACATTAGGCAAAGAGGACACCAAACCACAGAGCAACTTCATGTAAATTTCCTCATGTTATAACCCAAAGTCCGATGCAGATTTTATTTCGTTACATCTTTGACTTATATTAACTTATGGTGAATTCAGGACATGGATGTCCTTGGAATTAAAGAGAAGGATGAGTTAGTCTTTTCCGCTCCTTCTCATTTAACGTAAAGACTGATTTATTAAATTCCCCTAATCTGTATTTCCTCCACTTCCTAATCAAGTTCTCATTCACACTTCTATTCCTGTTCAATTGTGAAAACTGTCAGACGCTCCTCTCCTCTCTTCTCTTATGTCCCTCTGCTCAACGTTCTTCTCTTCTTCTTCTTGTTCTGTCAATCCTTGCTGCTGCTGTGGAATATTGAAGTTCGGTTGTGATTCCCTTTGTTGCAATTCCGGTTCAGATTAAGGTAACTACATCGGTTCGTTCTTCTTCGATTCTGAAATTTGGGATCTTCCTCTTGTCCTAATTCTTCCTCAGCAATCTGATTAGGAATCAGATTTTGTCCTGTTCCCTCGTTGATTTTACTTCGGTTGGCGCTCTCTGCGATTTCGTGGTCGAATTCAGGTAAGGATTGAGAATCCGTTGTCGTGGCAGTTTCTAGATTGTGAGACTTCCTTGTTTTCTGAATGGGAATTGTCATGCGCTTGTATTTATTCAAAGGTTTAGAACTGCATTTTTGGTGTGCGTTTCAATACCTTCGTTGGATGGGCTCTGTTGTTCAGATTCTGGGTTTGTTTCTGCTAATTGATTGAGGTAGGTGGCTCTCGGATTCGGCTTGTGTGTTCAGCGTTGGGGAGTTTAGTTTCTGTAATTTAGACCGTTTGATTAACTCCGTGCTTGTGTTAAACTCTGTTTGATCCGTTGCTACTTCGAATGGTTAAAACCCCCAAGGTTTTTTTCAATAAATGTTGGGTTCTGGTTGCAAATTGAGGATTTGTGAAGCTTCTGTTCGTATCTGATTTCGTTATGAAAATTGTGTTTTTTGACATGTCCAAACGTCAGTCCGAACTTTGAAGTTCGGACAGGCCCTGTTGCGCTTTGATTTTTTTGAAGTTTTTGCCGTGTCCAGCTTTCATCCGAGCTTTGACGTTCGGACGGGGTGCGAGGACGGATCCGACTTACAAGTCTCAAATGGTGTCCGAACTTGTAAGTCCGGACAGAAGTTTGGACACACCCTTCTGCCTTCTCTGATTTTGCTTCGACATGTGTCCAAACTTTGACGTTCGGACACATGTTCGGACCTTGCGTGTACCTGATTTCTGAAAGTGTCCGAACATCCGTCCGATCTTTGATGTTCGGACACCCCTTTGCCTTTGTTTCTGTTTTAAGTTTGACTTGTGTCCGAACTTTGATGTTCGGACACATGTTCGGACATCTGTCTGATTTTGGCTTTTGGGTCTCGACTTGCGTCCGAACTTTGACGTTCGGACACAAGTTCGGACATGGCATGGTTTACGCCCTATCTTGCTCATTTGAGCTCCGTTTTGACTTTCGTTTGCGGGGTTGGATTCCCCTTCTGATTTCCAAGCTATCTAAATGCTTTGTGGTGCTGTGATGCATATATGCTTAACTGGATGTAAGCTTCTTTTTTGGGACCTAGTTATCTCTGTATCTGAACCGTGGATGGCTGGTTTAGCTATCTCGTAGCGCGCTGCGTAGGAAGTCCTTCTGTATTCACTGGTGTGTTTCCTGTTCTGTTCACAGGTGTTTCACCTGTTCTGCTCATGAGTGATGTTTCCTCGTTCTATTCATGGATTATATCCGTTCTGTCTGTATACTATGGTTAACTAGGGTCCCTTCATTTATGATTCTGTTTGCGTTGAACTCTACTTAGTCCTAATGTGATTGGACTTCTATTTCTGCTTTCGAACTTCGAATGTGACTTCCTCTGTTTACTTCTGATTTGATAACATTTTAGTAAATGTTTTGCGCATGCTGGTTGATGATGTTAGTCATCTATTGGGCATAGTTGGATGCTCACTCCCCTACTCTTACTAACATTGCAGATTGATCAGCGAGGATCACCTGTTGAGCTTCTAGAGTACGGGCCAGAGTAGTGTTTGACAATTACTCCTTGACTTCTATTTTGACAGTTACTTTGTATTTGGGTTTAAGAATACTTCGTTATAGTTGACTATACTTTCTATACAAGTATTTCGTTTTGGGCCTTTATTCTGATTGTTTGGGTTCGATAGTTAGAGCCTTGCGTTATTAAGTAATAATACGCGGTGTGTGACATCCCTAACTCCTAGGCCAGTGTTGGGGGTGTTACATTTAGTGGTATCAGAGCTCTAGGTTTTAATCTGATGGGAACTAGCTTAGTTAGTCAGTCGGTAGTCAGTATCTGTGCTTTGGAGTTCATGTCTAAATTGCTTGCTCTGTGGATTTTCAGAATGCCCCCACGAAGAGCTCTAGTTACTCCCCAGGGCGATGTCGTAGAGGCGGTCCAGTAGTTTATGACCCAGCTGCTACAGACAGTTGTAGCTGGAGGAGCCCCTGGAGGAGGAACAGCTGGTGGTGGTGCAGCCGGAGCTGGGGCTGCCGATGCTGGTGGGAGGAATGTAAAGGCGCTTCAGGAGTTCATGAAGCTGAAGCCTCCAGCATTCGACGGGGCAGGAGATCCCCAGGAGGCCAGTCATTGGTTGACTAAGGTGAAGGACCTACTTCGGGTCATGGGTTCTGAGGAGGAGCAGAAGGTTGATTTTGCCACCTTCTTGTTTAAGGCTGAGGCTAAGGAATGGTGGAGGTCCGTGATGGGGAGGTTCCCATAGCCCTGGACATGGAACCAGTTCACTAGGTAGTTCAAGAAACAGTTCTACCCCGACGTTTATAAGGATCAGCGCATCCTGGAGTATAACCGGCTTCTCCAGGGCCAAGATATAAGTGTGGAGGACTACGTCAGGAAGTTTATCAGCTTGTCAAAGTTTGCACCTCAGCCTGACGAGCATAGGAAGGCCAGGAAGTTCGAGAACGGTTTGAGGCTCGACATCCGCTCTACTGTGACGCCGCTGCTTCACAAGATCTTCAGGGACGTTGCTGATGTTGCCCTGTTGGTGGAGGTTGATCTGAGGGGCCGCCAGGCTGGAAGGAAGGACCAGAAGAGGAAGTAGAGGTCCAATGAGAGTGACAGGAGGGATCAATCTGCTTCTCAGAAGAAGCAGTCTACTGGAGACCGATCTAGGGACCGTCAGAGCTCAAAAGACAAAGGTGGTTCTTCTTCTTCGTCGTCCGTTCCGAAGTGTCAGGTTTGTGGTAAGCTCCATCGAGGTCGGGACTACTACAAGAAGTCTGGAGCTTGCTTCAAGTGTGGTTCCTTGGAGCATAGGACTGCTGACTGCCCTCAGGCCGAAAGGAGCAGAGGTAGGACTGGAGAGTCTGCTCCAGAGTCTAGAGATCGAGACCGGGCTGAGCAGAAGAATCCCCAGAGCTAGGCCAGAGTCTATGCGATGGCTGGAGAGAGGGACCGGTCCACTGACAGAGTTGTCACAGGTATTCTTCAACTGTCATTTAATTCTGTTTTCTGCTTGTTTGACTCTGGAGCCACCCACTCTTTTATTTTTGCTGAGCTGGTGGGTGAGCTCGGTTTGCCTGTTGTGCCCCTGGATATTGAGTTGTGTGTGCATAGTCCCTTGGTTAGAAATTCTTCTATGCTTCTGAATTCTGTTTATAAGGATTATCCTGTGTTAGTCAGAGATAGGACTCTGTATGCTAACCTCATCCCCATGGAGATGACCAATTTTGATGTGATTCTAGGTATGGATTCGCTTGCTGCCCACCATGCTCATATTTATTGTGCTGCATTGAGAGTTACATTTGAGGAGCCGGGGCAGCCCCTCCTAGTTGTAGCAGGGAATGGGATCCCGTGCTCGCCGTCAGTAATCTCGGCCATGGAGGCATTTCACTATCTAAGGAAAGGATGTCAGGGATTTCTGTGCTACATCCCTGAGGTTCGCAAGGATGCGCAGTTGGAGGATATCGCAGTGGTCAGAGACTTCCCAGACATGTTTCAGAACGATGTGCCTGGGCTTCCCCCTGTCAGAGAGGTGGAGTCTCGATCAAGCTCGCACTTGAGACTCAGCCAATTCTAAGGCCCTATACCGGATGGCGCCTGCTGAGCTTAAGGAGCTGAAGATCCAGTTGCAAGAGCTGTTGGATAAGGGCTTTATTCGCCCGAGTGTGTCGCCTTGGGGAGCGCTCGTTCTGTTTGTTAAGAAGAAGGATGGTAGTATGCGTTTATGCATTGAATACAGGGAGCTCAATAAGGTTACCATTAAGAATAGGTCCCCTTTCCCGCACATAGATGACTTGTTTGACCAGTTAGCCGGAGCCAAGGTGTTCTCTAAGATAGATCTGAGGTCCGGTTATCATCAGCTGAGGATTAAGGCAGATGACGTGCCTAAATCCGCCTTCAGGACTCGTTATGGACATTATGAGTTCCTAGTGATGCCATTCGGTCTGGCGAATGCGCCTTCTGTGTTTATGGACATGATGAACCGAGTCTTCAAGCCGTTCTTAGACCAGTTCGCCGTGGTGTTTATTAATGATATCTTGGTGTATTCCAAGAGTGCTGAGGAGCACGAGGAGAATCTGAGGATTGTTGAAATACCCCGTAATTAAAAATAGTGATTAATTAGGCTAATAAGTATTTTAGAAGCTTAATTATGCCTAAATAAATATTAGAGAATAAATCCAGAAAACGGATCCTTAAAACGGATTAAAAGCACAAACGAACCTTAAAGCGTATTTTTCGAGGAAACCGGGAAAACATGACTTTAAGCGGGTCAAATAGACTCGTAATAATTTTGGTCAACCAAATAGTCATTTTTAAACATTAATGAAGGTCTAGAACCAATAAAATTAATTAAACGAGAAAATTCCGGAAAACGGGTCCCGGAAGTGAATAGTGTAAAAATTGTGAAGTTATGGGGTGTAAATGTAATAAAGCAAAAATTTGATTCCCCCTTTGTAATAGTGCAGCCGGTTCCTTATGTGAATAACTGGGCACGTTTTGTTAGCAGCCCATACCCCCTCTTTCATTTCCCTCCTTATGTGCTATGAGGCAAACAAATAAAGTAACAAAAAAAGTAAAAAGCAAACTCTCTCTCCTCTCACACAAACACTCACACGTTTTTCTCTGCCCAGCTCTTCCTCTTCTTCCTCCTTGTTCCAGTAATGGCGATTTGAAGAATCCTCACACAGCAGCTCACTTCCTTCTCATTTTAACCCCAATCACCTCCAAACACTACAAAAAATATACCATTGGAATCCTCTTGTCAAGGAGATCGTTCTACACCTTTCAAAAATCAAAAACCTCCAACTTCATTTCCATGGGTGAAACCATTTTTGGAGCCTAAGGAACACCATTTGAAGCTCCATCTTCTTCTTCATGTTCTAAGGTAAGAAAGGGACCAAAGCTCTTCTTTTTTCCATTTTTCCTTGCAAAAATCAAAACTTACGTGAACACCATTGTTCCCTCACTCAGCCGGTTTTGGTGTTCCATCTTGAGAGCTGAAGCATTGTCATTTTTCTACCCAAAACTCTATTAGAAGCTCAAGGTAAGACTTCCTAAGAGTTTTAAGTGGTTTCTCACAAGTTAGGGTTTAAAACCTACGTTAGAAATTTTACTAGTTTTTGGTGTGTGTGTGTATGCCTTGTTACACGGTGTAGCTTGGCCTAAATAAAATCAAGAAAACAAAGAAACAAGAACAAGAAGGAAAGAGGAGCAAGAAAGGAGAAAGAGAGAAAAGAAAAAGAGGAATCAAGAACTCAAGGTAATGAAGTGCCTCTGTACAGTTTTAATGTTTGTGTAAGTATAAGTGCATTGCTTAAGCAATGGTTAAACCACTGTATCAGTAGAGAAGGAATGAGTATATTAATGCTAACTGCATTGGTAGTTTGAAGCTTTTGAAAACAAGGAAATAAAATGCTAAGTGTAAATATTAAGTGTGCAGTAAGTGTTAGAATTTTGTGCGGAAATAGTGTGTATATTGAACAGGTTTTAAACTGTGTTGAGTGAGCAAAGTTGTGTGGTGAGAACACTTAGAAATGTAGGGAAACTCTGTCAAAATTTGGTTAGGAATTTAGAGTCTTGAGTGCTGTTAGAAAAGACAGAACATGGAGGTTTACAGAGAAGAAAAGAATGAGATTTTCACCTAGGTTTGTATTTAAGAAGGAGATATGTAGTTGAGTAGAACTAGGAATGGTGTAATGGGGAGTGTCTAACTAAGTTAGGCTAGATTGAGAGTCATTTAGATAGTGGCAAGGAGAAAGGAAAAATCTGTAGCATTAGTGGAAGAGGAAAAACTGTAACAGAAGAGAAAAATTGACAGAGAAGTGTGTTGATGTAACAAATTTATATAGAGTTTGATTAGGTTAGTTTAAAGTGCTTAATTAGTGTAAAAACATGCTATGATATATGTAGGAAGATTGGGGAAGAAGTTGGTAGAAGTTTGGAGTTGAAACATAATCAAAAACATACTTATTTCACATTTCTTCAACTGGTCCGGGTCTGTAAACCGGTACAGAAACCCGGACCAGCCTTAAAACACGACAGATTGTAATACTAAAGGAGTGGTCCGGGTTTACAAACCAGGACACAAACCCGGACCACCCCATTTTCTTACCCGAGAGTTTTCTGAACTTGAGGTCCGGGTTTGTAAAGTAGTACACATACCCGGACCAGTCATAAATTGCACCCGAGAGTGACCAAAGGAGTTGGTCCGGGTTTATAAACCCGGACATGAACCCGAACCACCTCATTTTCTTCACAGAATCCATTTTAAAGCTAATCTAAGGTAATGTAATGATGGGTAATGATAGTATAAGATAATTAAGACATGATTAATGATGTTTAATGGTCATTAAGGCTATAAACAGGCTTAGGAAATAATTTTAAGTAAGTGACATAAGTAAAGGTATTTGAATAGCAAAGAGTTAGTAAGTATAAACTGGGAAACTTTAGAAAAGTAATAAGTAAGGTTAATTATAGATAATTAACCATCCAATTGTATGTATGTGATTGGATTCAAATAGTTGAACACCGAAGGGAGTCGGTGAGTTCAAGGTCAACGGTGAACGGTATGAACTTCTCATGCCCTGCATGCTACCTTGGCTACTATGATTTGTGTGTTTGTGTGCTAGTTGATCACCTAATAAGATAAACGCACGAATCGGAATTATTATGCTTACTTGTGATGATTTGATATTGTTCCTTGTTGAATATTTATCTTTACTCACAGTTTGTATAATTCAGGAAATGTATGGATGATAATGAATGTGTGTGAATGCGTGATATATTGTGTGGTGACCGAGTAACATTGTGATGGACTTCTAACTAATTCCCAACAAGCTAACCAATCTAACATAATAAATTGGTAAATTGGAATGAGTAGAAGTCCGATATAGTTTCGGCCACGCGTGAGGAGGCGGAGACACAAGAGGTTGGATCCAATTCCTGGCTTTAATCTTTTCTATGGCCCAAACCCCTTAAATGGGTAGCATCCTGGATTAGTGAGCCACCTAAAGCCCGGTGGTGGGACGATGTAGTCCCTGCCCGGAGGTCATACCGACTTAACATGAGTAAAAGTAATTAAGTAAGAGTAAGTAAATGAGTATGGAAAAGTAAGTAAGTAAAGAATGAGTATGACTGTATAAGTATTGTGTAATGAGTAAAAGAGTAATAAACATCCGATTAACCCGGATGTGTAATTGGCTAACCCTTGAGAAGGTAAGTACTGTGTATGCCATTGTATTACTGTTTGGCTTGCTTATTGCCCTCAGTTGTGTGTAATGTATTGTGTATGAATATGTTGTAATTGTAAAGCATGTATGCATGTTAATAATGAACCGCATATATAGTCGACCTAAAATAGTCGGCGTACCCTAGTTAGCACGCGGTATATGTGAAATTTATATGCAGCTTTTTGCTGAGCCCCTTGGGGCACTGTTTTTAATATTTTACAGGTGCTCGCGAAGGGTGAAGGCTTGATGAGATCAAGATGATTTCTTTTTGATGTAATTAATAGACTATGAATGGTGTACTAAGTTGTACACGGCTATAGGCCTTTTTGTTTAGCCGGTGTACCATGGGGTACACCCTTTTGGATATTGTGGGAATTATAACTTGGTATAGATGAGTAGTTGTCTTAACTCATTATTTTTGGAAGCTAGTGAAAGGATGTAATCGAATACACTTGGATACTCGGTAATCACTTTTGTAAGTATATGATATTTTGTATTTGGTGAGTAATGTAGTAGCTCGGTATTATTTAGACATCAGACCGTTACTGTAGGTAGTGTAAGCCTAGCTAGCCGTATGGGCGGTTAGCGGTGTTGTATCACCCGCCGTAGTAGTAGTATTTCCGCTGCAGTAGTAGGATGAACGGGGCAATTAGACGGTAAGTACGGGATTAGCAGTAGGGGTGTTACGAAAAGTGGTATCAGAGCGTAGTTACGCTCTGATGTCCTAAGATTACCGAGCATAGGGATTGCCGAGTTAGGATTATAACCGTTTTAAAACGGAAATCTAGAAACTTAACTAGGAACGACCGTTGATAACAATAGATACCCTTGACGTCCTTATGGACGATACCATTGTTTAAATTCAAGACCATTGGTCATGGTGTGCAATACCTAATGTAGATGTTAATTGTTCAGATGTCAGGAAGAGGTCCAGGCCGACCCAGAGGAGGGGCCAATGACGGACCGGGCCCGCAGACGATAGTAGAGATCATCGCGGCCACGGTAGCACAGATGCTACCTCAAGTAATCACAACGGTGCAGCAAACACAACAAAACCAGCAAACACAAGCGGGACCAATCCCACCCCCTCCACCCAGGGAAGCAAACTGGGTAAAATCTGTAGCGGAACTCCGACCTCCATGCTTTCGAGGTGAGAGTGATCCGGCTAAGCTAGAAGCCTACATCTCCGAGATGGAGACGGAGTTTGAAACCCTCGAAGCTCCTGCTGGAGTTCGAGTTAGAGTAGCAGCTTATTACCTTAAGGATGCAGCCATGGATTGGTGGAAGTTAGTCAAGAACGAGCATGTCAATGACCCTACCTTCGACTGGGAATCCTTCACAGCCCTCCTCCAATCCAAATACTACCCGGAACATGTCAAAACCATGAAACGATTAGAACTTGATGCCTTGAGGATGACAGACAAGATGTCTATGGATGAGTACTACCACACCTTCACCTCCCTCCTTTGTCTTCTACCTGACCTTGGGTACACCGGCCAGGTGTTGGTCGATCACTTCTATGGCGGTCTAAGCCATCGCCTTCGGTACGGCATGGGCTACACCAGATTTACCTCCCTTCAGGTAAATACCGGTTGAACCCTTAGTACCATTGTAAATACTTTACCTTTATCTTTCAGAGTAAGAATCCCGGCTAATACCTGAAACTTCAGGAGTGCTATCACACGGCATCTCGCGTTGAAACCACTTGCCATCTGATAAGTCAGGAATTTACCTATTTCTGCATGGTCTTTTGATACCGAATTCGTTGCTATTTACTACTAAATTCCTGTCTTTTAAGTGTTTTTATGTCTCTTGCTGCAATTGTCTTCTTTTACTATGTAATCCAAATTCAAGGTTCCATTATCGTTGTGATTTACCAGTTTAACAGATTAAAGTGTTGTTCCTTATTTATTTTTATAAATCATGTGATTTGGCCAATTACTAGATTTTACCAGTTTATCTGCTTACAAGTGAGAACTGCGGTAGATAATAGACAACAGGAACATCACCGGTTAATTTAGAGATGATAATTCCTCTAGGAGCTATTAACTGTCATTAAACTGGATTATTCCTAAAAGCTTTAGCATTTAGTAAATTTGTAACGAGAGTTAAATTTATTAGATGTTAATTAGTTTCCACCGAGCGGGAGACCGAACGTGGAATATTTCAGATCTGGGATTTTAATCTAAATTTTGGTAAACACATCGAGAAAGGAACCGAAGAATTAGGAGGATTAGTAAACCGAAATTTCCCCTTTTTATTAAATCAAAAATATCATTATTTTGCTCACTGTCTTGCATTTATTACCTTTGCTCTTATTTACATTCTTGTTTCGTACTGTAGTAATTCAACAAACAAAACCCCCCTGTTACTGGAGTAAACCAATTCGTTAGTTTATTCTTAAATATTAATTAAACTAAGACGCTGCCTCCCTTGGATTCGATAACCTGGAGGGACACTTCTAGGAAAACTTGCTATAATCGACCGGTATACTTGCCGTTAGGTTTTTACCCAACAAGTTAATGGCGCCGTTGCCGGGGAGGCACGATTGCTTAGTTTAATTTTTATTTATTAAAATTTTGTTTTGTTTTTGTTCTTTTTAGTTTACCCTTGTTTTATTTTATTCTGTTCTTTTACAACTACATTACTGTCAGTTATCTGATTTTGGTTTATGGTTAAAACTCGTTCTGAAGGAAACCCTGAATTCGAAATTGAACCAGAGATAGACAAAGTAACAAGAAGGATTCAAAAAAGGTTAGTGCTGGATCCTCCAATTGAGCAGGAGGTGTTCCTAAAAGATTCACCAGCAGAGGAGATTGTTTCTGAGTTACTAGTTGAAGGAGAGATTCTAAACAACACCTCAGGAACCAATATGGAGAATTTGAATTCGGAGAGGCACATGAGGGACTATACCCGCCCAAGCGTCGAAGGGCTTATTTCACCAATAGTAATTCCTGCGTTACCAGCAGGAGAGCATTGGCAGTTCAAGACACACTATGTTACTATGGTCATGAATGCACCTCAGTTCAGCGGAACAATCACCGAAGATCCCAATGTCCATCTCACCACTTTCCTGAGATTGGTAGGAGCTTGTTCTACACCAGCTTCACAAGAGGTTGCTAGATTGACTCTCTTCCCATTCTCCCTAAGAGACAGAGCTGCAGAATGGTTAAACTCATTAACGCCAAACAGTATCACTACCTGGACGGAGTTAGCAAATGTATTCTTGGCGAAGTATTTCCCTCCTTCTCGAATGCTGACTATGAGAGGAGAGATTACTAACTTCAAGCAGTTCACCGGTGAGACATTATCTGAGGCTTGGGAGCGTTTCAAAGGGATTGTGCGCAGAGTACCACACCATGGCTTGGGAGAGGAGGTAATTTTACAGTCCTTTTACAAAGATTTGGATCATTCAAGTCGTTTGTTGGTAGACACTTGTGCAGGAGGAAGCCTCATGGAACTACCAATAGCTAGAATCAAGGAATTATTGGAGACCATTGCCAATGCATCCAATCAGTGAGGACGTGCGAGAACCGGAGAAGCTGCACCGAAGAAAACTGCTGGAGTCTATGAAGTAGATTCAAATACTTTTCTGGCTGCCAAGATAGAAGCAATGTCAAAACAGTTTGAGCGTATGTGTGCAGCGATGAACCCGCAGTCAAATACAGCAGCATCTCCTGAAGCTTATCCACCTTGTGAATATTGTGGTAGAAGCTCAAACTTGTGTCAGTGTACATCTCCACCAAGTGAAGAAGTAAATTACCTGGGAAATAGACAAGGAAATTTCTTTAACAACCAAAGCAATCAGGGATATCAGCAGCAAAGATTTCAGAACAACAACTACAATCAGAAGGCACCACAACAATATAATCAGTCCTATCAGAGACCCCCTCAGAACCAACAAATGCAAAGTCAAGGAGCTAGTAGTTCCTCAGACTTGGAAGCCATGATAAGCGAATTCATTACATCAACAAAAGCCAGATTCAATGAGCAAGATGAAATAAAAAACAACCACAAGGCATTCATGCAAGAACAAAAGGCTTACAATAAGAGAATGGAAACTCAATTGGCTCAAATTAGTCAGAAGCTTTCAGAGAGACCTGCAGGGTCTTTACCTAGTCAACCAGAGATGAATCCAAGAGAGTATGCTAAAGCTGTTTTTGTGGTGGAAAAAGATACTCCACTTGTCGCTGCAGTTTTACCTGTTCAACAAGAGGTTAAGGACTCCATTAAAGTTTCTGAAAAACCCAAGGAGAAGGAGTCTCCTGAAACTCAACCTTCTTACTCTTCTGTTTCCAATCGCAAATTTGAAGAACCTATTCCTTTTCCTGACAGGTTAAAGAAAAGGGATCTTGATGAACAGCTTGGAAAATTTCTTAAAATTATTAAGAAATCAACTAAAGATATTCCTTTTTCTGATATGCTTAAGTTAATGCCAAATTATGCTACACTGGTGGATGATATCTTGGCTAACAAATGTCCTTTGCCGGAAAAGGAAACAACGAAGAAGGTAACTAGTAGGAGTGGTAAAGGTAAAGCTACTAAGCCTGAGGTGAGCATAGAGCAACCGGTGCTGGAGAATGAGCAGAATTATGAAGTTACCAAATCTCCTTCACCTACATCACCTACAGTTGAAGTTGCTCCCCCAGTTCCATTTCCAAACAGAACCAAGCGTTCCAAGGAGGATAGTGAGTTTGATAAGTTTCTTACTTTACTTCGGCAACTATCTGTTAATATCCCCTTTGTTGATTTAGTTACGAAGGTTCCTAACTATGCCAAGTATTTAAGGAAGCTTTTATCTAATAAGGCAAAGTTAGTTGAGACAGGAACTGTTCAGCTCACAGAGACTTGTTCAGCGATCATACAGAAGCGCTTACCAGAAAAATGCAAAGATCCTGGAAGCTTCACAATTCCATGTAGAATAGGAGACATCGACTTCGACCACTGTCTTGCTGACTTAGGAGCATCGATTAGTCTCATGCCATACACTTTATTTGAAAAGCTTGGAATTGGAGACTTACAACCTACACGAATGACGCTTCAGCTAGCAGATCGCTCAATGGTTTACCCTTGTGGAATTGCAAAATGTGATGGTTAAGGTGGAGCATCTGTATTTCCCCTGCGACTTTGTCATACTCGACATGGCTACAGATCCAACGGTCCCTATTATCCTTGGAAGACCCTTCCTAGCAACAGCCGACGCTCGAATCGAAGTTGCTCATGGTACGATCACTTTGAATGCAGAAAGTGAGCAGCTACTGTTTTATGCTGGAAGGTCTTCTAAAAATGTTTTGGAAGCTTCTCGGAGTTCATGTCACCAGGTTTCAAAGACAGCTCAATCTTCTGGAATTTCTTGAGAGAACAAAAACATGGTCTAGCCAAAGACCGAAAAGACGGGCAGCTCATTGGGAGGCAACCCAATCTCCTTTCTTTTATCTTCTTGTTTTTCGTTTTAATTCATGTTTTTACTTGTTCTAATTCTTCTGTTAGCTATTTTTCTTTGGTTGGTTTTGTTAAAAGTGTAGGTTTGATGAAGGAAGAGAAACAGAGTACTAAGAGGCAATCCTTTGGTAGAATAAATGGGGTGGTCCGGGACCTGATCCGTTACTTAAGTCCCGGACCCGACAGAGCATGGAGTCTCGACATATTTAACAGGGGTGGTCCGGGACATTCTGCATATCCTAAGTCCCAGACCGGAAGCGATGAGAACTTCGGATAGAAATCATGGGGTGGTCCGGGACCTTTTCCATTTCTTACGTCCCGGACCAAGAGAGACTGCAGTTCTCGGCCTATTTTAACATAGCGGTCCGGGACTTCATACCAAACCTAAGTCCTGGACCAACACTCGTTCAGAAAATAAAGAAGATCGGGCTCCACTGTCGTCTTCCCCAATTCCAATCCCTAAATTTCCCGACACACTCCCTCGCCTCACCGCCCGTATCCGCCTTCGCCCTCACTCACCCCCTCTCTGTCGTCTCACCTACGACCACCGCACACAAACAAGCCTCACAATTCTTCACCCGCCCTCGCACCCGACAGTCGCACCAAATCCACGCCCCACCCGACTTCGACTCAAGCATTCAACTCCACCACCATTCCATCTGTCGCACTCTAAACCCAAGCACAAGCCGCCACTTCACCGACTCGTTCTCCAGCACCCAGAAACCAACCGCTCAAATCGTAACCACCTTATCCTCACCCTGTCTCGCATTCGCCTGCTCCAAAATTCACCCGCACCACACCACGATCCACCTCCCTATGTCGCCTGCTCCATCTTGTTCCAGTTACCACCCGACATCCACCTCCCTCTGTCACCTCTCCACCCTCGCGCAACCTTCACCAACTACCAAACGCGTGCCAGCATAATTCACATATCGACATGGCCCCAAAACGAGCAAGACATGCTTCCACAGCAGGTGCCTCCTCTTCGGACGATGCACCAATCCGGGTACGAGACACCGAACGATCCGAATTCATCACCGAAGGTGCTTGGGAGTGGTTCCAAGCGAAGGAATGCAAAATAATAGCCGAAAGGTCAGTCCATCCCTCGTTGATTTCTGAATTCAATCTGGAAAGCATATTTAGCGCACGAAACTGGATTTGTCTGCTGAACCGGGGTGGTACTTATTATCCGAGGCTAGTAAAACTGTTTTATGCTAATGCCACGGTTCGGGACGACGGGAAGGAAATAAAATCAACGGTTAAGGGAAAGGATATTCTGATAACATCGAGCCGTATTAGACATGCTTTGCAAATCCCTACTAGGCCTAGGATCCCAACTGATGCGGACCGGGAAAATCAAGTAATCCGAGAAAGGCAGGCCAAGGAGCATTACATTAACTTGATTGTGAATGATCCCGTGGTTCAGAACCGCCAAAGGCGCAGCACCCGGGATAAGCAGGTTGTTACGGGAGATAAATTGCAAACCCCGGTCGAGCGCCTCCTCCTAGGAATTATCATGTACAACATCCGCCCCAGGGAGTGTGCGGACCTAAACTCCATTGATTGTTATGTGCTGCGCTACCTGCTAGATGACGTGCTTGCCCAGGAAGCATTCCCCATTGCACTACATGGGATAATTTTTCAGTCAATGATGCGGGTGATTGACACAGATTCTAGCGCCTCTCTTCCTTTCCCACACCTACTGCAGTCCTTCTTTGCTGCCGCTGGAGTGGATTGTTCAGATGAGCAGCCCCAGTACCCCCGGTCTCCCATAGACATGACGATGATGCGCTTTTATCAGTGGGAGAAGATAGATGATCCGTGGGTCAAGCGCCGACGCGCACAGCCGGGTGCACGAGCTCCCGGACCTGGTGCAGCTGCTGAGGCTGAGCCACCTGCTGTTGCCGCTGATGATGACCTCCCAGAAGTTCCGATGCCCACTGCTCCTACACTGGGATATGACGAGATGTTTCGTCAGTTTTCTGATTGGCAGGGGATGATCACTGCACGGGTCGATGGTCTTGCTGCTCGTATGACTCAGATGGACACACGTTTAGACGGGGTGAGTACGACCCTGTATGATTATGGAGCACGGATCTCAGCTTTGGAGACCCGACAGAGTGAGTATGAGGCTAGGCAGGAGGCACGGTATGCGGAGTATACAGCTGGACAGGACGCACGGTTTTGCGGAGTATGCGGCTCGCTATGAGGCACGCTTTACTGATTATGACGCCCGCTTCGCTCAGCTGGAGTCCTGGCGTCTACCTCGGGATCACCCACCACCTCAGTAGATCTTCTGCTGGTTTATGATCTGTTCTTTTCAGACTCTTTATCTTGTTATTGCTGTTTCAGATTCTCTTATTTCCTAACTCTGGCTATTTTGATGTATTTTAGATTAGTAGGTTGCTACTTCTAGTACCTTTCTTTTTCTATTTGGATTGTTTTTGATTCGGTACTTTGGTTATTCCCGAATATTTGGTTATGCGTGATCTCTTTTGTTGCAACACGCTGTCTGTTGCTTTGTGATATTCAAACAGGACTGCCATTTTTGTGTGCGCTATCAAAAGAAAACAAAGGAGACTCTGCCGAAATTTTCACAACACCCCTTAAGTCTCCCGTTCCTTGTCCTGAGTGTGGGGACGTCATCTTCACCGATTATTCAGGGGAGTCCTATTCTTTCTTTTGCACTATAATCACATTCTAGTAGCAATGAGGGCATTGCTATTATCTAAGTGTGGGGAAGTAGTTAGGGGGTTGCACATCTAAATGTTTATTTTCGGTGGCTCCTGACAAGACTTATTCTCTCTTCACTAACCTTTGATGACCCTCAGCAAAAATTTTTTTTTGACATACTTGGTTTTCATTTGTGGTGCGATACGTCAGTCGGGAATAACGTACAAGTAGCAAATATTTCTGAGATTTAATCTGCAAACTTCGGTCATAAGAACTTTGGTTATACTGCTTGTATTGTCAGTTTTGGTTAAAATTTTCATCTATTTCCTTCAATAAAAGGTGAGACCATTTTGTGACTATTTTGTTTGAACTAACTTGGGGCTTTGGGAAAGTTTTGGAATGAATGGAAGGAAAGGACAAAGGCAAGGTACTCCTCTAATCTATTCTGAACCGGAACAGACCTCTCCCATTCGGTAATTAAGCCCATGGAGTGCTTCATCACTTATCTACCTAAGATCATCGTATCTGGGATAGAAGGCCCAACACCGCTACAAGGATGGGGAGAAAAAGTCTGGGGGGATGAATTGAATAATGCTTACTCAGAAAAATTGGAAGGAAAGTTCTTTCACGCTAAACAATTTATTGCAAATTCTTCCTTGATTATGAGTATGTGGCAATGAAAGGTAATGTGGAATATGACATTACTTCTTGCTCCTTGTCGTCCAATGAATTGTGGAAAGCAAACGGAAAGTAAAGCCCTGAGTACAGTTTGGATTAAATAGTTATGATGATAGTCTCATGCATTTGTCAAACACCCTAGCTTCACTGTTTAAGAAAACTTGCAGTACTAGTCGTTGTCTCTTATGACTGTTTTTCAGTATTAGATTTCCTTGAACATTTTCCCTGACCTGATAATCCCCGCTTTTGAAATTCTGGTACATTTTAATTGCAGTAATTAGATTTCCTTCCACTGCTACTATCCAATCATCCCTCCACTAATCCAATTATCTCCCTAAATCCAGCAAAAACACCCACGTTAACCACCCATCATTCCACTTATAAACTCCAGCATCACTGTCCACCACCAGCTGCTCCTGCTACGTACTCATCAAATGAGTTCTATAAATTAAACTCAATATCACTCATTTTAGACACACAATTCTGGAGAGGATTCCACACTCACTCCATCCATTTCCATTTCATATATCACGTTCCATTCATATCATCCATCTCATTAAACACCATACACATCCACAGAAATCTGGAGTACACAAGCAGCTGGAGACTTCACCATTTTCTGGAGATTGAGCAGAAGAAAATACTGGTTGTGCACAGAGACCCCATCAAAGAATCCTAAATCAGAGTTTCTTCTTCTCTTCTTCTTTAATGTTATTTACATATTTTTACAGTATTTTCATTTCCATGGCTGAGTAGTTTTTATAAATTTCGGTTTACTATGTAATCCAAATTCAAGGTTCCATTATCGTTGTGATTTACCAGTTTAACAGATTAAAGTGTTGTTCCTTATTTATTTTTATAAATCTTGTGATTTGGCCAATTACTGGATTTTACCAGTTTATCTGCTTACAAGTGAGAACTGCTGTAGATAATAGACAACAGGAACAGCACCAGTTAATTTAGAGATGGTAATTCCTCTAGGATATTAACTGATCATTAAACTGGATTATGCTTAAAGCTGTTAGCAATAAGTAAATTTGTAACGAGAGTTAAAATTTATTAGCTGTTAATTAGTTTCCACCGAGCGGGAGACCGAACGTGGAATATTTCAGATCAGGGATTTTAATCTAAATTTTGGTAAACACATCGAGAAAGGAACCGAAGAATTAGGAGGATTAGTAAACCGGAATTTCCCCTTTTTATTAAATCAAAAATATCATTATTTTGCTCACTATCTTGCATTTATTACCTTTGCTCTTATTTACATTCTTGTTTCGTACTGTAGTAATTCAACAAACAAAACCCCCCTGTTACTGGAGTAAACCGATTCGTTAGTTTATTCTTAAATATTAATTAAACTAAGACGCTACCTCCCTTGGATTCGATAACCTGGAGGGACACTTCTAGGAAAACTTGCTATAATCGACCGGTATACTTGCCGTTAGGTTTTTACCCAACACCAACTAAGGGATGAGGAAACAACGCTTAAGCGCAAGACCAACAGCAAAAACACCAGTGCTGAGGAGCAGATTCAAGGCAAGAGCTGGAAAAAGAAGAAGGGGAAGTTCTTCCAGCAATCGCAGAAGAGCTCCCCGAGTGAGAGCAGTGCCCATGCTGAGAAGGGCAAACTAGCTGAGCCTCTTCAGCTAGGTTATACTGCACCGGTGGCTGCGAAGCCATTGAGATCACACCCACCTAAGGGTAAGACTCTAACCAAAACTCGTATTCGTATAAGTATCATAACTAGTATTCCCGCACAATGTGCTAACACTCTAAGCCTTAGGTTTTGGCTCCGGTTACAACAATAACTACTCCGACGGCCGCAGCTATGTGTGCAGAAAGTGTAACCAAGACCATCCCGGCATGGATTGCCAAGGGAGAGAAATCCTGTGCAATAACTGTCAGAAACCGGGACATCGAGCCAACATGTGCCAGAAAATGCCAAGCCCAAAGGGAACTTCCAGAGCTACAAGCAGAGGGAAGGCAAGGAGGTTGCATCTGGCGGTGCACCAGCCCAGCAGGCGCCGCAGGGACAGGGATCCCGAGGTCCTCAGAGGGGTGCACCTCAGAGGCAGCCTTCTTTGCACATTATTGACCGAGATGGGACCGGTTCTAAGTCCGGCCTAGGTAATTATCTTGAACCTTCAATCCTTGTGAAGCATGACTAAGTATCGAGGTATTCGTTTGAATGGATGCATGAGTAAATGAATTGAAGTATGTATTGAGCATGAAATGAATTAGTTGAGACTGAAACTCACCGTAGATGAAAATTTATAACCATAGGTAGGTTTAATATCTGCTACCCGATACCTTCAAACCCAAATCAAGAAGAGACCGACATCACCACTTACCACTACTCTAGCGAGCAGTGTCAGGTTATCCGCACAGGTATGATTTTATTAAAAGGATACCTGACACCTGAAGCACAAATCTCAATCATCCGACGATGCAACGAGCTAGGAACGGGTCCAAGAGGATTTTATACACCCGAGTTCCCCAGTGGAGCGAAGATGAAGCTGAAGATGATGTGCTTGGGAAAGAACTGGAATCCTTATACCAAGACATACCAAGAGACAAAGATGCAAGACGGAGCGATGCCACCGACAATACCCCTCGAATTTCAGACACTTGTCACACAAGCAGTAGAACTTGCACAACAATGTGAAAATGATTCGATCCCCGCAATTGAAGCGGACCTTTGTATCGTCAACTTCTATGAGAAAGAAGGACAACTTGGGTTACACCAAGACAAGGATGAGACAGCGGAATCTCTTGAACAAGGAGTGCCCGTAGTGTCTTGGTCCATTGGTGATGACGTCATATTTTTGTATAGCGAGCAGAAGCGTGTGGACCTCACAGAGAGACTGGTATTGAGATCAGGAGATGTCCTAATCATGGGTGGAAAATCTAGGATGCTGTATCATGTTGGAGAAATATGTGACTACTTCTACAACTTTGGCAGTGTACCTATCGTTTTGCGGAATAGTGGAATTGTGGGGTTGTCAAACTCTTGGGGACCTTGCTGTAGTTTAACTGATAGTGTAGTAAATTGACTGAGAATTCTAATTAGACTACTGAACAAAAACTTATCACTTTTTAGGGAAATTGTGGTTTAAAACTTAACTTAGACAAAACAGTAGTAAAAGCAATTAATCAAAACAGAATAATAACGGTTGTAAAACTCTTTGTTTTTAAGGAAGCACCCTAGGTTGTTCTGCTCACCTATTTCATCCAATTATATTAATATAAACTTCCACCACTTTAGCAATAAACTCAGGAATCTTAATTAGTTCATTGACTAGTCCTTGTACAATAAACCCTGATTAACTTAAACAACAAGCCGCAATCCTTGCCCAAGTCATTATAAATTAATCGCTTTATTACCAAGTCCTATTGGAGACAGATTAACCTATAGGCGAGACACGCTTCTAGTCGTTAACCTGATTTGACTTCCTATGTCTAGTACCTTGTCTTAGCATTGCATTTTAACAAGAGAACTACAAATATCACTTTAATAATTGGCCTGAAGATTAAAGCGCATTAAGGACAAGAACCAAAATATTGCTTAAATAAATTATAGTGGAAAGTCTACATAACACAATTATATAAAATAGGCTCGCTTCCCAAACTGGGAGGCTAGGTTTATTACTCACACATAATTATAAAAATAGACATCATAAATAAGATATACATTAAAACAGAGTAAAGTTTGAGGAAAGAAAGAACTCTATTTGGGGAGAGTTGCTTCGCTTCCGGGCTTGTTTCCGTGATTATGTCGACCTCAAAACAATGACAAACGGGTAGAACGAAGAATAACGAACAAACTGGCAAAAGTAGACCGTGTCCGAGTCTAGTTTAGCCGGACACACATCCGGACACACCCTGTCCGGGTCTATTTAGCCGGACACAAATCCGGACGCAGCTCCTTTAATGGAGTTCGCGTCTAGGTTTGTGCAGAACGTCGTCCTTCGTTGGTTTTCTGGAAAATAACAGCGTAAAGCTAATTTGGTGATGGAAAAGGATGAAGAATGAAGTATGGATGGAGGGAGAGTGAGTTTTGATGAGCGTTGATGAGCTTTGGATTCAGGAGGAGATGATTTTTAAGATCGAAGGAGCGTGGGTTATTTATAGCAGAGGAAACAGGGGGAAGAGGACAAAGCTTGCAGCAGGCGTGGGTGAAGAAGATGCGGCGCCTGATATGTTTGATGTAGTAGATAGATAACGTTGTGGGTGCTGCAATTTGAAGAAGACAATGGTGAAGACGGCACAGTAATTGAAGAAGAAAATGGAGAAGACGGCGCCGAAGAAATCAGTCGCGTGAATTCTTGATCTGGGCTGCGTTTACACCCGTCTGGAAGTGTGTACGGATCCGGACATGGGTGTCTGGAAGTGCGTCTGGGTCAACTGTAGCCGGACATGTGTGTCGGAAGTGCGTCAGGGTAGTTTTGATCTGGACGTGTGTATTTCGTCTTGTCTGTTCTGCAAATTTCAACAGGCTCCAGATTCTTCGTTTGAGCTCCGTTTCACTCGCCGTTTGTTGCGTTGGAAAGCTTGTGAAGTAAACTATGTGATTCCAAGACTTTTTACTGCATTTGATACATAAAATATATCAGTTCATATCAAAACATAAATCTTAGGAAAAACATACGATAAGTGAGTAATATTATCCTGAAAGTAAGTGAATATAAGGTAAATTAAATCCTTAAATGTCTATGTATTTCTCACTTATCATATCACGGGATCAACAAGATCAAGTTGAATACGGCAACACCGGCAATAATCAATGCCACACACATGAAACCAAGACGCTTGAAACTTACCTTTAGAAAGTATTAAATTCGTAGTATCATGTAATGTATTAGTAACGTGTATTAGAGACACGGTATGTATGATGGTTGGTTTATCAATAAAGAGCAGTGTTGATTTAAATTCCACTTGTGTCCACCATCATTACTCATAAACTTGTGAATATAATATGTTGTGGACTCGGTACCGAAGGTAACCTGAGTATCCTCACCGAAGCACAAGCCGATAAAAGCGGCACCATCTTAACGGGAACCTTCCTAGTGAATGGCATTGAAGCCTCAGTGTTATTTGAATCCGGCGCCTCTCACACCTTTGTATCACCATCTTTTGTGAAGAGGTTGGGGCTAGATGCGGATGAGCTACCGAATTTTCTGGTTACTCTCCCGTCGAAGGAGCGAATACAATGTACCAAGTATTATAAAGCAGCCAGGATCCAAATCAAGGGTGAAGCGTTTCCCATCTCCTTCATCGAGTTTAATGGGTTGGTATTTGACGTAATAGTCGGAATGAATTGGTTGGAGCGGCACAAGGGGCGAATCCTCTGCGCCGAGCATCGATTGCTGCTCAAGAGTCCTTTTGGGGTTACAGTATCTTACCGCCAGAGACCGAGAGAGCCTTCGACCATAGTCATCTCCGCCATGGCTATGTACCGGGAGCTCAGAAAGGGCAAGGATGTGTATTTGTGTTATGTACAAGACCTGGAGAGAGATCCAGAGTTCAATCCCGAAGTACCAATTGTATCCGATTTTCCCGATGTATTCCCTAAGGAGCTGCCAGGTATGCCACCACAGAGAGCAGTAGAATTTGAGATTGACCTCTTGCCTGGTACCGGTCCCATTGCTAGGGAACCGTACCGTATGGCACCTGCAGAAATGACAAAGCTGAAAGAGTAGTTGCACGATCTTCTCAACAAAGGGTTTATACGCCTGAGCGTATCACCCTGGGGAGCACCGGTCCTCTTCGTGAAGAAGAAGGACGGTAGCCTCCGACTTTGTATTGACTACCGCGAGTTGAATGCGGTTATAGTAAAAAATAAATACCCATTGCCATGCATCGATGACCTATTCGACCAGCTGAAAGGAGCCTTAGTCTTCTCCAAGATCGACCTCCGTTCTGGGTATCATCAGATTGCTATCAGAGAGCAAGACATAGAGAAAACGACATTCTGTACCAGATATGGCCACTACGAATTCACCGTCATGCCATTCGGTTTGTCAAACACACCAGCAAAATTCATGGATTTAATGAATCGATTATTCTGTGAGCAGTTAGACACTTCAGTTGTTGTCTTCATCGCCGACATCCTTGTATACTCAAAATCAGTAGATGAGCATGAAATTCATTTCAGGAAAGTACTGGAGACACTGCGCGAGAACCAACTTTATGCGAAGTTCTCCAAATGCAAGTTCTGGCTAGATCAGGTATCATTCCTCGGTCATGTCATCTCGAGCGCAGGCATCTACGTTGATCCATCTAAGATAGAAGCTGTACGATCATGGCCTAGACCCAAGACTGTTATTCGGAGCTTTCTTGGTCTAGCCGGTTCCTATCGGAGATTTGTAAAGGACTTCTCGAAAGTCGCTAAGCCCATGACTACACTGATGAAGAAAGATGCACCGTTTGTATGAACAGATGAGTGCGAAGTATCATTCCAGAGCTTAAAGGACTCATTGACCTCAGCGCCGATTCTCACACTTCCAGAGGGCACAGAGGGATTTGAGGTGTATTGTGATGCATCAGGCAAGGGAATGAGATGCGTACTCATGCAGCATGGCAAGGTTGTAGCCTACGCCTCCCGCCAGCTAAAAAAGCATGAGGAGAATTACCCGACTCACGACTTAGAGTTAGGAGCCATTGTCTTCGCCTTGAAGATATGGCGACACTATCTCTATGGGGTAAGCATCACCATCTACTCCGACCATAAGAGCTTATAGTATGTATTTACGTAGAAAGAACTGAACTTGAGACAGAGAAGGTGGATGGAGTTTCTCTCTGATTACGACATCGACCTGCAGTATAAGGAAGGGAAGGCAAACGTTGTAGCCGACGCCCTGAGTCGTCGAGCACACTCGCTCCATTCGCTACTCGCTTCTTCTAGCTTAGTTGACGAGGTGCAAGACGCTCAGTTGAGCGACCCTTACCTGACCGAAATCAGACAGAAGATCACAGATGGTACATTTGAGAAGAAGAAGTATGATTTTAAGTTGCATGAAGATGGTCTGATTCGGCTTAATGGCAGACTATGCGTCCCCCGAAGCAATGCTGAGCTAAGGGATCATATCCTGCGAGAGTCACACAGTTCCACATTGTCAGTCCATCCAGGAGCCTCCAAGATGTACAAAGACATGAAGAGGTACTTCTGGTGGTCAGGAATGAAATCAGATGTGACAGAGTATGTATTGAGATGCTTAACATGCCAGAAAGTAAAGTTTGAACATCGTAGACCGGGCGGAATGGTACAACCGATGCCAATTCCGGAGTGGAAATTTCACGATATCTCCATGGATTTTGTTGTAGGACTCCCACCTGCCAGGGGAGGATCAACATGATCTGGGTAGTAGTCGATCACCTCACCAAGGTTGCCCGATTCATTCCGATGAAGGACACCTGGAAGGTTACGAAGCTCGCAGAGCTATTCGACAAGGTGATTATCAGACACCACGGAGTCCCGAAGACTATCGTATCTGACCGCGACACCAGGTTTCTTTCGAGATACTGGAGAGCTACACGGGAAGCGTTGGGTACAGAATTGAAGCTGAGTACCGCCTTCCATCTTCAGACTGACGGTCAGACAGAAAGGACCATTCAGACACTAGAGGACATGCTTAGAGCATGTGCCTTAGACTTTCAGGGGAGTTGGTTAGATAAGCTTCATCTTATCGAGTTTTCGTACAATAATAGCTATCACGCTTAGATTAAGATGTCGCCTTTCCAAGCCCTATACGGTAGACCCTGCCGTACACCTTTGTGTTGGGATGAGTCGAGTGAAGCGGTCATCATAGGACCGGAGTATTTAGAACAAGTCCAAGGGGAAGTGCAATAAATCCGAGCTAACATGAAAGCAGCCCAAGATAGACAGAAATCCTATGCGGATGTGCGATGATGTGACCTTGAGTTTGCCGTGGGCGACCAAGTGTTCATGCGTGTTTCACCTATGAAGGGCGTATTCCATTTTGGCCAGAAATGCAAGTTGAGCCCGAAGTTTGTAGGGCCGTACACTATCACCGAGAGAGTTGGATCTATGGCCTATAGGTTAGCTTTACCTGAGGACTTGGGGCGTGTCCATGATGTCTTTCATGTGTCACAACTCAAGAAGTACATTGCCGATCCTTCTCATGTCCTAGAGCCCGAGAGACTATCCATTGAGCCAACCATGAGATATGTTGAGACTCCCGTTAGAATCCTCAATAGGAAGACCAGAGACACTCGCCATAAGTCCATACGAAAGGTGAAGGTCCTATGGTCCAATCATGATGTCGAAGAAGCGACATGGGAGTTTAAGATGCCATGAAGGAGAAGTACCCACAGTTATTCATAGACTAGATAGTCTAGTACATGGCGAGTACGGGTACGGGGCGTACCCCTTTTAAGGGGGGTAGAGCCATTTTGCTTTTGCATTGCTTCGGGTTAGCATTGCATAGCGTGTATGTATGGTAGCATGTTTTGATGTCACATGTAGTGCAAAGTGTATTTGGTATGTATGTGTGATGTGTAATGTATTGGTGTGTATGTACAATGGTATTGTGTAATGTGTGATGGTATGTATTGGAAATGGTGTATTGTGTATGTGAATTGCGTATGATGCTTGATTTGTGTATGCTTGTAATGTAGAAGAGGTAAACACCTCATAGGTGGTAGTAAGACACATTATGGAAATTGGGTTGCCTAATGAGTAGAATTATTAAACCATTAACCTTGAGCAACTTTGAGGGCAAAGTTTCTTAAGGGGGGTAGATTGAAATACCCCGTAATTAAAAATAGTGATTAATTAGGCTAATAAGTATTTAGAAGCTTAATTATGCCCAAATAAATATTAGGGAACAAATCCCGAAGAAAACGGATCCTTAAAACGGATTAAAAACACAAACGAACCTTAAAGCGTGTTTTTCGAGGGAACCTGGAAAACGTGACTTTAAGCTGGTCAAATAGACTCGTAATAATTTTGGTCAACCAAATAGTCATTTTTAAACATTATGAAGGTCTAGAACCAATAAAATTAATTAAATGAGAAAATTCCGAAAAACGGGCCCGGAAGTGAATAGTGCAAAAATTGGGAAGTTATGGGGTATAAATGTAATAAAGCAAAAATTTGATTCCCCCATTGTAATAGTGCAGCCGGTTCCTTATGTGAATAATTGGGCACGTTTTGTTAGCAGCTCATACCCCCTCTTTCATTTCCCTCCTTATGTGCTATGAGACAAACAAATAAAGTAACAAAAAAAGTAAAAAGCAAACTCTCTCTCCTCTCACACAAACACTCACACGTTTTTCTCTGCCCAGCACTTCCTCTTCTTCCTCCTTGTTCCAGTAATGGCGATTTGAAGAATCCCCACACAGCAGCTCACTTCCTTCTCATTTTTGAAACCCCAAATCACCTCCAAACACTACAAAAAATATACCGTTGGAATCCCCTTGTCAAGGAGATCGTTCTACACCTTTCAAAAATCAAAAACCTCCAACTTCATTTCCATGGGTGAAACCGTTTTTGGAGCCTAAGGAACACTATTTGAAGCTCCATCTTCTTCTTCATGTTCTAAGGTAAGAAAGGGACCAAAGCTCTTCTCTTATCCATTTTTCCTTACAAAAATCAAAACTTACGTGAACACCATTGTTCCCTCACTCAGCCAGTTTTGGTGTTCCATCTCGAGAGCTGAAGCATTGCCATTTTTCTACCCAAAACTCCATTAGAAGCTCAAGGTAAGACTTCCTAAGAGTTTTAAGTGGTTTCTCACAAGTTAGGGTTTAAAACCTACGTTAGAAATTTTACTAGTTTTTGGTGTGTGTGTGTGTGTGTGTGTATGCCTTGTTACATGGTGGAGCTTGGCGTAAATAAAATCAAGAAAACAAAGAAACAAGAACAAGAAGGAAAGAGGAATCAAGAACTCAAGGTAATGAAGTGCCTCTGTACAGTTTTAATGTTTGTGTAAGTATAAGTGCATTGCTTAAGCAATGGTTAAACCACTGTATCAGTAGAGAAGGAATGAGTATATTAATGCTAACTGCATTGGTAGTTTGAAGCTTTTGAAAACAAGGAAATAAAATGCTAAGTGTAAATATTAAGTGTGCAGTAAGTGTTAGAATTTTGTGCGGAAATAATGTGTATATTGAACAGGTTGTAAACTGTGTTGAGTGAGCAAAATTGTGTGGTGAGAACACTTAGAAATGTAGGGAAACTCTGTCAAAATTTGGTTAGGAATTTAGAGTCTTGAGTGCTGTTAGAAAAGACAGAACAGGGAGGTTTACAGAGAAGAAAAGAATGAGATTTTCACCTAGGTTTGTATTTAAAAAGGAGAGGTGTAGTTGAGTAGAACTAGGAATGGTGTAATGGGGAGTGTCTAACTAAGTTAGGCTAGATTGAGAGTCATTTAGCTAGTGGGAAGGAGAAAGGAAAAATCTGTAGCATTAGAGGAAGAGGAAAAACTGTAACAGAAGAGAAAAACTGACAGAGAAGTGTGTTGATGTAACAGATTTATATAGAGTTGGATCATGACTCTCAAAACATGCTAGGATATATGTAAGATGATTGGGGAAAAAGTTGGAAGAAGTTTGGAGTTGAAACATAATAAAAAACATACTTATTTCTCATTTCTGCAACTGGTCCAGGTCTGTAAACCGGTACAGAAACCCGGACCAGCCTTAAAACACGACAGATTGTAATACTAAAGGAGTGGTCTAGGTTTACAAACCAGGACACAAACCCGGACCACCCCATTTTCTTACCTGAGAGTTTTCTGAACTTGAGGTCCGGGTTTGTAAAGTAGTACACATACCTGGACCAGTAATAAATTACACCCGAGAGTGACCAAAGGAGTTGGTCCGGGTTTGTAAACCCGGACATGAACCCGAACCACCTCATTTTCTTCCCAAAATCCATTTTAAAGCTAAGCTAAGGTAATGTAATGATGAGTAATGATAGTATAAGAAAATTAAGACATGATTAATGATGTTTAATGGTCATTAAGGCTATAAACAAGCTTAGGAAATAATTTTAAGTAAGTGACATAAGTAAAGGTATTTGAATAACAAAGAGTTAGTAAGTATAATCTGGGAAACTTTAGAAAAGTAATAAGTAAGGTTAATTATAGATAATTAACCATCCAACTGTATGTATGTGATAGGATTCAAATAGTTGAACACCGAAAAGAGTCGGTGAGTTTAAGGTCAACGGTGAACGATATGAACTTATCATGCCCTGTATGCTACCTTGGCTACTCTGATTTGTGTGTTTGTGTGCTAGTTGATCACCTAATAAGATAAATGCACGAATCAGAATTATTATGCTTACTTGTGATTATTTGATATTGTTCCTTGTTGAATGTTTATCTTTACTCACAGTTTGTATAATTCATGAAATGTATGGATGATAATGAATATGTGTGAATGCGTGATATACTGTGTGGTGACCGAATAACATTGTGATGGACTTCTAACTAATTCCCAACAAGCTAACCAATTTAACATAATAAATTGATAAATTTGAATTAGTAGAAGTCCGATATAGTTTCGGCCACGCGGGAGGAGGCGGAGACACAAGAGGTTGGATCCAATTCCTGGCTTTAATCTTTTCCATGGCCCCCTTAAATGGGTAGCATCCTGGATTAGTGAGCCACCTAAAGCCCGGTGGTGGGACGGTGTAGTCCCTGCCCGGAGGTCATACCGACTTAACATGAGTAAAAGTAATTAAGTAACAGTAAGTAAATGAGTATGAAAAGTAAGTAAGTAAAGAATGAGTATGATTGTATAAGTATTGTGTAATGAGTAAAAGAGTAATAAACATCTGATTAACCCGGATGTGTAATTGGCTAACCCTTGAGAAGGTAAGCACTGTGTATTCCATTGTATTACTATTTGGCTTGCTTATTGCCCTCAGTTGTGTGTAATGTACTGTGTATGAATGTGTTGTAATTGTAAATCATGTATGCATGTTAATAATGAACCGCATGTATAGTCGACCTAAAATAGTCGGCGTACCCTAGTTAGCACGCGGTATATGCAAAGTTTATATGCAGCTTTTTGCTGAGCCCCTTGGGGCACTGTTTTTAATATTTTACAGGTGCTCGCGAAGGGTGAAGGCTTGATGAGATCTAGATGATTTCTTTTTGATGTAATTAATAGACTGTGGATGGTGTACTAAGTTGTACACGGCTATAGGCCTTTTTGTTTAGCCGGTGTACCATGAGGTACACCCTTTTGGATATTATGGGAATTATAACTTGGTATAGATGAGTAGTTGTTTAAACTCATTATTTTTGGAAGCTAGTGAAAGGATGTAATCGAATACACTTGGATACTCGGTAATCAGTTTTGTAAGTATATGATATTTCGTATTTGGTGAGTAATGTAGTAGCTCGGTATTATTTAGACATCAGACCATTATTGTAGGTAGTGTAAGCCTAGCTAGCCGTATGGGCGGTTAGCGGCGTTGTACCACCCGCCGTAGTAGTAGTATTTCCGCTGCGAGTAGTAGGATGAACGGGGCAATTAGACGGTAAATACGGGATTAGCGGTATGGGTGTTACAATTGTTCTTCAAACTTTGAGGGACAAAGAGCTGTATGCGAAGCTGAAGAAGTGCGAGTTCTGGTTGGACCAGGTAGTGTTCTTGGGACATGTCGTCTCCAAGGATGGTATCTCCGTGGACCTAGAGAAGATTAGAGCTATTACAGAGTGGGCCAGGGCCACTAATTTTGGTGAGATTCTTAGCTTCCTTGGACTAGCGGGCTACAACCGTGAATTTGTGGAGGGCTTCTCCAAGTTGGTGATTCTGTTGACCCGTCAGCTACAGAAGGAGGTGAAGTTCGAATGGAGCGAGGCATGTGAGCAGTGCTTCCAGGAGTTGAAGAACAGGTTGACGTCTGTGCCGATTTTGACTCTTCCAGAGGGGACTGAGGGACTAGAGGTCTTCTGTGATGCGTCCCATAGGGGACTCGGGTGTGTTCTGATGCGGCATGGGAAGGTGGTTGCATATGGCTCTCGTCAGCTTAAGCCATATGAGAAGAACTATCCGACCCATGACCTATAGTTGGCTGTTGTAGTGTTTGCTCTAAAGATTTGGAGGCACTACCTGTAACACCCCCAAGCACTGGCCTAGGAGTTAGGGGTATTACACGCCGCGTATTATTACTTAATAACGCAAGGCTCTAACGAACACGCGCAATTATTCAAAACAAGGCCCAAAACAAAAACTTATATAATAAGTATACACAAAGTGCCGAAGATTCCAAACGTTAATACAATCCTCAAACGCAATCAAAAGCAGAAGCTAACAACAGGGCCCAAAGGCTACAAGTCAAAATGCAAATGTCTCAATGAACTAAACATATCAAAAGCTAAACTCCAGAAGCTGAACAAAGCAATCCTCGCTGATCAATCTGCAATGTTAGATAAAGTAGGGGGATGAGAAAACAACTATGCCCAGTAGATGACTAACTTCATCAAACAGCATGCTCAAAACATTTATAGAATGGTAACAAATCAGAAGTAAACTGAAGGAAAGCCATATTCCATAACAGAAACCAGAAGCAGAAGTCCAAATGCCAAGGGACTAGTCAGATTTCAAAACAAACAGAAGCAGAAAAAGAAGGGGACCCTACATAGCGTGCTATGAGATAGCTAAACCAGCCGTCCAAGGTTCAGATACAGAGATAACTAGGTCCCAAAACAGAAGCTTAAAGACAATTAAGCATATGTGCACCAATGGCACCACAAAGCATGTAAACATCTTGGAAATCAGAAGGGAAATCCAACCCCGCAGACGGAAGTCAAAACAGAGCTCAAACGAGCAAGTTATGGTCAAAATAGTACCATGTCCGAACTTGTGTCCGGACATCAACGTTCGGACCCAAGTCGAGACTCAGAAATCAAAATTAGACGAATGTCCGAACATCAAAGCTCGGATGGATGTTCGGACGCTTTCGGAAAACAGATATGCGTAATGTCCGAACATGTGTCCGAGTGTCATAGTTCGGATGCATGTCGAACCAAAATCAGGAGAAGCAGAAGGGTGTATCCGAACTTCTGTCCGGACTTACAAGTTCGGACACCATACGAGTCTTGTAAGTCGTGTAACACCCCGTCCAAAGCCAATCGTGGTTGTCGCAAAACTTAACACTTAATCGAATTCGTCACAGCGGAAATAACAAACACTGGGACCTTGCCACGGTCTGATCGTTAGAATATACCGGCCTTATCAATTTACAACACTTATCCAAAATAAACAACCGACCAAAACACCACCAACCAAAATACCACCAACCAACCGAGTTTGAGTATCTAAGTCATAGTCACAAACTTACATTAGTTTCAATATAAACAGACGGGAGCACAAGTGCAACCCGTACTCAAAATAAACAACCCATCCTAAGTCTAACCGCTCCTACTCTCGTGGTGTGACTTCATGGGCCTCTTACCTGCAAGTGTAAAAACAACCCCCAAAGGGGGTCAGCACGAATGCTGGTACGACCCTCTCGTGGCCCCCAAGCTAACGGGGCTACGACGACTAATTGTCGATAGCATGGAAATTGATTGGAAACACAATCATGATATGAAGTGCTATAAACAACAATCCACAGATGAACATGCATAGTTCACACAATGTACGACACAAGCGCTTCCTTATCAAGCGGGTTAGTAACCACCTCCTTAGTCCTGATTTCCTTAACCTCAGTTCCCCTTAACTCACATCAGTCTTAACCTTATCTCAATCTCAGTATACAAACCATTCCTAGAATGGAAATGGTTGTAGCTTAACTTAAACTTAGGATTTAGGTGATCCTACCGCACCATCTTAATGCCACCTACCTTGGACGGGAGTCCAGTGTAGCTGAGCCGGCAACCGACCCTAGGCAACAAGTCCGAAGACAAGTCCTTAAGCGGAGGGCGGATCTGATTTAGATACCGTCCCCCTTTCCTTAGCATGCATGACCGGAGTCAGTCCCGGGTTCCTCACTCAAGTTCCAGTTAGTAAAAGTCTTACACGCCATGTGTTAGTTAAACCTTAGCGGGTATTACTTAACTCTTATCCTTAACTCAGTAAGTACTAAACTTAGTTAGTAACAATCTCAAGTCTCGTGGGTTAGTGTAAAGAAAACACATTCACAACGAGAATAAGTATAACTGGTTGCATGCTTTATCTTGTCTTAGTCATAGCAAATAAACAGATAGCACACAAGCCGAGGAACACCTCGTTAGCAAGCAGGTCACAAGAAAGACTGTACCGTTCACCGTCGCCTGTCGTTTGTTTAACCTTCTCCTTGGTCCCAATTCACAAACCTAAAACATTGATTCATTTTTAGGCCATTAGTTATTTGCACCTTACTTAACTCACTTAGTCCCTAAAGATTCCCATTCGATACCCTCTTAAGTCTTTGCCACTTAACCTTATAAACTTAACTTTAACTTAAGGTTTATACTTAACCTAACTTAATTCCTTAGGTTCTTAGGTTCCTAATCATTATTACCCCACCAATGGCATGCCTTATTACCAATTAACATCTTTAGAATTTAAAATTTCTTCTTTTTTTTTGTTTTTGGCTCGACCGATCTTACTGACCGACCTTACCCAAGGTCGGTCCATTCAAGGACATATTACCGTTTGAAAATTTACCCCGTCCGACCTTGCAAGTCCGGTCCCCAAGGTCGGTCCATTCCCGAGAGTTTTCCCCGTGGGAAATTTAAGCCCGACCGACCTTGCCAAGGTCGGTCCCAAGTTCGGTCGATTCCAGAGACCAATTCCCGTACAAAATTCTAGGCATGACCGACCTTGCAAGTCCGGTCCCAAGGTCGGTCCATTGCAGAGACTCAATTCGTACACAAAACACAAGCCCGACCGACCTTGCAAGTCCGGTCCCCAAGGTCAGTCCATTCCAGAAACTCTTTCCGGTAGTGTAAACTGAGCTCGACCGACCTTGCAGGTCCGGTCCCTAAGGTCGGCCGGCTCCAGAACTTTGTTTCTAAATTCCCATTTGACTCCAAACTTCACCTCATATATCATAGTATGTTCTAACCTCATTTGGGCACTTCAAATACACCTTAAGCTCTCCACAAAACTCATTAAATCACCCACCAACATCCACCTTTGTCATTATGCATTTTTCTTATAATAATGCCAACACTTGTAATGTTTTTCACTAGGTTTCTAAGTGGTGGTTCATACCTAATATAGCCACTATGCCAAGTGCTTCCTCACCACTATAACATCATCTCCCAAGCATCTTTCACCATCTAAAACTCCTTTATGCAACTACTCAAAGTTTCTACACAAGTTTATGCCTCCATCTATTAACATCTTATTCTCCTTCCTACTTGTTTACCAATATTTGCCTAAGTCCTAAATGCACAAGTATATCCCAAGACATTCATTTTGCTTCCTAAATCCACCGTACTGATGCCTAAGTCATTCTAATTCTAAAGAACACCTTAAACTCACTCTTTTTGTCAAAACAACTCCTAAAGTTTCCTAATGCTTCCTTAGTCATGAAATCTCCTCAACACATCCTAAACACTTAGGTTCTTCACTAAATTTTGCCATGGGTTCTCTAGCATATTATTACACCAAAACATTTAGTTTCTCACCATTAATTAGCTATCAACATTCAAATTCTCACCAAACCTCCTTAGCACACATAAAACATCAAAACTACACTACATCACAATATAGTGCATAAACTTAAAATTGCTTGGCACTTAGGCCCTTAAATGACTTGGCTCTTAGGCCCTTAAATGCATAAATCTTAAACACTGAATTTCCTCAATATATATAGCCTTTGACCTGCAAATACACACAAGGCTCCCATTGCAATTTAAATGTTCTTATAATTCACCTTGACATTCTTAAACTATCTCCTTTTCTCATTTGCTCCTTAGTCACAAGTTCATAAGTATAGTCATTGTTTCTCCTAGGTTTTTATAGTTCTTTCCCAATGTAAACTCTACACTAAACTCATCACCTATCTAAATCCCATCCCCTTAAACAATAAAACACCCCAAGGTAAGTAATTTACCTTGTTCTTTTACAAGCTCACGAACTTTCCTCCTTAGACTTTTTCCTTGAACAATCTCGGTCACCAACCAAGTTCTCCTTGCCAATGTTCTAACCAACATTCAATGACTCCAATGAGTACTAAACAACACACTAACCTTAAGGAATAAAAACCTAGGTTAAAAATGTGTTTTAAGGTATTAAATTGATTGTTTTACCTTGGTTTCTCAAGACAAGCTTGGATATGAAGCAAGAAGGACCTCCTTTATCCTTTGGAGAGTAGAAAACAAGCTAGAACAAGGCATAAAAATGGAACCCCATGAGTGATAATTTTCGGACATGGAGAGAAAATGATGGAAACCTAGATTTTCTTACATATTCTTTACCTTAAGAGAATGGAGAAGCTAATGGAGTCTCCAAGCTTGAGTTTCCCCCTCTAATGGCGGTTTGCCTTGGCACCAAAATGGAGCTCTTGAAGTTTTGGAAGGATAGAAAGGAAGAGCTTGAGCTAACTAAGAAGAATATGTAATTTGTTTTGGTTTTGGAGATAAAATGAGTAAGTAGTAATCAAAGGAAGGTGAAGCTAGCATGGAGGTTGTTCTTCACGTTGGAGAAGAAGAGAGGAGCAGCTTAAAACCGGTGGGAACAAGAGAGAATGAAGAGGTGAGGAGAGAGGTAAGTAAAGGTAGGATATTTTTGTTAAAGGTGAATAGTGAATTTACTTACTTTTGCTTTATTCATTACTTAGCTAGATAAGTGTGGTGAGTCACACTTAAAAACCGGCCCCCTTGGTCAAATAAGGTGTATTGTGGTCTTTGTTGACCATTTGATTGACTTACTTTGACTAATGTCTTAAACTAGCACTATTTGGTTACTATTCACTAAACAAGGCACATAATTATGAAATTTTTGATTTCCCATTGATTTAGACTTCCTAATGTGATACTAATTAGTACACATGTTAATTAAAGAGTAATGATGGACATTTAGCCACTCAAAACCCATTTACAAGACAATTTTTCAAAAATGTGCTTTAAGACTCCTTAAAGCACATTTTGTGTTTTAACTTGTTTTCAAGCTTGGTTTTCTTTGGCAATTGGTTTAAAATGACCATTATGATATTACTAAGGTCTAAGAATGATATTTGGGTGCTCACCTAAGTCTCTCCAAGCTTAGAGCACGTTTTTGCTTAGACTGCTCTTTTGGTGTTTCCTTATGTTTTCTTTGATTAAAATGGTTTCTTAATGTTTCTAAGGCATTATTTAGCCTTCTTATATCTTAGCTTATCACTTACACACCATATCTAAGTTTGGGGTATTTCAGACTCGTCCTTGCACCCCGTCCGAACATCAAAGCTCGGACGGAAGTTTGGACACGGTTTAAAACTCATAAAATAGAGTGCAAACAGGGTCTGTCCGAACGTCTAAGCTCGGACAGATGTTCGGACATGTCAAAAAATGCAGTTTTCATATACTAATTGTACACAAAGCAGAGGTTTAAATACATTCAAATTGACATCAATTTGCAGAAAACAACCTTGGGGGTTTGTAGACCTTAAAACAGCAATAATAGACAGATTTACAAACACACGCAAAGGCAATTCGCAATTAGAATCCAGAATCCGAAAGTCCCCAAGGCTGAACACACTAGCATAATCCGAGAGCCACCTACCTCAAATAATAGCAGAAGAAATCCTCAAATCTGAACAGCGCAATCAACCCAACGCAGACACAGCAGCGCAGACAAAAATGCAACCCCAAACAGCCACTGAGTTTCTGGCAATAATGCAGAGAAACTCAAACTCAGAAACAAAGAACTCCCAACCGAACTACCTTTGATGGAATGAAATCAATCCTTACCTGATTTTGGTAACAGTTCCGAAGAGAAGATCGACAGGGGAGAATCGACGGACAAACACCGGCAGAAGACACTGATTCATAATCAGATTGTAGAGGCGGAAAATTAGAAAGAGGGAATTCCCAAAGCTAGAACCCGACTGAGTTGTAATTCGAAATCACAAACCAACCTGACTGCAATGCTCGAAGTAGAAGCAGAATCCACCAACAGCACATCACCAACAAACGAATCAACAGTGCGCACACCACAGATGCTCTGAAGAACGAGAGAGAGAAAAGAGAGAATACGCTCCGATGTAACCTGACGGTTTGAGGAAAAGTCTGAATGTGATCTCAAAACGTGGTTGGATGGGTTATTAAAAGGAGTAATTAACTTAAATAATCCTTACCCAAATAATAAAAGGCAAAGGACTTCCTTGCCCTTGTCTTTCCTCCAAAGGACGTCCATGTCCTAAATAAAGTAATCCAGCTTAAGATTACGACGTGACGAAATAAAATGCAACATTATGAAACCAAACTTTGGGTTATAACATCACCTCCCCCTTAAAAGAATTTCGTCCTTGAAATTAAACGTACATATTGCTCGAACAGGGCGGGGAAATTAGACCGCACTTCACTTTCTACTTCCCAGGTCGCCTCTTCCTCTGACTGACCCGACCACTGAACCTTCACCAAGGGCATGGTCTTATTCCTGAGCTTACGAACATCCCTGGCTAGGATCCTCGAACGAGCTGCTTCGAACGTGAAGTCCTCTCTCAACTGAAGCGGGCCGAAGTCGATCACATACGACGGGTCTGGAATATACTTCCTCAGCATGGAAACATGAAACACACTATGCACTGATGCTAGCGATGGAGGCAAAGCTAAACGGTAGGCAACCGGCCCGATCCTCTCCATATCTCACAAAGGGCCAACGAAGCGAGGGCTAAGCTTGCCTCTCTTGCCAAACCGCACAACTCCACACTGGGGAAACCTTAAGATACACGTGGTCGCCTACCTCAATCTCTAGAGGTCGTCTCCTCTGATCAGCGTAACTATTCTGACGACTCTGAGCCACAAGCAGTCGCTCTCTGATGGATTGAATCTTACTCACCGCATCTTCAACCAAGTCCGGACCGACGACTGCTCTCTCCTTCAGATCATCCCAACAGATGGGTGATCCATCACCTAGGCCATCCATACAGACCTCAACGGGCCATCCCAATGCTAGACTAGAAGCTGTTATTATATGCGAACTCAATCAAGGCAACGTGCTGGTCCCAACCGCCTTCAAAGTCATGCACACATGCTCTAAGCATGTCCTCTAGAACCTGATTCGTCCTCTCTGTCTGCCCATCTGATGAGGATGATACGCTGAGCTGACCAACAACCCTCATCCCCATAGCCTAATGCAACCTCTGCCAAAATCTGGATACAAAGCGCGGATCTCTGTCAGACACAATCGAAGCTGGAACTCCATGCAACCGCACAATCTCATCCATATACAACTGCGCCAGGCGAAGCAAGCTGAAGGTCTTCCTGACTGGCAAGAAGTGGGCACTCTTCGTGAGTCTATCCATAATCACCCAAACTGTATCGAACCCTCTCGGAGTCTTAGGCAGTCCTATGACAAAGTTCATGACTACGCTCTCCCACTTCCACTCCGGAACGGGAAGAGGCTGAAGCAAACTAGCTGGTCTCTGATGCTCGGCTTGACCTGCTGACATGTCCGACATTTGGATACAAAGTCAGAAATGTCCCTCTTCATATTGCTCCACCAGAATGTCTCTCGAAGGTCCCGGTACATCTTCACACCTCCTGGGTGTACCAAGTACGGGGCTCCATGAGCCTTCTGCATAATCTCCCGCCTCAGGGCATCATCTGCAGGCACGCAAACACGGTCTCTGAACCCCAGACAGCCATCCTCTGAAATCCGGAACTCGCACTCTTGACTAGCAGACATCCCTCTCTGATCTTACACAACTCGGTGTCGAGCTCCTGTGTGGCCTTGATCCGGTCGATCAAGGTAGGCTGAATCTACAACGCTGCCAACATCCCAGACCTCTCTGGACGGACGACCTAGATTCCCATATGCTGCAACTCGAGAGCATACCTCTACACACCAGACAAAGCACCCACAGCTCCAGACGGACCCCTCCTATTGAGTGCATCAACAACCACATTCGCTCTACCAGGATGGTAGAGGATCTCCAAATCATAGTCGTGCAACAACTCCAGCCACCTCCTCCTCTGCCTCAAGTTCAACTTTTTCTGAGTGAACAAGTACTTGAGGCTCTTGTGATCCGTATACACCTTGCACGAAGCTCCATAAATATAGTGCCTCCAAATCTTCAGATCGAACACTACTGCAGCTAGCTCCAGATCGTGGGTCGGATAGTTCTTCTCGTATGGCTTAAGTTGTCGAGACCCATACGCTACTACCCTCCTATGCTGCATCAGAACACACCCAAGTCCCTTATAGGACGCATCACAGAATACCTCTAGACCCTCGTCCCCCTCTGGAAGAGTTAGAATCGGCGCGGACGTCAACCTCTTCTTCAACTCCTGGAAGCACTGCTCACAGGCCTCGCTCCACTCAAACCTCACCTCCTTCTGTAGCAGACGGGTCAATAGAATCACTAACTTGGAGAAGCCCTCCACAAACTTACGATAATAACCCGCTAGTCCAAGGAAGCTACGAATCTCACCAACATTAGTGGGCCTGGCCCACTCAGTAATAGTTCTAATCTTCTCCGGATCCACGGAGATACCATCCTTGAGACTACATGTCCTAAGAATACCACCTGGTCCAACCAGAATTCACACTTCTTCAGCTTCACGTACATCTCCTTCTCTCTCAGAGTCTGGAGAACAGTCCTCAAATGCTCCTCGTGCTCCTCAGCACTCTTGGAATACACCAAGATATCATCAATGAACACCACCACGACGACTGGTCCAAAAACGGCTTAAAAACCCGGTTCATCATGTCCATAAATACCGAAGGCCCATTCATCAGACCGAATGGCATCACTAGGAACTCGTAATGTCCATAACGAGTCTTGAAGGCGGACTTAGGCACGTCGTCTGCCTTAATCCTCAGCCGATGATAACCGGGCCTCAGATCGATCTTCGAAAACACTCTAGCTCCGGCTAACTGGTCGAACAAGTCATCTATGCGCGGGAGAGGATACCTATTCTTAATGGTAACCTTATTGAGCTCCCTGTAGTCAATGCACAGGCGCATGCTACCGTCCTGATTTTAATTCCCCTGGAGTTTCTACTCCTCTTTTCCTGAATTCTCACACCGAAGTTAACGAGGTAAGCCTCTAATACATCTGGTATTCACATCTAATTGTGCGTAATAACCACAACCACATAAGAATGAATACATGTGTTTATATAACATACGTATCAAACATCACAACTAATTGTATTGTGCTATGCACACTGTAGGTTACGTACTCAATACGTGAAATATAGGCTAAGCGATTGTACGCTCTACCCCCCTTAAAATGGATTACGCCCACGTAATCAACATTATATCATCCTTGAACATAGGTTCAAGATGTTTATGTGTCATGGAGCATCTAGGTTCCATGTAGTCTATCTCACATTATGATTGGGTCAGAGGATCTTCACCATGGTAATGGCTTAGTCTCTGTATCAAGGATTCTTATTGGTGTTTATACCAATCTTACAACTGGTTCAAGTGTAGTGTCTAAGGCTCCCAAGTATTGGTAGATAAGTCGTATATTTATTCGACTAGAAGATGTGAGACACATCATTCCTTCTTCTCCTTTGTTAGGTATATCAAACCTTTTTAAGATACGGTCCACTAGCTTCTGCTGCGCGACTCTGATAATCTTAGGCTTAGTTTGCCCTTCTTATCCTCTTCAATATGTTTACAGCTCCTTTGTATCCTTAGAATTTAGGAATAAAGGTCTCTTAATGGACGCGTGGTATCTTTATCTATACACGGTCTCTATGAGTTATAGCTTGTCTATCCAGTTCTCTGGAGATCTGATGTTCATGCTGTATTATTACCTTCCATCCACGTCTGATTTGTTTCCTACTAACTGACCCTCAGTCTGAGATTTCTGTATTGTCTGGAGCTACTGTTCAACGCTTATTGCTCTTCACAGTTTCCTCAAAAATCTTGAGACATATAAAATGTTCGTACTTAGTAATCAGTGCTCCTCGCACTCATAACTCTTAATTGTTTCCTCCTGGAATGAGTTCTCTGACTCTTTTAATCTCATTGGTTTAACTGAGTTCTTCTTCTCTCATTGTCTGTGGTAATTTGCTGTTCTGGTTAAGTTTGCATCTCTGACTATCGTACGGAGTCGACTACTTCTCGTGTTCCTTACACTACTCGTTTACATATATGGGGTACCTTACTGATACATTGCTACTTACCCGACTAACTTATAAATAAGTCCATCAGGCCCACAAGCTCCTTTGGAGTGTGGTCGTCCCACATCTCGTTTAAGTATACTCGTAGTGTTCGTCACATACTTAGTTACAACTAATTTGTGAAGTATTCTATTATCGATCTCCTCTTTCATCATTCCATGATAACGCACATGTCGTTCTTCTTGAACTTAATCAAGGAATATCCATCTACTTGGTTCATAACTGCATTATACCTTCTGTATTTAGTACGGACTCGATCCCTTAGTAATTTGTGGTCTCTTTCCTTAGAGCCTCTTATCCCATTTCTCATGTCAATCTACTAGGAATGCACTTCCAACTCCTTACAGAATGGACAGTGTGCTTCCTGTGTAACTTTCATCACATGGTCCAGGCTACTGGCGTTACTGCACAGTCTGTCTCCCATTTCATCACCTTACTTACATCGGGTTTTAATTTATAAATCTGATTGCTTTCGTGTCAATATTTGATGGCTTTATAAGTGGTTTGTTTTCCTGTGCACCGTAACTCAATCTACCTGACAAGTATTATTCTCATGGCCTTCATTACCGAAGTAGCTTTAGCTGTCTTATATTGCCCATTGATGACACAATTCTTCAATCGTTTTACTTCAACGTCTCATCTTACATTCAATCCCCTTCATGGTGTAAACACACTGGAAGTTCCCCAGGTTTAATGTAAGGCGTTTGTCTCATCATACTGTAAATTGTTATCATTCAGCTCGAAGATAATTGCTTCAAATTTCAGATTTATTTGTAGGTTGTATTCTATCTCTAATAAGTGAAAGCCCATTTCGAGGGGTTTATTCCACTCAAGGCCTCACAACAAGGAGAGTATCCCCATCCTAAAAGGAGTGGTTCGTTCTCCACCTCCGTCATTTAATCGTCTCTCTATTCTCATTGGTGCCCTTTTTTTGGCAATTCCTCCTCAATTTAGTATAGGTTTTCATAACCACTCGTATTACGAATTGTAGTTCATTCATGGTCTAGATCAGCCTTTTTATGCTTTCCTGCGCCTCGAGCTCTGATGTATTTAGCATCCTTGGCTCGTAGGCCCTTAATGCTTGATAGTCTCAAGTGAGAGCCGGTGTTCGGTTCACTGTTGTATTCTTAATCATCTGTAGGTTTCCATCCCATAATTCTTTTGTTCTCATGGAAATATTGGGTTCAATAAGTTGTAGCTTCATGAAGTTCCTTAGGTATTGCTGAACTCTGTCAATGTTGGGTCACATCATTGGATGTAATATTGGGTTTCACAATAAGTTGTTGTATCTCGCTTCATGTTGTGGAAGTTCGCTTAGGTAACCCGATGTTCATCAGTGTCTGTGACAATACCTTCGCTCTCATAGATTTGCATCTGTTAGCAATCAAGAATTTGTTTTCATTAGGCCTCTGCCTTCCGGTGTCTAAGTCGGTTATTTATCCTGGCTATCATGTGCTGCCATGTCAATACTTTGTTCAACTTTCGTTGACTACGTCACCCGTTAATGACTAATCATACTTGGGTGTTAATGAGTTAGGCAAGCAATACTAACCATCGTTTATGGGTCTTTTTCTTCTCAACTATACCAAATCTATGGTGTAGTCCTTTTGAGGTTCTTTCTCCCGTGATTGCATGTTTTTGATTCTAGGTAGGTCATTGCTTAAATTTGTTTCCTCTGATTCTGTTTCTGGGGTTTATCAACATCTTCAATGAAGAGTGTGTTAAAGGTATTATCCTGGGAATTCATCCCGTTTTTATTCAAAGTTGTTATGTCATCCGTTTTCATTGTATGTCGTAATACCTTCCTTGTAGGTTATTACTTACATCTGGTCTTCTCACATTATTGAGTAATCTCTTCGGTTCTTCCATTCAAGGTTGGGCTTGGTTTTGGGTTGATGTTCTTACCTGTAGTGTCGGTTGTCTGTTGTTGATGCTCACGTCGTTTAGTTTCCTGACCAAGTCCAGCTCCCTGCCAACTGGTGTATTGATTTAGTGGTCATGGTCAGGCTGTCAGGCCCTCCCAATATTTCGCTCTGCAGTCTTAAGGAATTGTAATCCGGTGTTAATATGTAATATATCCGTGTTTTTACCATTTGGTCTTCACGGCTTCCTGTAAAGCTTCATTGCGACGGCACTTGCCAAGGCAAGTGCGCCATGCAAGATGGGCTATCGGTATTGTGTACGTCGGCAATGGTACATTCTCCTAAACTCCATGTAGGTGGTAGTCCATGGGACTCCTTCTTTGTCCTTTTTGGCTTTGGTTAATTGATTACCTGGGCAGCTTCCTGACTGCTTTTGATTGTATAATTACTTATCAGGGTATTCCTCTTTCTGAGGGAACCCTTTTTCTTTTCTTTCGCCATGGTTCTCACTCTCATTTCCACACCTTCATCATGGTTATCGAGTATTGACTCTCCTTAGGCACTACATTGTAGTCCTATCTTGGAGTATGACTTGCATATGCATTAGTAGTCGTCTGAGCTGTTGCAGTTTGGTCTTTGCAACCCCCTTTTTTTGTAGGTTCGGAGTTCATAATTGACCTTTAGGTAGTCCCTATGCTCTTGCGCGGTATTATCCCACTGTTATTACTCCCTTGGACCGTTGTCCGGTGTTTCTGTCGCTTCTCTTGTCCTCTTATTGCACTCGTAGTGCTTTTCTTCTTACTGGTATGGCGGGGTTATATCGATTGCGTAGCATGTCGACCCAAGTTGCCGGTAATTATTATTCTCTCATTGGTAGGATTTCGTTGGTAGCGCCTGTTTCAACATTGCGCTCCAATTAGGACCTTCAAGTCTTGAAAGACTATTGCATAACGAGGTGCTTCTCGTATTGCATAATGCTAAGTAATTGCCAGATCGGGTTTTCCCGAGTAAGAGAAAGCTTGTCATCTCTCTGGCGTTCATTTCTGGTATCTTAGAACCAGGGGCGCGGAGGGCGGGTTAGGTATTATAGATATCCGATACACATCGGGAATCCTAACTAACGCACCTCTCGCACTAACACTCAAACCTTATCCCAAAGTCTAAAGTTCCTAACTCGGTAATTCCTAAGCTCGGTAATTTCCAGTCATCAGAGCATAACTATGCTCTGATACCACTTTTTGTAACACCCCATCTCCAAATACAATGATCGTCGCCCTAAGTCCATCTCGTACATTAACAACGCAGCGGAAAAGTTCTACTAAATTGGTGTTACCACTGTTAGTCACCCACGTGACTAACTAGGCCTATTCTCTTACAAGTCACGGTCTGACTAACCGGATAATTACTCGAGCATCTATACAATACAATTCATAAACCACAACTTATACCGAGTATCCCATATCCTAATACATCATACTAACATCTCATCCATTTACTAAACGAGTGTACATGCACAACTCGTATAACAAATGTAAAAGCAACCCGAAGTACTCTACCCGCTCCCTACTCTCAGGTTGAGTCCTCGTCTGGCACTAACCTACAAAGTTTAAATCACAGGCCCCAAGGGGCTCAGCACATGGCTGGTATAGAAAACGTGCAGCCCACAAGCTAACAGGGCTGCACACGACTACTTTGTCGTATACATGCAATTGATTATTCATACAAATAATAAGAAGTACGATAACAAACAACACATTTTTGTGAAACATTCACAGCTCAAATAAATCAAACATTGTAATGGACGCCCATTAATGAGTAAGTTAGATTCCTAACTCCTGAGGCCTGAGAATTGTTTAATTCTTGTGTTTGACCATACCTTATAAGTGTCAACCGTTCTCTTAAAAGAACTGGTTGTTCTCTAACTGAATTGTTTATTCTTGTCGGGTCAAGGTAACCCTAGCCAATGAGTTATTAGCTCCATTGGGTTAATAAACATTAATTCTTAAGTTATAAGGGATGTAGGCTTGACCCTCCCACGCCTCCTGAATTTGCCTCCCACCTCGAACTGTTCACTCGAGATGGTCGGCATCTGTATCAGATCTGTCTTCCGCATATGGCTCGTCTACGACTTGTCTCATTTAACCCCGTCATAACTCTGTTTCTTTTACAACTTGTTTCTAAATTCATTACTTAATTTCCTTAACCTTCTAAACACATCAAAATGTGTTATTTACATTTCTTACTCATAGTTTTCTTTTAATTTCTATTTTACTCATAATAAGTTCTAAACTTGTTATTTTTATTTCTAATTTCTTCCAAAGTCTTTCTTAATTAATTTCTTTTATACTTTTGGTCAAATACCAAAATACCCAAGTTTGACCAGCCTTTTTATGGTCAAACCCCCTAACTTTCCAAAGTTTACAATATTACCCCTAAAGTTAATTCTTATCTTAACACTTTATTCCTTAAAACATTTTATTACCTAATCTCTTGCTATAATTTTTATTCTAACTCATCTAAATATTTTATAAACTGTCATTGACCACGTTTGACCATGTTTGACCATGTTTGACCACGTTTGACAAGTAAAATTACCATTTTACCCTTGTGGTTTATTCTTTCATTTAATTACCAATTTAACTCCAATTAATTTCTAATTTTCGTAATTAATTTACCTACAAATTTTTGAACATCAAAATCATTTTAAACATCTCTAAATCACCAGATTTAATTATCTAATGTTATAGTATATAAATACCATCTTTTATTAACCTTAAATATACCAAAAACCTTATAAATTCCTTATAACACTTATAACCCCTTATAAATTGTAAACTTAATTCTACAATTATTTTCTCATCATCTAAACTCTCAAAAATTCCATATTGACCCCATTAATTTTCGGTATTCACCTTTAGGTACCAAACTTCTTAAATTTTACATATTACTCTTAATTACTCTAATTCCTTTAATTTAACTAAGTTAGATATTTTTCCTAACTCATTAATAAGCCCTTAATTTTCGGCCATATTCAAATTCAGAGTATATGAATTTTTCTTGTATATTATGATAGTTTATATTGAAGCTTATATCATAAGGAGTATAAATCTAATTTTAGATTTACAAAATATTAACATTTAATGTGTCAAAAATTAAATCTAACACACTCATAATTTTAGTAATAATAAACAAGATGAACAATATGTTAGATCATATATAGATCAACAATTAGAACCTTGAAATAGGTAGTTGTAGGATTTACCTTGTATATTAACCTTTAGCTTAATATTAAGCTTGTTTTCCTTAGAAATTTTGACAGCAATTTGCTAGAGAAATTGGCTCCAAAATCATATAATAAGATGAAGAATAAGAAGGGTTAGTAACCCTAGGCACTCGGCCTTGATGAAAATCAAAGAAGGAAGAGTTTCTAAGAAGACAATGTTTTACCTCGAGAATCAAAGGCACTTCTTCGTGGTGTTTCCTGCGAATCTGGGGGCTCATGAGCTATGGTTGTAAATCTCTTCGAAAGAGGATTCCAAAGAGCTATCAAGCTTGTTTTTTGGACTTAAGATGAGAAAGGTATGATCTGTGCAAGACAAGGTGTTCTTTAAGGTTCTAATCTAAGAACATTGAAGTTTTTGTGATGTTTCTTCAAAGAGAGGAGGAGCTACAAATTTGGGAGCTCTCATAATGACAGGTAAATTTCTGATTAATGATTTACTCAGGGGACAAGGATGATATGGCATTTAATGAAAGTCTTGGTTGTTGTAATAGTAAAAATTAAAGCATTTTTGTCCTTAATGACTCACCTCTTCAAGTCGGCAGCCTTAGGTCTCTTTTGACCTGTTTTTTTGTTTCTTCCTTATATATATGTAACATTAGATGTATTAATCTCGTTCATAAGGACTTATACCATGTGTTAGGTATGTTACATAGCCAAAATGCCTTAAAACACCATTTTATGTGCTTCCGGGTTCACATTGATTATGCAATTTGTTTTGGCTAGTTTAATGTGTCCTTAATATATTTAACCTTTAGAAACTTTGTTCATGAAATAGCATGTTGCTCATTCCAATTTAAACCAAGTCGGTTTAGTACTTGTTTACTGTGGACTTTGTATACTTAATTTGTGTGTATACGCAATGGCTCCTATGACCATTTAATTGTTATTCCCTTATTTCTTTATGGTATTTAGTCTCATTAGCCTTTTCGTTCCATGTATACATGCTTAAAGCACATTTTTCTTTAAAGCACATTTTTGTGCTCTAAGGTGCGCTTTCGGTTTAAACGCTAATTCCGCTTAATGCGTATTACTAATCTTAGAGGTATTTCACATTTGAAATCTCTTGGGAACTTATTGGTAGTTCCCTAATTTATCTGTGCTCTTTAAAACACCTTTTGCTCTAATTGTTCATAAAGCATGTTTTGGTGTAAATTGTTGTTTAACATTTCTTCTGATGTTTTTAAGGCACGTTCTAGCCTTAGTATATCCTAATTAGATAGTTAATTAATATATTAAGGTTTGGGGTATTTCAATACCTTAGTTGAGGTCCATAAGTCAAGCGCTACATGACCCCGAAGCTAGTGATAACACTAATGAGTAGTGGACCGCCAGGAACTGGCACCTCTGTCAACTTCCAAGCGGTAGGAATGATTGGAACCATCGCTAGCGCTGCTTCCTCGTCAGTGTCATCCTCCTGATCCATGACTTCATCTTCATTATCCTCCTCCTCATCCACGTCGGGTGAGTCCTCATCATTAGCACCATGACCATCATCATCAGCATGTGGCGAACACTCAGTCATCACATGGTCCTCATCAGCACAGGAGGGTGATGGGCGTGGTGGACGTGATGAACTACCACCGCCTGACGTCTGAGCTTCTAACGGAGCAATCTGGTGGCTTGCTTCGCTCGAGATGTTGTAGCTAGCGCTGTGGAGTGATCTGTCAAACCAAGCACTACTGATGATGACACCACTGGCATGCGTCTCCTCGGTATATGCTCGTACATCGCCGAGTCATCCTCCACTACCATTGGTGGTGCAAGTACTTGAAATGCCGGGTCGTTGAAAGATTGACCCGGATGGAACGATGAATGGCGTGCTGCTTCCATGTGGGGGGCAGGATTACTCGGCCCTTCACCAGGAGCACGTACACCACGACGGTACGAGGCCATCATAGGCTGCTCCGTACCCCGGTCTTTATTCTTCCTCTTCGTGTATACATTTTGCACTGCTTTTTTCAGTCGATCAGTCACTGCATATGAATATCACACAGTTATATTCCTCATTCATAACATAAAAATTCAAACATTTATAAATCATTCAAAATATTACAATTCAAAAAAAAATTCAAGCATTTATAAATCATTCACAATATTTATTAGAATTAAAAAAACAAATTAAAACATTTAAAAATCATTCACAATATTAGAATTCAAAAATAAACAAATTAAAACATTTAAAAATCATTCACAATATTAGAATTCAAAAAAAAGAAAAAAAAAGAAAAAAAATGGGCTTCGAGCTGCGCTGCTACTCGCCTGCTCCTGGGGCGAGCCGCGCAGCACCTCGTGTTCTCTAGTGTCGAGTAGCACCGCTCCTCGGGGCAGTCATGGGTGAGTAGCACCGATACTCACCTCCACCCGACTCGAGCAGCACCAGGATTCGTCTCTTTCGTCGGGCGCGCGCACATCAGGGCGAGTCACACGGCTCCTCGCATGCGGGTATCTCGAGCAACGCCAGGACTCGCGTGCTTTTGGGCGAGCCGCGACGGTACTCGCCTGTCTCTAGGTAGAGAAGCGGTGGTGCTCGCCCAAGCGCGAGTAGAGCTGCCCTGCTCCTCGCCTGGCTTTTTTTTGAATAATTTTGAATGTTTCAGGCTATATCTAGCTCAAATGATGTTGAATTTCAAAAAACTAACACCAAATTCATACTCAGGACACCCAAATCTGAAATACCCCAAACTTAATTAGGGTGATTAAATCTCTAATATGATATTTAGGGCCTATTAGTGCCTAATGAACTTTGGTAAAGAGAATAAATCCAAAAGAAACAAGAAAACGCTTAAAAAGCGAAAAACGCTAAATTGAGCATTAAGTGACCGTAAGAGGAATACAACCTTAAAGAGGGTATTAAGTGAATGTAAAAGGCTTAATAATGCCTAAATAATATATGGGAACAAGTCCCGAAGAAAACAGATCCAAATAAGGTAATAAAATGCTAATAAAGCTTTAGCGCACGTTTTTTGAGAAAACCTGAAAACGTGACTTTGGGTGGTCAAACGAACCCGTAAAAATTATAGTTCATTAAATAACTATAAAAAAATTAATGGGAGTATAATAACCATTAAAATTAAAGAAACGAGAAAATCCTGGAAAACGGGCCGGTTAGTGAATAGTGCTAAACCGGGTAAATTAACGAGCGTTTTCTGTAAAAGACGAAAAACGCACCAGTTTGTAACAATTAAGTGGGCCGGTTTTTAATTGTTAAACAGGCCCTCCCTCCTCTCTCTCCTCCCTCCTTCTCCTCTCCACCACAATTCTCCTTCTTCCTCCTCCCTATTCTGGCGATTTTGGACTCCCTTAAGAGCTCCCATGGCAGCCTCTCTTTATCCTCTTGCTCAAGCCACAAAAATGCTCCAAATAAAAAACAAAACACATATTTGTGTTCCTCTCATCATTCTCTATCTATCACTCTTTTCAAAATTTGAAAATGAAGAACTTCATCTCCATGGTTTTCCCATTTGAGGAGAAAAGCACACCATTTTGAAGCTTGGAGCCCTATCTGCCCATTAAGGTAAAAATTTCAAGGAAAAACTCACTTTTCTTCCCATTCTTTGTATGGCCAATTTTTGCCCTCTCTTATGGCTTGTTCCTTTCCTTGTTTGAGCTTCCTTTCAAGTCACCAATGGTGGTTTGGAGCCCCTCTTTGATTCATGACCAAAGCCCACCTTAGGGTTTAAGGTAAATTCTCATTTTTGTGCTCTAAGCACTTCCTCTTGTTTCCTAGCTTAATTAATAAACATGGGTGTATTAATTAGTGCCTAATTCCCCCATTTGGGTGTTAAAATTGAGGTTGGAAAATGGTTGGTCAACTTGACTGATTTTGACCAAGGAAGAGGAGATGAGAAGCTTGGAAACAAGAATGAAGGAATGAGGTAATTAAATTACCCTAATGCTATTTTGAATGCTTTAGGAATTGGGATGGGTGAAATTAAATAATACAATCAAAATATGTGTGATAGGGTGCTTGATTGTGGTTAGTAGGATTTTATGAAATGCTGGTTTGAATTAAGGGCCTCGGAGCCAAGTGATTTGGGAATTGTGTTTATATTGTTGTTTGGTGAATTTTGAATGGAGTTTGTGTGCTGGTAGGACCCCTTGTGGGTGTGGTTAGTTTAGGTTTGAAAATGGTGAAAAAGATGAGTTTGGACATGTAAGGTTATGGGGAGGCTATGGTGAATTTCGGTAGAAAGTAAGTGTTTTATGGTGGTTTAATGAGATGGAAGAACCTAGGTGTTGTAGTGTTGCTTAGAGTTGAGTGATAGCCTAGAAATGGCATTTGGAGAACTAGAGGAAAGGAGGTAAAAATCTGTAACAAATGGGTATTGAAATGCCTTGGAAAAACGAGGAAAAGAGTTAGTGTTAGAATAGTGGAAGTGAGAGTTGGACTTGGTTTTAGAATGGTGTATATCTAGGAATGAATTGGTATGGTAATTAAATGATTTGGTAAGCTTGGTAAGAGGTAAAAACTATCTAGAAGAAGTTAGAAAGGCAAAAGAGTGAAAAATGCAAAATGAGAGAACTTGAATTGTGGATTTGAACAAGAATTGGAGTAGGGATTTAACCAAGGATTTGAGGTGGTTTAAGGATCGTTTTGAGGTGTTAAAATGTGTAGAAAACTTGTGGAAAGATTAGGGAAAGTTTGAGTGTGATTTAAGGGTGGATTTGGGGCTTAAAAAGTACCTTAATAACAGTTTTTAGCAGGGTCCGGGACTTAGGATATGTACCAAGTCCCGGACCGCATAAAAAAACAAGCCGAGAGTAAGTGCAGGAATTGGTCCGGGACTTAAGTCCAGGACCAAGTCCCGCACCACTAGTGAATTTATGGCCGAGAGTTGAATTCTACATTGGTCTGGGACCTAGGGTCCGGACCAGGTCCCGGACCACTCCCAGAATTCAATAAAGAGTGTTTTTAAGGGTTCTAAACATGGGGGAGTGAATGGTATTGGTTTTAGATTATGTTTAGGAGTTGTTTGGTGACTTATAAAGGTCCTAAGAAGTATAAACAAGTGTTGGAAGTGAGTGAGTAAGTTAAGGAATTACGTGCACTAAGCTAAACCGAAATAACGGGTTAACGGGGTAAGTACGGGAGTAGCATTTATGTACGTACCGTAACATTTTAATAATAATTGAACCATTTCACATGTAATTAGTGGTTCAAGAATGAGATTCGAGGAACAAGTGTGAGCCAAAGAACATGAGAACCCCTGGTAAAGATAAACCCCGGCGAAAGGTATGATTTCCTCAGGCTCTGTATCCTAACTTGGTTACCCCGATTTGTGTGCTTGTTTGATTGTGTGATCACCTAACAAGATAAATGCACGAATCGGATTGTGCACTCATAAGTGCTTGTATGGTATTGTCGTTGTTGGATTGTATTCTTTTGACTAAAGTTTGTATAATTCATGAAATGTGATTGTGAATGGATTGCTTGTTTGTGATTGTGTATGGTAGTGTGACTCATAGTTGAGTCTTGTGTGAGTATAGACTCGTAGGAAGAGTCAAGTGCGAACTAAACAAATGGTGGAAACACCCTACAACTATCGAACCAATACACGGTACATAAACCTACGAACGCGCTAGAACGTGAGAAAACATACGGGAGTAGTAACCTCCCGATAACGGTTAGAGAACCGAAACGACTTAATCCACACAATAAATATTAGTGGAAGTATATGAGTAACCTCTAACTAGCGGATTGGAAAATTGTTCGAAATACGAACCTTGAGTAAAGTAAGCTTGGTAAGGGATCACCAACCCCTTAGAGATATAGTCGAACCCCGATGAGAGGAACCGACTGAAATGAACAATGCCCCGAGCATGAGAGTATTCGATAAGTTGGGTAAAACCTTAATTCTTAGAATACTAGACATTGAGGAATTCCATAAGCCAGTAGATGTTATCGAGAGAGATGCTTCTAGGCTAATCCTTGAGATTGTGAATTGACTCCGTGAGTGGAGTTTTGGGAATTTGAGCAGTCCGGTAGTGAACCGGACATTTGAGTATTTGAGGAGCTAACTGTATTGCCCTATTTGTATTTGAGCCCGGTGGTGGGTCTTATGTATGACCCTGCCCGGAGGTCATGAGAATGACTTAATATATACCTTGAGTATTGAGTATTGAATGGTGGACTTGAGAGTATTGAGTAAGTGAGTATTGAGAACTAAGTTGTGACTTGAGACGCTTGAGAACTTGAGAGTTGAGTTGAGCCTTGTAGGCCTTGTGAGATGGTGAGTAAGAGTACCCAAGAGAGTGGGTAAGTTAGGAGCAAATGAGTAAGGCGCAGAGAGGTAGAAACCCTCAAGCCTAAGTATGTAACAAACTAAAAAACCTCTTGCGTGTGGTGTAGTGTTCAATGTTGAACGTGACTGTGAATGTACATATATAATGTATGTTGTATGCATCGCATGCTCTCGACCAATTAGTCGGCGTACCCTCGCTAGTACGCGGGGTTTGCGGAAGTCATATGCAGCATAAGCTGAGCCCCTTGGGGCGATGTTTTTATTCTACAGATACAATGAAGCCGGACACCATACGAGAGTAGGATGGGGTTGTGAATAAGCATGGGTAGTTATTATGAATTGTAATTGTTGTGTTGTGGATTTGTAAGACCGAAAGGTCATTGTTAAACTTGGAATTGTAGATACTCGGTATAGAACGGATTTAAGATTGTGTTGCATATTATGGATTAGAAGGTTGTATTTAGTTTGAGAATTGTGTAAGTAAAGGAAGTATCTTTTGTATAGTGTACTCGGTATAAGACCCATCAGACCGATATTGTATTTGTTGTTGTAATTGAGTTTGGATTGGCCTAGCTAGTCACGTGGGTGACTAGCGGCATTGTATCACCCCCGGTTGTAGTTTGATTTCCGCTGCATTATGGTTGGTAATTGAGATGGGTTAGGAGATAATGGCGTGATTACCTCGGTTGGGGTGTTACAAAAAGTGGTATCAGAGCGAAGTATCGCTCTGATGGTCTGAATACCGAGTTTAGGAAAATACCGAGTTAGGGATTAGAGACCTAGGGCTAAGGGTTGAGTGTTAGCGTGTGAGGTATGCTAGTTAGGAACTTCCAGTGTGATCTAGATACCTACATAACCAATCCCGCCCTCCGCAACCCCGTTTTAAAGTTAGGGAAAAAGAACGCGGAGAGATGGAAAGACCTCTCATACTCGGGAAAAACCGATCTGGCAGATGTAGAATAAACCTTGTAAGGAGAAAGAACTGTCATACGGTAGATCCAAGAGTTGGAAATCCGAAGACGGTTCCCGTTTGAATGAAAATGACCGTATTGGACGGCAGAAGATTGAATAATCCTAACAGCGGGACAGTAAAATTTGCGGCACCATAGGGCGACATGCTTCGCAGTCGCGAGAAACCATGCACAGCCAACAAGAAGGGAAGCACAACTACGCAATGAAGCGAAGAGGCAGATTAACAAAATTGGGACGAGAGAGTCTACAGACTGCGAACATTGACAATACCGTCAACAACATACACCCGACTAAGGAATTAGTCAAGGTTGGCAACTCTAAACCTTCAATGCCAAATAGGACTACGATGTAGCTCTAAGGACTATTCAACCTCAGCAACCACCGTAAGGGCGGGGAACGAGCAACCAAGCAAGGTACATGGAGTACCACAAGGATCGAAAAGCAACCGAATCAACAAAAATCATGTCAAGAACACTGAGAAGCCACTCAGGGAGTTGATCACTAAGATCATGAATGGTCGGAAGATCCAATAAAACCACCAAATATGGATGAAAACAACTCCGTAATTGGTACATGATAACCTAAAAACGACGTACCCGTGCACTTGCCAAGGCAAGTGCAGCAACAACAAAGACAATTGGAGACCTCTGGATGACTAACAAGTACTTACTAAGTACCACCATGACAATGGAAGCAATGAAGGATCACATTCCTAGGAATTGAAGGATCAACCTTGTGAAAGGCCTAATGGCCCGACCATTATATTAATGAACATACCAGTCAGCAGGAAGCTATACTTGGTCAGGACTTCAAACATGGCAACGCCATTAGGATTTCTGTCAAACTCAAGATTTTATTTCAAAACCGGAATTCTTCTTTCAAAACCACAAACCTTTCTTTTAAACCTCAGATTTTTTTAAACCCAACCATAGAACCATGGTGAGTATCATAAAATGATACCAGAGGAGTTGACAATAGAATACTCACCTAGGCGTGTGATGAGCACTAAAGTGTACCCAAATACGGGATGTGGGACGACCGCACTCCAAAGGAGCTTGCGGGCCTGACACAGACCTTTGTGAGTTAGTCAGGTAAGTGGTAACGTACCAATAAGGTACCCCACGTATGTATACATGTAGTGTATGAAACACTGGAAGTAGTCAGCTCCGTTCTACGGACTATAAGGTAAATTCAAACGAACAGTCGGATACCTAGAATAATCGAAGGAACCCAGATGAGCTTACAATCTAAAGGAGTCAAGAACTCACCTCAGGAGGATAAATGGGAGTTAAAAGTGCGAGAAACACTGGTAATTGACTAAAGACATTGGATATGTCTCAAGAACTGGAAACGAAGCATATTAGCTGGAATGAAACCCAGTCTAAACACAGTAAGGCAATGCCTAATACGAACCCACCAATGTCCAATGGACAAGGTGAAACACCAGAGTGATCATCTAAGGTACCGGAGGATACCGATCACCACCGAAGGAAATACCGAACCGTTTAAAACATAAGAAAAGTATTGTAGTCTACCCTAAGAACGGGAGACGTTGTAACCCTAAATGGGACAACTTGAAACCCAGAACCGCAATGCGAAGAAGATAGAACATACTCAAAAGTTAGCCAAGTGTAATGGCATCTCTCAATAACACCTAGGAGCAATCCTTGAAAGGTGCCGGAAGCGTGATAGAAGCACAAACGCTAGAACGGACACTCGGTTATAACACCGAAGGGATCCCCTTTACTAGGGGATACCCTAATTAATTATGACAACAATCAACATTAAATCACTTCCTCCAAACCATTTGATGGTATACGGAGAAAAATGCTTGTGAACAGCCTACGATGAGCAGAGCTCTAGGCAATGGGGCTAGTACGCCACGAAACCACTACTATACAATGCAACGGTTGCAAAACCATGGTAAACCCATGAAGAGTTGCCAAGAATGGCACTGGTAAGATTGTTTGTTAACTAACTAGTATAGATACCCCTCGTTAAGGTGGTACCGCAAGAGCGGTGAACATACAGATCCCAAAGAAGAGGATACCGTCAATAAAGGTTTGAAAATAAATCCCTTCAGAACTACTAATGTAGTGAAGCTTGAGCATATAAGCATTGCAAGCAATGGGAAATAAGCTATTATAGCAATTGTTGAAACCGAAGAGTAATCGGTTAAGAAGAGATACGTATATGGAAGGTGAAGGGGAAATCAATAACGCTCAAGGAGCTTAGAGATATAAAGAATAACATATTCTACAATCAGCCAAGTAAACGACAAACCATAGTATAAATGGTGGAAATGCATGAGCTGAAGCTAGCGACCGCAGATGCCATGTAAACCAAAGTGGTAAACAAGTACGAACATGGTGCGCAGCAAGCGACCAATACATATGAATAAGTCATACACTGAGATGGACTTGATGAATAAAGATAGTAGACTGACCAAGAAACAAGGAAACAATATTCATACCTATTGCAATCTCACAAGAGATTATTGCCCAGGGGTTTACGCCTCTGCACTCTGTATGACTGAGTGTTTTGGTATTGCACTTGTGTAGTAATGATCGAGTGGGATAGCTAGGAAGTGGGGAAGATGACGATTGTGGTATAGGTAGAAGGACACGTACGAAGTTATAAGGACCGAAGCATAGATGATGCAAAGTCAAAGTTCAGAAACCACTGACAATAGGGGAAGCACTACCAACTAAGTAGTGGCTCAACCTCAACTAACAATAAGTCGGGAGAACCAAGTGAATAATCAGTTAAGTAACACAATAGTATGTATATAGATTCCTAAAGAGCTGGATAGAGAATCCGAGGTCATTGAATTCGCGTACGGTAAAAGAATACCACGCTTGCTTGATAAACCTTATTCCCAGATAAAAGGGATAAAGGATATTGTATAACACATTAAGGATAACGAGAAGGGTGATATAACCCAAGTTATCAGGGTCGCGCAATAGAAGCTAGTGGACCCAAACTCTAAGGTTGAATACACCTAGTGAATGAGTGGATAAATATTAACGCCGTGAAGCCTTTTAGGCTAGAACCGAACCCGGTTAAGAGTTAAACAACTCCGATGAGAATTCTTGGTGCAGGGACTAACCAACAATATGGTTAAGACCCTTTGACAAAGACCATTGTATAATAGACCGCATGGAAGTTGAACCACTCCATGACGGTTGAATGCCTTCGACATATCTCCAATGTTGACACATAGTAGATTACGTGGGCGTAATCCCTTTTAAGGGGGTAGGGCGAAAACCACGAAATGTATGTTTTACGTGATAGGGCGTAAACTACAATGCGCATAGCGCAGAGAATTTGTTTTGAATGATTGGTACTTATGTTACATAAACATTTGTATCCACTCATTGTGTAAACTTGAGTATTTGAGAGATTTGAAGTGGAAAGGAGTATTGATTGTGAGAGATTTATGGTGAATGGAGTAGAGAAACTCCATGGGGAATGAGAACCCCGATTGATAATAATTTGGGAAATGAGTATGTTTGAGGAGATTGATGAGTATTTTTGAGGGGTTTGATGAGTATAAATCGGTATGAAACCGATGTCGAACCTAGTGGGAATTGAGTCCCTGGGTAATTTGAGTTGGTTGTATTTGTGAATAACTTGAGAATAGGAATTGATTTGACTTGTAAATGATTGAGGATAGAAATTGATTTTACTTGTGAACAATTTGAGTATTGGAAAACTAATTGGAACCTAACTTTTAAAGTTCTTGGGTATAGAAGTTGAAGATAGGTTGAGTAACAATGGATGAGATGAGTAGTAAATGAGTAATGGTTCTAGAAATCGGTAAATGTATGGTTGTATGATTATGACTAGAAAGATTAAGAAGATAGAAAATGAAATAATGATTGACTATTTGATTGGGTGAATTGAGGTGGGAGGTGGAACTTGGTTTGCTAGCGATCAAGGGAAACCGAACACCAAAGTGGGGTGGATGGATAGTTCAACACCAATGCTGATCACATTGGGGTTGAATGACTCTTGAAGCTCCGTATAAGTGGCGACAAGTAATCACACTAGTAATAGGTGAAACTAACATAAGTTGGAACTTGGAGTTGCATTGAAGCTTTCAAAATGAATTTCCAAAATGATTTGGCAAATGATTTTCTTCAAACTGAGAATGAGAATTGGTTTTGAAACCACTCCCACAGGCGCTAGTGGATCTTTCATGGCTAGGCACGGGTATCCGGTTGAATCATGGAGGTGAAGCTAGTTGTGAGTCGGTGGAGGTGTTGAATATTTTGAAAACACTACAACGGACGAGCAAGGGTACTAAGTGACCTGTAGGACGTTTGTAAGTGGGTGTTTTGTATTTGTCCAAGGGCCGCCGGATATGAGTAGTCCGGTCAGGGAAGAGTACCCACTTTGGAGCCTGAGGATTCTCTAGAGGTGCAAATGAATTTTGATCATAACCAAAGGACCGTAGAGCCAGAAAGAGTAAGTGCTCAATGTCATGACGGCCGTGAACCAGAGAGCGTAAGTGTTCAAACGTGACCGGTACCTGAGGGATCACTCGATTTGGGGGACGACTTAGTGCCTAATTGTCTGTGGATGGACCCCATTGAGAGATTTGGGAAAAAGACATTTTTGTTGCTATACATGCTTGACATGTTGTGTGGATATGTGGTTTGTATTCAGTCAGTCATTGGAGTCTGACAGTTGTAGAGAGAGTATAACCTTAGTATTGAGTACTTGGTGACTAACAATCTTAGACTCACTAACTTTGTGGGCAAAGTTCTTTAAGGGGGGTAGATTGAAATACCCCGAACTTAATATGGGAACAAGTCCCGAAGAAAACGGATCCAAATAAGGTAATAAAATGCTAATAAAGCTTTAGCGCACGTTTTTCGAGAAAACCCGAAAACGTGACTTTGGGTGGTCAAACGAACCCGTAAAAATTATAGTTCATTAAATAACTATAATAAACATTAATGGGAGTATAATAACCATTAAAATTAAAGAAACGAGAAAATCTTGGAAAACGGGCCCGGTTAGTGAATAGTGCTAAACGGGTAAATTAACGAGCGTTTTCTATAAAAGATAAAAACGCTCCAGTTTGTAACAATTAAGTGGGCCGTTTTAATTGTTAAACATCCCTCACTCACACTCTCACCTAGCTAAAAAGAAAAAGGAAAGTTAATAAAGTAAAAGAAAGGAACTAAAGTACCTTTCCTTCTCTTTCCTCTCATTTCCCTCCTCTCTCTCCTTCCCTCCTTCTCTCACCACCAAATTCTCCTTCTTCCTCCTCCCTATTCTGGCGATTTTGAACTCCCTCAAGAGCTCCCATGGCAGCCTCTCTTTATCCTCTTGCTCAAGCCACAAAAATGCTCCAAATCAAAGACAAAAAACATATTGTGTTCCTCTCATCATTCTCTATCTATCTATCTTTTCAAAAATCTGAAAATGAAGAAATTCATCTCCATGGGTTTCCCCATTTAAGGAGAAAAGCACACCATTTTGAAGCTTGGAGCTCTCTCTCCCCTTAAGGTAAAAATTACAAGGAAAAACTCACTTTTCTTCCCATTCCTTGTATGGCCGATTTTTGCCCTCTCTTATGGCTTGTTCCTTTCTTGTTTGAGCTTTCTTTCAAGTCATCAAGGGTGGTTTGGAGCCCCTCTTTGATTCATGACCAAAGCCCACCTTAGGGTTTAAGGTAAATTCTTATTTTTGTGCTCTAAGCACTTCCTCTTGCTTCCTAGCTTAATTAATAAACATGGGTGTATTAATTAGTGCCTAATTCCCCATTTGGGTGTTAAAATTGAGGTTGGAAAATGGTTGGTCAACTTGACTGATTTTGACCAAGGAGAGGAGATGAGAAGCTTGGAAACAAGAATGAAGGAATGAGGTAATTAAATTACCCTAATGCTATTTTGAATGCTTTAGGAATTGGGATGGGTGAAATTAAATAATACAATCAAAATAGTGTGATGTGTGATAGGGTGCTGATTGTGGTTAGTAGGATTTTATGAAATGTTGGTTTGAATTAAGGGCCTGGAGCCAAGTGATTTGGGAATTGAGTTTATATTGTTGTTTGGTGAATTTTGAATGGAGTTTGTGTGTTGGTAGGACCCCTTGTGGGTGTGGTTAGTTTAGGTTTGAAATGGTGAAAAAGATGAGTTTGGACATGTAAGGTTATGGGGAGGTATGGTGAAAATTTCGGTAGAAAGTAAGTGTTTATGGTGGTTTAATGAGATGGAAGAACCTAGGTGTTGTAGTGTTGCTTAGAGTTGAGTGATAGCCTAGAAATGGCATTTGGAGAACTAGAGGAAAGGAGGTAAAAATCTGTAGCAAATGGGTATTGAAATGCCTTGGAAAAACAAGGAAAATAGTTAGTGCTAGAATAGTGGAAGTGAGAGTTGGACTTGGGTTTTAGAATGGTGTATATCTAGGAATGAATTGGTATGGTCATTAAATGATTTGGTAAGCGTGGTAAGAGGTAAAAACTAGCTAGAAGAAGCTAGAAAGGCAAAAGAGTGAAAAATGCAAAATGAGAGAACTTGAATTGTGGATTTGAACAAGAATTGGAGTAGGGATTTAACCAAGGATTTGAGGTGGTTTAAGGAGTGTTTTGAGGTGTTAAAATGTGTAAAAAACTTGTGAAAGATTAGGGTAAGTTTGAGTGTGGTTTAAGGGTGGAGTTGGGGCTTAAAAAGTACCTTAATAACAGTTTTTAGCAGGGTTCAGGACTTAGGATATGTACCAAGTCCCGGACCGCATCAAAAAACAAGAAGAGTAAGTGCAGGAATTGGTCCGGGACTTAAGTCCAGGACCAAGTCCCGGACCACTAGTGAATTTATGGCCACGAGTTGATTTCTACATTGGTCCGGGACCTAGGGTCCGGACCAGGTCCGGACCACCCCCAGAATTCAATAAAGAGTGTTTTTAAGGGTTCTGAACATGGGGGATTGAATGGTATTGGTTTTAGATGATGTTTAGCAGTTTTTTGGTGACTTATAAAGGTCCTAAGAAGTATAAACAAGTGTTGGAAGTGAGTGAGTAAGTTAAGGAATTACATGCACTAAGCTAAACCGAAATAACGGGTTAATGGGGTAAGTACGGGAGTAGCATTTATGTACGTACCGTAACACATTAATAATAATTGAACAATTTGACATGTAATTAATGGTTCAAGAATGAGATTCGAGGAACAAGTGTGAGCCAAAGAACATGAGAACCCCCGGTAAAGATAAACCCCGGTGAAAGGTATGATTTCCTCATGCTCTGTATCCTAACTTGGTTACCCCGATTTGTGTGCTTGTTTGATTGTGTGATCACCTAACAAGATAAATGCACGAATCGGATTGTGTGCACTCATTAGTGCTTGTATGGTATTGTCGTTGTTGGATTGTATTCTTTTGACTAAAGTTTGTATAATTCATGAAATGTGATTGTGAATGGATTGCTTGTTTGTGATTGTGTACGGTAATGCGACTCATAGTTGAGTCTTGTGTGAGTAGAGACTCTGATGAGTGTGAGATATGAACGGTTTTAGTGGTCTTTAATGCCTAATTTTTATTCGCGCATTGATAATATTCCACACTTATCTTACGTTTTTCCTTCGGTTTGTTGTTTGTTAAGGCTGATACCTTTATCTATGTTAAATGCAGAGAAAAGCCGAGGAAACAGTAGATTAACTCACAAGGGAAATGATGCAACAAACGGGGGTCGAATTGGAGTCAAACGGTGAATTTAGAGGATTTTGAAGGTATGTCGAGCTTGAGTCCGAACTTCCAAGCTCGGACGCAAGTCGAGAGTGCGTGCGCTGTGCCTGATGAAATGTCCGAACTTCGGTCCGGACATCAAAGTTCGGACATGGGTCGAGATTCACAATGAGAAAAGTCGGAGTTCTAGTTTACGGTGCATGTCCGAACTTGTGTCCGAACATCCAAGTTCGGACACAGTCGAGACTTTCTGAATTGAGCGCTCAAAGCATTGTGTCCGAACATTGAAGGTCGGACCAATGTTCGGACACGACTAAAAGTTCAGCAGAAGTTCGGCGTTTTGAAGGGAGAAAGAGGAAGGAAATCTATTTAATGACCTAATTAGATGAGAGGAAGATGATTCATTACCTATCACCACATCACAACACTCTCACGCTGAAAAACTACGCTCCTTCCATTCACCCACACCATCAGCATCAGCTTCATCTTCATCCCCATTCATCAAGCATCGATCAGCATTGAGGAGGAGCTTCAGCAGAAGGGAGTCAGTCCATCATCTTCAACCTTGCGCCTGCAGCCATTGATTCTGGATAATCATTCAACTCGAGGGTTTTCTTCCTTTAGATGAATTCCATGTTGATTGTATTTATTTACTTCTTGCAATTGCTTAGGGATGTAGTTAACTCTGGGGTAGGGTTGTTCGTAATGGATACAATGTAGTTAAGAATTCTGCAATTTGATATGAGACTGTAACGGATTGTTTCCAGGTTAATGATTATCATTCATCTTCTCTATTAATTTCGCGAGTTTATAGAGTTGTTCTGCGAAACATATTAGGATCAGACAAGGTGACTAATAGGGAGTTCGAATTAACCTGGGGATTTGGGGAGAGATTAGTCGGATAGAATCTTTTCTACAAACGTTAACAATTCTTCGCGCTTATTCCGCCTATATGTGTTTGCCAACTGCTAGATTAGAGTTGACATGTTCTGATAGGTGAGCTCTTCAATGAACTAGGATTTAGCACTGAAGAGATAGAAAGAATTGGCCTTTGTTTCTCATAATTGAATTGTAAATGTTACTAGATTCAACCAGTAAAGAACGACCCGAACCCGGAGTTCCACTCACTTTATCAAACTCATCATTCACTTTCATTAATTGTTTATTTGAACTTTGATTTGCATTTATTCAATTCAATCACAAAAACAATTCACAACCCCTGAATTCCAGTTTCTTAGGACTTAGGCTTACTATTCAAGTCCCGCGGTTGATATGGTTGCTTAACTTTCTATACTATAGTGACCGGGATTTTGCAACCGACAGGATTTTCGTTTTATTAGTTTCTAGGTTTATTACTTTAGTTTTAGTAGGACAATTTCCCTGTTTGCAAAATGGCGCCGTTGCGGGGACTTGACTTTGTCAAGTCCTTTGCCTTGGTTGTCAATTGTTTTACTTTATTTTATTTGCGTTATTTATTTTTTCTTGTTTAACTATTGTGTTCTATTTTTACATTCAACATTTTTCGTAGTTGTTTATATGCATTTTCAATTGCTGTTTGTTCATACAGCACTAACTTAAAAGCTTCGGTTTTATTTGTGTAACTGTGCAGGTGTTTGGTGAATGCACGACACCCGATCTCGAGGCCCACCAAGATTCAATTTAGACCCAGAGATCAACCGTACCGCTCGTAGGGCGGAAGAGCATTCACCTTCACCATGGCTGCCACGGACCCGGTAAATAACGAGCAATCACATTGCAAGAATTAATCGCCCGCCAGCTGCTCCTAGAAGAGGACCTGTGACTCTACCGAACCTCACAGCAGAATTAACAGCAGAATGGCAAAAGCTGAAACCGAGCCATCAAACAAATGCTGTAAGGAATCATCCCGCAGGGACCTTCTCAGGCGCAGACCCAGCTGATGCGCTCGACCATGTCCATCGTTTCTTAGTTCATCTGGATTCGTTGGGTATGTCTCAGGGACTAGAAGAGTATGCTCGGCTGTGCCTATTTCAGCACAGTCTATCAGGGGAAGCCTCGAAGTGGTTCCACCGTCTACCACCAGGTATCATTACTACCTGGGAGCTGATGACGGAGAGGTTTTATGAGAAGTATATCCCCATCTCCCGGACCAGACAGATGATTGTTGACCTGACCGCCTTCAGACAGTCCGGCAGTGAGACAATCTGCGAAGCTTGGGATAGATTCAAGGAGCTGCTCCGCCAGTGCCCTCATCATGCTCAGAACATGCCATCCTTGGCCCAGGGGTTCTTCCAAGGGCTGAGAGATGAGCATAGAGGCGAGGTCCGAGCTGCACTAGGTGGAAATTTGCTGCTAAAAGTGGAGAAGAATTTATGTCAGCCATGAAGTCCTATTGCGAGGAGCTCCGCCAGTGGAGCAACAGTGGTGGAAGAGTTTTCACAGTTGGGCAGACTTCCTCTCGGACTCCAGATCCTATGATGGAGCAAATTGCTGCTGAGCAGGCCCACTTAAGTACTACAGTGGGTAACATGGCGAAGATGCTCGAGCAGCTCACTATGGGACAGACATCTGTGCACTCCGTCAAGAAGGTGTCTACTGGTCCAAATGAGGTATGCTGTTCTCAGTGCGGAGACAGCCATGATTATGACGACTGCCCGATGGTTGCTGAGATGAGGTAGACTGAGGAGGCAAATGTAATTGGTCAGTACAACAGGCAGCCTTGGATGCAGAACTAGCATCCAAACCTGAGGTACGGTAATCCAAATAACGCCCTCAACTCACAGCAGATGCAGCCTCAGAGGGCAAGTCAGGGAGGACCACCCGGTTTTGTTAGGCCCCATACAATCAGTTTAGGCCACAGCAGTCTCCAGCTCAGCCATCATCACTGAGCTCGAACAATGCTAATCTGAAGGAGATGATGGATAAACTGATGGCCTCTCAAGAACAACAGACCGTAATAAATCAGAATCTGGCAGCTGGTCAGCAGAAACTTGGGAACGCCATGGTGGAGATGCAGGGAACGATGAGTCAGTTGACTCAGTTCCTTCTACAGCAGAGACCGTCTGGATCACTGCCTTCCCAACCAGACCCCAATCCTAAAGCTCAGTTGAAGGCAGTGACGGTCTCAGACACCGTGATAGTTGAGGACTGTTCAGATTCTGAAGAGGTGGCCGCAGTTACTTTAAGGAGTGGGAAGCAACTAATGAATAGAAATCAAGTGGCTGAGGATCAAGCTGACGAGGAGACCGGTCGCCCTTCTTCTAGCACTGGTGCACCGTCAGGGCCCTCAGCCCCTCCTGAGGTAGTTGTTGAGGAGCCCCAGGCTCCTATTTCTTCCCCTTCTCATTCTTAATTGCTAAAAACTCCAAGGGTAAGGTGGTTCCTAAGGAACTTCCTTTCCCTAATAGATTAAAAGAAAAAGAACTTGATGATCAATTTGGGAAATTTTGAGTGTATTTTCGAAGCTTACAATTAATATCCCTTGATTGATGCTATCAAGCAAATGCCTAATTATGCTCGCTTTGTGAAGGATTTGATTTCTAACAAGCGAAGGTTCAAGGAAAGGGAGATTGTTCAGCTGACAGAGACGTGCTCTGCAGCCATCCAGCAGAAGCTCCCTCCGAAGTGTGGAGATCCAGGGCAGCCCATCATCCCTTGCACCATTGGAGACATGGACTGTGGGTACGGACTCTGCGACCTTGGAGCAAGTATAAATTTAATGCCGTATTCAATGTTTAGGAAGCTTCATGCTGGTGAGCTTATCCCGATCAATTTTAATTTACAATTGGCTGATCGTTCCTCAATCAACCTCGTGGTATGGTTGAGAATGTTGTGGTAGGTGTTGGTAACTTCTTCTTCCCTGCTGATTTTGTTATTCTTGATATGGATGAGGATGTGAAAGTGCCATTAATTTTGGGTAGACCATTCCTACGAACTGCTAAAACTGTCATTGATGTTGACAAAGGAAAAATCACCCTTAAATTTAATAATGAGGAGCTTAGTTTTGACATCACTAAGATGATGAGAACAAATATTTCCTCCCATGCTGTGCTTTCTATTGATGTCGACTATACTGATGAGTATGATGCATTTGTCGCTGAAAGTACTGATGACTCTTCCTTCTGTTGAGAATTCTGATCTGTTAGAACAGATGTTATGCCACTCGATTGAGGATGACAAGGAGAGCACTGAGGTAGCTACTGTGGTCCAGCAGCTTAACAGGGACGAACCTATTTTCGCCCTCATGCTCCTCCTGTGGAGCCACTGGACATGCCTACTCAGAGGCTCATTCCTTCAGTAGAGAAACCCCCTACTCTTGAATTAAAAAACTCTCCCTTCAAACCTTAAATATGCTTTCTTGGCAGACGGTAGCGCCCTGCCGGTTATTATTTCTTCTCTTTGTCTGTTTCGCAGGAAAGCAGACTTCTGGAGGTATTAAGAAGGCACAAGGGAGCATTGGGGTGGTCAGTGGCAGAGATTAAAGGGATTAGTCTAGGGTTCTGCACTCACGAATCTACATGGAAGACAGTATCAAGCCAGTGAGGCAACCCCAGAGGAGATTAAACCCCAACCTGAAGGAAGTAGTGAAAGCTGAGGTATTAAAGCTCTTGGATGCGGGCATCATCTACCCCATCTCTGACAGCCGCGGGGGTTTCCTGTGCAAGTCGTTCCCAAGAAAGGAGGAATTGTGGCGGTGCCTAATGATAAGGGAGAACTGGTGCCTCAAAGACAGACCACTGGCTGGAGGATGTGCATCGACTACAGGCGTTTAAACGAAGCCACAAGGAAGGACCACTTCCCGCTGCCATTATCGATCAGATGTTAGAGCGGCTGGCTGGGCAGGAGTACTATGTTTCCTTGATGGATACAGCGGTTACTTCCAGATTCCTATCGCGCCAGAGGATCAGAAGAAGACCACCTTCACCTGCCCTTATGGCACTTTTGCCTATAGGAGGATGCCATTTGGTCTCTGAAACGCACCAGCCACATTCCAGCGGTGCATGATGGCCATTTTCAACGAGTTTATTGAAAAAAAGCATAGAAGTCTTCATGGACGACTTCTCGGTATATGGCCAGAGTTTTGATGTGTGTCTTGATCAGCTGGATCAGATACTAGGCAGATGTAAGGAGACCCACATGGTTTTAAATGGGGAGAAGTGCCATTTCATGGTACATGAGGGTATAGTGCTCGGTCACAGGGTCTCAAAAGACGGTATTCAAGTGGACAAGGCGAAGGTGGAAGTCATTGAGGGGTTACCTCCTCCCACTTCAGTCAGAGGAGTTAGATCTTTTCCGGGTCACGCAGGGTTCTATCGAAGGTTCATCCAGGACTTTTCAAAAATTACGAAGCCCTTGTCTGATCTTCTGCAGAAAGATGGAAAATTTCACTTCTCAGAAGAATGCTTGAAGGCCTTTCAGACTATCAAGAGTAAACTCATCTGCCCCCATTGTGGTTTCCCTGACTGGACCCTTCTTTTGAGGTAATGACAGATGCTAGTGACTTCGCTGTTGGCGCTGCACTCTGTCAAAGGAAGGATAAAATACTGAGGGTTATCACGTATGCGAGTAAGACTCTGTCGGAGCCTCAGAAGAACTACACCACCACTGAAAAGGAGCTACTTGCTATGGTGTTCGCTCTTGACAAGTTCAGGCCTTATCTGTGGGGAGTAAGGTAATTGCTCACACCGACCACTCTGCCTTGAAATACTTGTTCCAAAAGAATATTCTAAGCCTAGACTCCTAAGATGGATCCTGCTTCTCCAAGAGTTCGACTTGGAAGTTGTTGATAAGCAAGGAAAGCAGAAATGGGGTAGCAGATCATTTATCTAGGCTTGAGAGACTCCAGATGACGGGGTCCCCATAAATGAATTCTTTCCCGACGAAACGGTCTTTGTAATTGGGAAAGTTAAGAGCCATGGTACGCTGACTTGGCTAACTATCTTGCCTCTGGTTTGGTTCCCCATGATCTAAGTTACAACCAGAGGAAGAAGTTTCTGTCTGAGACCCGTCATTACGTTTGGGAGGACCCCTATCTCTTCAGAGTTTGTGCTGATGGTTTAATCAGAAGATGTCTCCTGATGAAGGGTAAACAGTGTGATTGAGTTCTGCCATTCCCGAGAGGCAGGTGGTCACCACGGTCCTACTAGGACAGCGGCTAAGGTGTTAGAGTGTGGTTTTTACTGGCCCACTCTACACAAAGATGTCCACCACTTCTGTGCTCAATGTGATAATTGCCAGAGGATGGGGAACACTTCAAGAAGGCATGAGATGCCTCAAAAGGGAATCCTTGAAGTTGAACTGTTTGATGTCTGGGGTATTGACTTCACGGGCCCATTCCTTCTTCTCACGGAAACCACTACATCCTCGTTGCTATAGATTATGTTTCCAAATGGGTCGAAGCAATCCCTGCTCTTCTGCTGACGCGAGAACTGTGGTGAAATTCTTGACGAAGAACATCTTTACCAGATTTGGTGTGCCAAGAGCTATCATCAGTGACGGAGGTTCTCACTTTTGCAACAAGGCTTTTGATTCTCTGATGACGAAGTACGGGGTGACTCATAAGGTTGCTTTACCTTATCACCCCCAAACTAATGGGCAAGCAGAAGTGAGTAACCGAGAGTAAAATGGATTCTCCAGAAGACAGTCAACTCTTCCAGGAAGGATTGGTCTATCAAGCTTGACGATGCTCTGTGGGCTTATAGAACTGCATTCAAGACTCCCATTGGGATGTCACCTTTTAAGCTAGTATACGGGAAGGCTTGTCATCTCCCAGTTGAGCTAGAGCACAGAGCTTATTGGGCTTTAAAGGCTCTTAACTTTGATTTGTGTGATGCTGGAGAGAAGAGGCGATTTCAGCTTTCTGAGTTGGAGGAACTGGAGAGACCAGGCGTACGATAGTTCAAGAAACTATAAAGAGCGCACCAAAAGGATCCATGACCGGATTGATACAAAAGAGAGATTTCAAAGTGGGGGATCTAGTGTGCTCTTTAACTCTAGGCTACGTCTCTTCCCTGGGAAGCTAAAGTCACATTGGTCAGGGCCCTTCAGAGTTGTGGGAGTTTACATCCTATGGAGCATACGAGCTGGAGAATAAGGCTGGTGAAACTTTTAGGTAAATGGTGCTCGATTAAAAGGCTATCTTGGTACTGATCATAATCTTTTTCCCTTGCAGGCAATATTCTTTTTGGAGAGTGAATCCAATCCTACAGCAAAAAATGAATTCTCAAGAGACGAGTTCGAACATGAAAAAGAAATTCTCTTGGTGAATGCGGAAATAATTGAGAAGGCTGAAGGAATTCGCTGTAGGCGTTGTGAGAGTGCTCATCACACCTCCTCTGATTGATCAAGCAGAAATTGTCTAGCTAAAGACATTAAAGAAGAGCAGCTGACTGGGAGGCAACCCAGTGTTTTCGGTACTTTTATTTTGTGCTATTATGTTGTTTATAGTTTGTTTTAGGATAATGTTTTTTTGTTACAGGGGTTGGGTGCTCAAAAAGAAACAAATTGGTGCATTTTGGTGATGTCCGAACTTCAGTCCGAAGATTGAAGGGATCAGTTCGAGAGTCTGAGGGCTGTGCAAAACGATATGTCGAACTTTGGTCCGGACATCGAAGTTCGGACCCAAACACGAGAGTCTGGCGAAACGGAAAATACGAGATGTCCGAACTTCGGTCGAGCTTCGAAGTTCGGACACAATGCGAAGCGCAATCCAGGTACGTATGTCCGAACTTCTGTCCGAACATTGAAGTTTGGACAGCCGAAAAATTCGGAATTAAAAGAGGGCGCGACGGACTAAAAATTCCCTAACCCTTTCTTCAACCTCTCGACAACCCGCGGCGCCCTCCATTCCCTTCTTCTCCAATCTCAACCCAACTCCCTCAAATCTCCACCAAATCTCTCAATCTTGGTACCAAACTGTTTGTTTTTCAAATCTTTACCATTCTAGGCCTCGAAATCAACCAGAAAAATCTCCAATCAGTCCGATTTTGAACAAAACCAGTTCGACCTTAACTATCAGTTTTGGGGGTTTTTGAGTTCGATTCCTGCAGATTGCTTTGTGTTCTTGTTCTAGTCTTCATTCAACTTGAAGAGGTATTTTCTCTACTTCTTAACTTCTTTATTGTTGTTGTGACTAAGTGAGCAAACTATGGAACTTAGCCGAGATGTGCTATTTGAGTTGAGTGTGTTTGACTGAATCTGCATGTATTAGATTCAATCTTTGTTGTGGGTTGAATTGTTGGTAGAATTGGTCGAACCACATTATTTGATGTGTTATTGAATATGTGGATTTTGCATGGTGAGATAGAACCATGACTGAGATAGTGTTACAAACAGTTGGACTATAGAATTCCTGTGGTTAAATCTCTGCTGGTCAATGGTAATAATTCTCAGTTGCAAATGAAAAGCTGCTAAATCTATGCTGTGGAGAATAATAAATTTTTAGGGGACACTCTGTCAATTTTGGATAGATTCGGTCAATAGAACTATTTCATTGAATTCGTTTAATTGACATGGGTACCCTTAATGTGCAGATGCTGAGAGATTCACAGGCCGTGGTAAGAGGGCTGCAAGGGCTGGTGCAAGCTCAGCCGGTCGAGCTCCAGAAAATGAATTTAGAAATGATGCAGCCCGAGAGTGGTTCGCAAAAGAGATGGAATCATTGCTGAGAGGTGTGTGGTACCGGAACTGGAGCAAACAGCTGGGACTGAGGGCATTATTAAAACCCATTTTGGCTGGGGCAAGATTTTGGATAGGGGGGGGTAGTACTCTGAACGAGTTGTGCGCATAGTTCTATGCAGAATGGTCTACCGGACGGCCAGATCAAGTCCATTGTAGACGGTGAGAGAGTGACGGTCTCCACCTTCGAGATTGCTCACTATCTGGACCTCCCTCATCCCGCCCCCGAAGCTCCTCAGCACCTCAACCCCAATGATTTCAAAGCAGCAGCTATTAACCACTATACCCCCCTCATGGTTCAGGGACCACGACGACGCAAGGGGATGACCATCAAAGCAGGTTGTCCCTGCTGATTCACTTTAGAGCCCTCAGGAGAGAGTCCTGTTCGCACTACTGGCTGCGAACGTTGTACCACGTCAGAGCTCGAACCTCAACCACACTGACTTCCTACTTCTTCAGGCGGTGCTGAATCCGTCATTTGCTAGGGCTGCAGAGATTACTTACTTGCCGTGGGTGATCTTCTTACACATGCAGCATATTATGGAGCACAAGGACCGCCACAAGCTAGGCTATCCGGTCATGCTCTGCCACATCCTTAAGAGGCAGATGGTTACCATTCCGTCTGCGGGGCTGCATGCTACGCGGTCTCCTATTGATGTGGGAGCTCTGAAGAAGATGTGGTTTGAGTTTAGAGAGGGGGAATGGAGGAAGAAGGCTGTAGTGCGACCACAGAAGCGCCACCGAGAGGTGAGGGACCATCAGAGCCCGCTCCTACTGCTACACCTGACGAGGAGGAGACATATCTTGCACTGCCAGCCCCTGGGAGCGAGTATGTCACTCGCTATGAGTTTCATCAGCTAGAGTCTCGCTTTGATGAGATGGATCGTTGCTATCAGGCGGAGATCGAGACTCTACAGCAGCAGGCCCGCCGCTCCCAGGACGACTATGAGGCTTTGGTCGCTCAGTTTCAGCAGTGGCAGGCGTACTACCCACCTCCACAGTGATTATGTTGTTGTTGGTGCTACTCTTGTTTAGAAGCCTATTCTGGACTTCTTTTGGATTTCTTTCAGTTGTGTTAGACTTATTTCTTTTAGTTCGATTGGGTTGTATTTTAATTTATTTCAATTTTAGTTTGTTCTACTCTTTAACTCTGAATATTGTTGTCTCTAATGCGATGCTCTAGCATACTTTTCTGTTTTGTTTGTTGAATGTGTGCAAGCATGCTTTACTGTGCTGACTCCATGCCGGACACTAGCTTGGAAGCAAGTGTGAGGAAATGATCTTCTCCCCTACCAGGACACTAAGTGTGAGGAAGAACCCTTCCTCAAAGCATCACAAAAGAAATCAGGGGAGTTTTCGGTTTCATTTCCTTTTTGGTTAATGTTCGGCCCATGCTTTAACGTGTATAACTCTGTCACTGTTCATTTCACCCTTGTGAGTCTGACACATTTAGTCCGATCTCCTTCTTGTGATAAATTTCTGAACAATGCGGACATTGCTCCTCCTTAAGTGTGAGGAAGGGGGAGATCTTTCTGAATGTGTCAGTCATTTATTCCCGCCCTAATTTTTGTTTGGTTTTAGGCTATGTGGGGGTAATTCCCTTAGATTGCTTCTTAGTGTTGAATACTTGGGTGGATCTTTAGTTGTGGAGTTGAGTCCGGTAATGACCTTTAGGGTTGGTTTGCTCAAAGCTATGTGCTCTCATATCATATTTTCAAATGACTGAATTTTGTTAAATGTCTGTGGACAAGTTAGTTGTGAAGTTAGAACTGGTTTAACTTGGAACCTTGGGAATGATGAGAATGTCTGGAATGAAGGATAAAGGCAAGGTACTCCTCTGATCTAAGTTATTTTCTGAACCAAAAACAGGCCTCTTCCATCCGGTTATTAAGTCCTAGGGGTGCTTCATCACCCATTTACCTAAGGTCGTCTGATCTGGGATAAAAGACCCAATACCGTTACAAGGATGGAGAGAAAAGTCTGGGGGATGAATTATTTGCACGAAAAAATTATATGTATGCAAAGGAAAAAAAAGAGAAGCTCTTTAAAGTCTTATATTTATGGCAAATCTTTTAATTAGATCATGAGTACGTGGTGTTGAAAGGTTCTGCGGAATATGGTAGAACTTCACACCCCTTGTCATCCACGGGTTTGAGAAGAGAAAAGGTTGGAAGGTTCTGAGTTACTCTACGTTTTGATTTCATGATCTGACTTCTTCATAATCTTTTGTTTTTAAAAGCGTGCTTCATTGTTTAAGAGACATGCAGTTAAGAGCAGATCGATTCTTGGGTGGTTTTTGTGGCTTAACTTCTTATTTTGTGCAATCCCAAGGTTTGGTCCTGAGGCATTCTGAGATATTTTACTCCTGCTTTGCTTGAGGACAAACAAAGGTTAAGTGTAAGGAGGTTTGATGAGTGAGAGATATGAACGGTTTTAGTGGTCTTTAATGCCTAATTTTTATACGCGCATTGATAATATTCCACACTTATCTTACGTTTTTCCTTCGGTTTGTTGTTTGTTAAGGCTTGATACCTTTATCTATGTTAAATGCAGAGAAAGCCGAGGAAACAGTAGATTAACTCACAAGGGAAATGATGCAACAAACGGGGTAGAATTGGAGTCAAAACGGTGAATTTAGAGGATTTTGAAGGTATGTCCGAGCTTGAGTCCGAACTTCCAAGCTCGGACGCAAGTCGAGAGTGCGTGCGCTGTGCCTGATGAAATGTCCGAACTTCGGTCCGGACATCGAAGTTCGGACATGGGTCGAGATTCACAATGAGAAAAGTCGGAGTTCTAGCTTACGGTGCATGTCCGAACTTGTGTCCGAACATCCAAGTTCGGACACAAGTCGACTTTCTGAATTGGAGCGCTCAAAGCATTGTGTCCGAACATTGAAGGTCGGACCAATGTTCGGACACGACTAAAAGTTCAGCAGAAGTTCGGCGTTTTGAAGGGAGAAAGAGGAAGGAAACTCTATTTAATGACCTAATTAGATGAGAGGAAGAGATTCATTACCTATCACCACATCACAACACTCTCACGCTGAAAAATTGCGCTCCTTCCATTCACCCACACCATCAGCATCAGCTTCATCTTCATCCCCATTCATCAAGCATTCGATCAGCATTGAGGAGGAGCTTCAGCAGAAGGGAGTCAGTCCATCATCTTCAACCTTGCGCCTGCAGCCATTGATTCTGGATAATCGTTCAACTCGAGGGTTTTTCTTCCTTTAGATGAATTCCATGTTGATTGTATTTATTTACTTCTTTGCAATGTCTGGCTAGTAGGGATTAACTCTGGGGTAGGGTTGTTCGTAATGGATACAATGTAGTTAAGAATTCTGCAATTTGATTATGAGACTGTAACGGATTGTTTCCAGGTTAATGATTATCATTCATCTTCTCTATTAATTTCGCGAGTTTATAGAGTTGTTCTGCGAAACCTATTAGGATCAGACAAGGTGACTAATAGGGAGTTCGAATTAACCTGGGGATTTGGGGAGAGATTAGTCGGATAGATAATCTTTTCTACAAACGTTAACAATTCTTCGCGCTTATTCCGCCTATATGTGTTTTGCCAACTGCTAGATTAGAGTTGACATGTTCTGATAGGTGAGCTCTTCAATGAACTAGGATTTAGCACTGAAGAGATAGAAAGAATTGGCCTTTCCGTTTCTCATAATTGAATTGTAGATGTTACTAGATTCAACCAGTAAAGAACGACCCGAACCCGGAGTTCCACTCACTTTATCAAACTCATCATTCACTTTCATTAATTGTTTATTTGAACTTTGATTTGCATTTATTCAATTCAATCACAAAAACAATTCACAACCCCCTGAATTTCCAGTTTTCTTAGGACTTAGGCTTACTTATTCAAGTCCCGCGGTTCGATATCTGGTTGCTTAACTTTCTATACTATAGTGACCGGGATTTTTGCAACCCGACAGGATTTTCGTTTTATTAGTTTCTAGGTTTATTACTTTAGTTTTAGTAGGACAATTTCCCTGTTTGCAGACTCGTAGGAAGAGTCAAGTGTGAACTAAACAAATGGTGGAAACACCTTACAACTATCGAACCAATACACGGTACATAAACCTACGAACGCGCTAGAACGTGAGAAAACATACGGGAGTAGTAACCTCCCGATAACGGTTAGAGAACCGAAACGACTTAATCCACACAATAAATATTAGTGGAAGTATATGAGTAACCTCTAACTAGAGGATTGGAAAATTGTTTGAAATACGAACCTTGAGTAAAGTAAAGCTTGGTAAGGGATCACCAAACCCCTTAGAGATATAGTCGAACCCCGATGAGAGGAACCGACTGAAATGAACAATGCCCCGAGCATGAGAGTATTCGATAAGTTGGGTAAAACCTTAATTTTTAGAATACTAGACATTGAGGAATTCCCTAAGCCAATAGATATTATCGAGAGAGATGCTTCTAAGCTAATCCTTGAGATTGTGAATTGACTCCGTGAGTGGAGTTTTGGGAATTTAAGCAGTCTGGTAGTGAACCGGACATTTGATTATTTGAGGAGCTAACTGTATTGCCCTATTTGTATTTGAGCCCGGTGGTGGGTCTTGTGTATGACCCTGCCCGGAGGTCATGAGAATGACTTAACATATACCTTGAGTATTGAGTATTGAATGGTGGACTTGAGTATTGAGTAAGTGAGTATTGAGAACTGAGTTGTGACTTGAGACGCTTGAGAACTTGAGAGTTGAGTTGAGCCTTGTAGGCCTTGTGAGATGGTGAGTAAGAGTACCCAAGAGAGTGGGTAAGTCAGGAGCAAATGAGTAAGGCGCAGAGAGGTAGTAACCCTCAAGCCTAAGTATGTAACAAACTAAACTAACCTCTTTGTGTGTTAGTGTCAGTGTTCAATGTTGAACGTGACTGTGAATGTACATATATAATGTATGTTGTATGCATGCTGTTTGAAATAAAATGAATCGCATGCTCTCAACCAATTAGTCGGCATACCCTCGCTAGTACGCGGGGTATGCGGAAGTCATATGCAGCGTAAGCTGAGCCCCTTGGGGCGATGTTTTTATTCTACAGGTACAACGAAGCCGGACACCAATCGAGAGTAGGATGGGGTTGTGAATAAGCATGGGTAGTTATTATGAATTGTAATTGTTGTGTTAAGGATTTGTAAGACCAAAAGGTCATTGTTAAACTTGGGAATTGTAGATACTCGGTATAGAACGGATTTGAGATTGTGTTGTATATTATGGATTTGAAGGTTGTATTTAGTTTAAGAATTGTGTAAGTAAAGGAAGTATCTTTTGTATAGTGTACTCGGTATAAGACCCATCAGACTGATATTGTATTTGTTGTTGTAATTGAGTTTGGATTGGCCTAGCTAGTCACGTGGGTGACTAGTGGCATTGTATCACCCCCGGTTGTAGTTTGATTTCCGCTGCATTATGGTTGGTAATTGAGACGGGTTAGGAGATAATGGCGTGATTACCGGTTGGGGTGTTACAAAATATAAGTTGCAAAAAAAAATTGAAAAACGCACCGGAAAATTTTTCCGGCGCTGGTTGGCGGCGGTGGGTGGCGGCTCCGGCGGCGGCTCCGGCAGTCAGAAGAGAGCTTCTTAAGGAAGAGAGAGAGAGGAGAGAAAGTGAGTATTTAATACCCCGGACCTAAAAATGGTGGTTAAATCATTCTAATACGATTATTAAAGGCCTAATGGTGCCTAGAGAGTATTGGTAAAGAGAATAAAACCAAAAGAAAAGAGAAAACGCTTGAAAAGCGAAAAACGCTAAAACGCGCATTAAATGAGTATAAGAGATATATGATCTCATAAGGGTCCGAGATGGATTCCTAAGGCTTAGTTAGGCCTAATTAGTATACGGGAATCATTCCCAAAGAAAACGAATCCAAATAATGGATTAAAACGCTAATGGAGTTTTAAAGCACGTTTTTCAAGGAAACCCGAAAACGTGACTTTAAGTGGTCAAACGGACCCGTAAAAATTATAGTTGATTATATAACTATAATTAAGTATTAATGGGAGCTTAATAACCATTAAAAATAAAGAAACGAGAAATTCCAGAAAACGGGCCCGGTTAGTGAATAGTGCCAAACCGGGTAAAATAACGAGCGTTTTCTGTCAGAAACCGAAAAACACTCCAGCTTAACTAGCTAGTGGGGGCCGGATTTATTAGATAAGCAGCCTCCCCCTCTCTTGATTATTAGTTAGTAAATAAAGAAAGAAAAGGAGGAGAGAGAAAAGCAAAAAGCAAAAGGCATTAAATATTTCCCTCACTCTCTTTCCTCTCACTTTCCCTTCTTCTTCATTTTTCCCCTTTCTCCACGATTTCCTTCCTCCCTCTCTGGTGCTGAACGACATGGGAGCTCGCAAGGTTTCTCCATCTTCTTCTCCTTGCCCAAGTCTCATCCTTGCTCCGAATTGAAAAATAATCGCATATTCGAACTCCTCTCATCAAACTCTACATTTCCCTATTTTCAAAATCCCAAAAGCTTGAAGTTCATTTTGATGGGTGTTGGCCATTTGAAGAGAAAAGCACACCGTTATGAAGCTTGAAGCTTCCTCTTTCTAGCAAGGTATAAATATCCATGAAAACCCTTGTTTTCTCCATTTTCCCACCTTGGCCGATTTTTGGCTCTTTTAATGACTAGCTTTTCTTCCTTGTTTGAGATATTCTACTGTTGGGCAAAATAGTAGTTAAACTATCTTGCTAACTATGGGCAGTGAACCCAATCTTTGTAGTACAACAAGGTCGTATCCACAGAGACTTCGCAACTATCTAATTAATTATCAAGATAGTAAATGTACAAGAAGATAAATAAAAGTGCATAAAATGTAAATAGGGGGTTTAGCCGGAGGCAAGCTTGATTTGTTTTGGAAATAGTGCAAAAATAATAAACACAGTAAAATAAAGTAAATGGACGGAAAATGGGTATCCTAGGATAGCGGGGGAATTTCCTAAATTACTTAAACAATTTTATAATCCTGTCTCAATTATTTATTGTCTATTAGAGTTAATAATTATCAGTTATGAACTCTTAGTAATAGCCTCAGTATTTTCCTGCTCAATCCGGAGTGTAAATTCCAAGGTTTATTCCTTTGTGGTACCTTGACTATCTCAAAATCATATGTTGATAGTTACCAAATAAATGCAGTAGTTGTCACGCTAAGCATTTAACAATATTTGCTGAAAGGAATTAAAACAAGTTTAATAAGTGAAACAGGTGACAAATATTTATTTAAGTAATATTATGATCAAACCCCCATCCTAGGATACGAGTAAAAATCACTCAGACATTAACAGAAATAAAAAGAAAGCAGAGATAGCCATTATTTTGGAGACTACCGGTGGAGACTGGACTGCGATTCGCTTCTGCTCCAGCTCCCTTTTCTTCTCTTCTTCGTATCGTGCTTCTGCTTCGTGGTGGAATGAAGAATGAAAATAAAATGGAGAAGTGGGGGATAAGAGGATGGAATGGATCGTAGGTGTGGTTGGTGTGAACGATGGTGAACGATGATGAACTGTGGTCTAATTTGGATTGAGAGGAAGGGATGATTTATTTGAGCAGAAGGAGCGTGGGTTTTATAGAAGAATGGAGGAGGAAGAAGACAGAGGGAACACCGCGTGAGGATTTTAAGGAATGGAGTGGGGTGGCAGAACGCGTGAGGAACTATCGGCAGACGCCTGATATTGTTAATGGAGTAGATGGATATGTCTGCAGGCGCCGCAAAGGAAGAAGCAATTGGAGAAGACAGTCGGCGACGAAAACCAGTCGTGACAGTTCTAGATCTGGGTTGTATTTACACGCGTCCTTGTTTCTGTCCGTCCATTTATTCACGGACACATTTCTTCCACACACACGTCCGCCCCTTGTCCGTCCATAATTCCACGGACTGGATTATCAATTTGTGTTGCGTCCGCCCCTTGTCCGCTCAATTTTCCACGGACTGGGCTTCAAATGGCCGCGTCGGACCACCGTCCGGATCTCCTGGTCCGGACACCTCTATTGTGTCCGCCCTTTTCTCTGCGGACGCACCGTGGACTCAATTAGTCTTGTCTGTTATTTTTTCATCGGACGGAGCACGGACGCCATTTTTGTATTGTCCGGACGACTGTCCGGACCAGCCTGGTTTGGACGGCTGTAGGTTTCGGACAGTGGTTCGTACGAAATTGTTTTGCTCCTAGAATATTCGTTCCAGCTCCGTTTTAAAATCCGTCTGCGCCCACGTGTTCGTCTCTTCGTCTACTTTGCTCCTATCTTGGTTTTCCTCATGTTTAACCAATAAATTTGTGAGATAACCAATAAAACATAAACTAGAGGAAAAACATACGATAAGTGAGAAATGAGCAAGAAAAGTGCTAATATAATATATGAAATACACCCATCAAACATGCTCATTTGGACACTAACATCTACAAGCTTTAAATGGTGGTGGGAGTCAATCTTGAGATTCAAGAGTTGGAAACCATTCAAGAATTTCCAAAGGTAAGCCCTAACTTGGTGCTTTAAGCATCTTTGTGAATTCTAGTCTATTTGATGAGCCTAAGAGAGTTCCTTAGTGCTTACTTTCCAATTTGAATGTGGCTAGAGAAATGGGCAAACGAATTGCCTTGGCCGATTTGGAATGAAGAGAAGAGGAGAAGAGAAATAAAAAGGAAACTTAAGAAAATTTAAGGTAAGAAACTTACCTTAGTGTTATCCTATATGTATTAGGATTTGGGAAGGGTTAATTAAAATGAATGAACCCAAATATGTATTGGAATGTGATTTGTTGAGATGAGGAGAGTTGTGATAATAATGTACTTGTATAGAAATAATGCAAGTGAGGAAACATTGTGAAATAAAGTGTTTGATTTATGAGCTATGCACTTTATGTACTATGCATTGTGTTGCATTTGGAGAATGGATGAGTTTTGCGTTTTTATGTGTGCTGGTAGAACCCTTGTGGGTTTGGCTAGTTTTAGGATGAAATATGTGAAGAGATGAGTCTTGGACAAGGTTAGGAAAGTAGCCAAGTTATGACAAACTTTGTGTAGAAATCCAAGTGGATTAAGTGTTGTTTGATTGGAGAATAATCTAGGAGTGGCTAGGTATGTATGGAGATTGAATTGGGTTTGTAAAACACCTTGGGAATGCTAGTTTAAGGAGAGGAGAATTATGCAAAAGCTGTAGCAAAAAGAAGTTGTTTAGGCGCCTTAAGAATAGTAGAAAAGGATGTGAGTTTAAGGCTTCAAGAGTGAGTCTTGGAACCTTGGCATGAGAAGTACATTGTCTTGTAATATATGGAATGGTCAAATAGGGTGAGAACAATAATGCAAGTGTCAATAGAGGTTAGAAAATGCACAAGTGTGCATTAGTGCAAAATGAGAATGCAAAGTGTGTGAATTTGAATAAGAATTTGAGTAAGGATTAAACCTAGGATTTGAAGTGGTTTAGCGCATGTTTTGAGATGTTTAATTATGTAGGAAACTTGTGGAAAGTTTATGGAATGATTAGGGGTGGATTAAGGGTTGATTTGGGGTTGAAAAATCACCTTAATAGCAGTTTTTAGCAGGGTCCGGGACCTAGCCCTTGTGTAAGGTCCCGGACCGCATCAAAAAAAGGCCCGAGAGTGAATGCAGGAATTGGTCCGGGACTTAAGTCCAGGACCAAGTCCAGGACCAGGTAGAAAAATGAGCCGAGAGTACGCAGAAGTATTGGTCCAGGACTTAGGGGCCGGACCAAGTCCCGGACCACCCCCAGAAATTCCCCGTGAGTGTTTTAAAGGTTCCTAATGTTGGGGGTTGAATGAATGTTAGATGATGTTAAGGCCTTTTTTGGTGACATGTAAAGGCCCTAAGAAGTGTAAGAAAGTGTTAGAAGAGAGTGAGAAGTGAGAACTCACATTAACAAGTGTAAAACCGAGATAACGGGATAAACGGGGTAAGTACGGGAGTACCATTTAATTATGTACCGTATGATCTTAGTATTAATAATGATGTTTGGAACATTATCAGAGAATCGTGTGTGACCCGAGCATGGTGAGATGACACGGTAAAAGTAAAAACCCCGGTGAAAGGTATGATTTTCTCATACTCCGCGTGCTAACCGAGTTACGTTGATTTGTGTGTTTGTGTGTGAAATACTCCAAACCTTGATATGTTGTTAAACATTTAAACTATGGTATTTAAAGGCTAAAAAGCCTTAGAAACGACAGTGTACAACTTAAACCATAGTAAAACACAATAAAGCACTAAGACACAGCTTGAGCAAAAACATGCTCTAAGCTTGGAGTGAACTTGGTTGGGACCCAAAGAGCCTACCAAGACTTATTAATATTCAATTATGATTTAATAAGGATAATTAAGTCCTTAGGAAACTTTGATAGACAATTAAACCAAACAAAACACAAGAAAATACCTTAAAGTCAATAAGAGCAAAAATGTGCTCTAAGCTTGGGATAATTTGTATAAGACCTAATGGTCATACCTATACCTTATAAATATGTTAATGAACATAAATCAATTACCAAAGAAAACCCAAGCTTGAAAACAAGTTAAAACACAAAAAGTGCTTTAAGGAGGCTTAAAGCACATTTTTGAAAAATTGTCTTGTAAATGAGTTTTGAGTGGCTAAATGACCATCATTACTCTTTAATTAACATGTGTACTACTTATTATCACATTAGGAAGCCTAAATCAATGGGAAATCAAAAATTTCACAAATATGTGCCTTAGTTTGTGAATAGTGCCTAAATAGTGCTAGTTTTGACTTAAGTCAACTTTAATTAGTTAAATGGTCAACAAAGACCATAAGTATCTTATATATTGAAGGGGGCACGGTTTTTAGTGTGTGAGTCATCACACTTGGCTAGAAAATAAAGAAAAGAAGAAAAAATAAAGTGAAAAGTTACTTTATGCCTTATAACATAAATATCTCCAAACTAAACCTCTCTCCTCACTTTCTTCTTTTCTTCTTGGTTCCACCGTCTCCAACCTCATCCTCCCTTCTCCATCTCGTTTTGCTACAGCAAGTATCCATTCCCCATCTTTGAGTGCTTGTAACTCATGGCTCCAAGCTCCGAATTTAATTCCGAGACTACCATTCTTCTAGTTGGAGCAAGCTCTTCATTTCCCTCTTTTCAAAACTTCAAGAGCTCAAGTTTGATTCCATGGAGAATCTCCATTGATGGAGGAAAAGCTCCATTCTTGCACCTTATTGTTCTTCTTGGTTCTAAGGTAATAAAAGTTAAGAAAACTAGCATTTCCTCTCATTTTATTCATGGCCGAGAATCACCTTGTAATGGTGTCTTCTCTTGCTTTTGTTTAGCTTCATTCCAAACTTCAAAGGACTAGGTGGAGTCCTCTCTTGCTATTTAATCAAGTTCCCTTGCAAATCCAAGGTAAACATCTCATTTAGTGTTTAAAACACTTATGTTAATCTAGGGTTTGTTAATGAGCTTAGGTATAATGCTTAATGCTCATTATCCTTACTTGTATATTGCTTAGAAGTTTGACAAGCAATCAAAAACACCTTGCCGATTTTTAATCAAGAAGGTCAAGGAAAAACGAGTGAGGAAGTTTTGAAGAAAGAGAGGTAAATGAGCTACCTTAATGAAGGTTTATGTGTCCTAGGAAATTGAGCTTTAAAATGCTTATTATAAACTACCTAAAGAGCCAATGGGAAATGAGATAGCAAACTATCCAAAAAGGAGTTTATTAAGGGCATATGAGATGTTGTGTGTATTTGCAGGTCAAAGGCAATATATATGTGGGAAATTCACTGTTTATGGTTTATGCAATTTAAGGGCCTAAGAGCCATGTTATTTAAGGGCCTAAGTGCCAAGCAATTTAAGTTTATGCACTATATAGTGATGTAGTGTAAATTTGGTGAAGTTTTGTGTGTGAGAAAGTTCTTGGTGGATTTAGGTGTTCTTGAATGAAATAAGGTAAAAACCTAAGTGTTTGGATGTGAGGATATACAAGAGAAGCTATGGCAAAATTTGGAAAATGTATAAGGAGTTCTAAGTGTTTTAAATGAGTTTTGGTGAACTAGGAAGTGTTAAAGGTGAACAAGTGTTTTACTAGGGAAGAAAACATGTATTAAGGTGATTTAGAGTGATACAAGGATTTAGGTATTATCTTGGAAGTTCTAAGGATTCAATGAGTGTTTTGTGGATGTATTAAAGCCTTGGAGAAGTTTGTTTAAGTTTAGGAATGTTGATGTACAAGGGAGAAATGATGTTTAGGTAAGATGTGAAAAGGAGATTTAGTTAGTAAGAAAAGAAGTTTGAGAGATGATGTTAAGGTGTAGAGGAAACACCTCGGTATAGTGGTCATTATAGGTGAAATACCACCTAGAAATCTTAAGGAGAAAACATTCCAAGTGTTAGGAATTTTGTAAGGAATTTGTGAATGATAAGATGGTTTTGGTGTGTGATTTAAAGAGTTTAGTACATGGCTAAAGGTGTGTTTGATGTGCCAGATGATGTTAGAACACATTAGGAGGCTTGAGGAAAAATTTGGAGAAAGTTTGACAATGTATGGGAAGTTTCTGCAGCCGACCTACCCAGGGGACCGACCCCAGTCTGGGTCGGTCGGGCTGAAACTGTGAAGTTGGATGTTCTCTGCAGCCGACCTACCCAGGGGGTGGGTCGGTCGGTGGGTCGGTCGGACCTTAAAAAAATTAATTTTAAGAATGTTAAGTGGTATTAGTGGTATGCCATTAAGAGAGTATTGATGGTTAGAAAGATAAATATATGGACTTAAGAGATTAAGTTAAGTAAGATGATTTAAATGTTAAGGTTATAAAATGATACTGATGGGGATTGATTAGTAATGATGTTATAAGGTTGTTTAAGACATGTTAAATGAGTTATAATGACAATTTAGTGGGGGAAAAGTCGTATTAAAATGTAAAGGTAAAATAAGTAAAAATGTGAAGTTATTTAACTAAGTTAACGGGGATAAGTTATAAGCATTAGACTTTAAACAATCATGTTACCCCGATGTTAATGAAAGTAATTGTAATATTACCAGTTGTTCGAGAATTGCTCGAGGAACATAAGTGGACATGATAAAGTGGACTCCGGTGACAGGTATGGTTTTCTTGCAACCTGTGTCCTACCGGATTACACCGGCTTGAATGCCAATGTGTTTTTCTATATGTTTGCCACGTGTGGAGGGTGATTTTTCGGTATGAGGGGGGGGGGGTCTATCTAAATACGAACTAGCTGAGAAGCCTAGATCCTAGAAATTGCCATTCTGTGGAGGGTGAAAACCCGTTATTCATGGCAGCCCTCAAATACCTACTACATCGTCTGTCTTTCCCAGAAAGCATAAAGGGGGATGCAAGTGTGCACTACACCCGCTCTCGATGGGCTCCACGCGGACTTATGCCTCTATAAGGCGGAATTGACTAGAGTCGCCACCTAGTTTCACCTAAAGAACTAGGAAGGAAGGAGAAGGGTTCTAAGAACCGTTGGTTGACTCTGAATTTATTGCCTAAGGATGGGGCTTATCCGGTCATACTAGAGATTCTGTTTGGGTTCGCACTGGGTTACACCCCTCGGAAGTGGCAATGACCACGACTTTGGATTGGTGCCCGAGAAAATCTCGGTCTCCAATTGTCGGGATTGACTTCTTTCAAAACCTTATTAGAGAGATTCAGTTAAAGCCAAAGGATAGGATCAAATGAGGAGTGGGGATGATTTCGAAGAGTTGAAGGATAGGCTGGTATTGGAGTTGGTCTGGTTGAAGTGTTTGAGAGGTTTTAATTGCTCTGAGAGATTTGGAGGTTGTTTTGGGCCTTCACGGGATTAAGAGGATGATGGGAGTTTTGAGGGGTAAAGGGGCATTTTAGTTATCTTTGGTGGAGTCGAGGGGTATTTGGATCATTTGGCTGACTTGAGGAGTTTTTTTGTGTTTGCGAAGTTCGGATTTTGAAATGGTCGGATTCTTGAGGTGTCTTGGGCAGCTGAATATGTTGAGGAGCAATTCGGGTTTTGAGGATGATTGAGTATAGGAGAGGATATTTGGTTTGCGAGTATTCGGGTTTTGAAGATGTTTCAGGTTTCTGGGAGCCTTCAGGAATTGGAGGTCCTGTGTGACTTAGAGTTGGTTCAGATGAGGATTGAGAAGTGTTTATGGGTCTTAGAGCTTTAATGGAAATGTTGGATTGGTATATTCAGAATTGTCTCTCTTAAAGTTTTTAAAACCAAAAAAATCATTTTTTTTGTTGTAAAAGGGCGGATAATCCCAAGGGATTACCCTATGTACCCCCTCGAACACGACACTTAAGTAATGGTAAGTGCCGAGGCTCGAAAGATGGGGCAATAAATTTATGTCGAAAAAATAGGATTCAGAGAGAAACACCGTGAATGAGATGTTCTCGGTCGAACCCTAATAACGTCTCTAACTCCCGGGTTTTAAAACATTAGAAACCGAAAACATTGAAATCGAGCGAAAGGGAGTTAGACGATTCTAAAATCCCGGCTGCAACTAGGAAGGTCGTTACTTCCCTAGCACCCCGCCTTGTAAAAATCTAGACTGCAATTAGGGGAGGTTTGTCACCCTAACGCCCTGCCTAAAGAGATCCAGACTGCGACAAGGGAGGTTATGACCCCAGTGCCCCGCCTCGGATTTTTATTTTGGAAGGGAGACAAGTGATGCTTAACTAGGAAGAAAACGTTCTTTGAAGGTGTTAGACATCCCATGTTCCCGAAAACGGTTTAGTTTGAGTTTGAAAATTGAGTTGGAAAACTTTGAAATTTGTTCGGAATTCTCGGTGAGGAAACACTGATTTTGAGAGATGTTTTCAGGAGAAGACTTTCTGTATATGCGAGAAGAACTTTCTGTAATGGAGAAGAGTTTTCTGTGATGTGAGAAGAGTTTTTCCTTTAAAAATCCACAAAATGGTTTCTTTGAAAACTTGATGAAACTTGAATAAAATGATGGTTTTGAAATTCTTTTTGGGTTTTTAGATTTTGAAAGGAATTTACAAGTGAGTGTGGATTGGATGAAATGTATTTGGATTTGAGTTGGATTGAGCTCAATGAAATGGGTTCGGTTTGGATTGAGGTTCAGGCTTGAACTAGATTGAATTTTGAGTTGGGTCAAGGTCAACGTTTTTGGTCAAGGTTTGGTCAAAGTTTGACATTCAGGTCAAGGTTTGGTCAAAGGTCAACATTCGGGTCAAGGTTTGGTCAAAGTTTGGGTCTTGGTCAAAGCTTGGGTCATGGTCAAAGCTTGGGTCATGGTCAAAGTTAGTCAAAGGTCAAGGTTTGGTCAAAGGTCAACATTCGGGTCCGGGTTTGATTCTTGTGGACTTGGTTCGATTTTTGTGGGTTTGGTTTGATTTTGTGGGCTAATGGGCCGGATTGGGTTAATGGGCCAGATTGAGCTAATGGGCCGGATGAGCTAATGGGCTGGATTTGGCTAATGATGTGGCCAGATTTGGCTAATGGGCCAGATTTGGCTAATGGGCCAGATTTGGCTGATGGGCCGAGTGTGGATATTTGGGCCGAGTGTGGATATTTGGGCCGGGACTGGGTTTGGACAGAGATTGGTTTTGGGCCATGGGCTTTGGGCAAAAGGGCCGAGTGTGGGCTGATGGGCCGAGATGGTTTGGGCCAAGATTTGGATTTGGACTTTGGGCCGGGTCAAGGCAATTGGGCCAGGTGTAGACTTGGGCTGAGGCGGTTTTGGGCCGAGTGTGTTTGGGCCAAGGTCGGAGTTGGATCGGGTTGAATGAGTGATTGGGCCGAGTTTTGGAGTTTTGGGCCACGGGTTTGGAAAAGACCATGAAAGTTGAAAAGGAAAAGAAATTTTGATGATAAGAAAAATTAGAGAGACAATTTGGATTCCCATTGGATAGAAAACTTTGCGCAGATGGGTCGGATCTTTAATTTAAAGGAGAATTTGGAATTGATTATTCAGTATCATTTTGGATCAAGCTAGATGTAGAATTTTATCTTAATAGGGGATGGTTTGGAAAGTTTTATAATAGAAAGGGTTGTTCCCACCGTCCGGACTCTACGGCCCGTTTGAGTGAGACAAGCCCTTAATCCTAAAAGCTTTTCTAGGGTGGGCCTCAAAGGTCCACCAACAGAGGTCATCTTAATGGGTTGTCTAGGGTCACCTGTCCTAGCCCATTTGGCTGGTTATGAATTGAGCCCGAATTGATTCTATATTTGGGTTGGGGTTTGGATCAACCCAAACAAGCCCAATTCATACAAGTCACACAAGAGGTAAAGATTAAGCAATAACATCAGAATTAGCCGTGATGAACAAAATATGGGGTCCACAGCAAGTAAATACATGATCAAATATCAATTATGCAGATGGAGTCTTACGAAAGAAACTTGGGAATTCTAACCATTAAAAAGGTACGTCCTTAACCATGGATCACTGCTCAATTCCAGAATTAACTTTTCCTTTTCATTTTAATACTCATGACCTGACGCATTCTGTACATAACAGGAAAAGGAAAGAACAAAGTATGGCTTGAACACCGAGTCCTTTATTAATTTATTCCGATCAGTCATCCTTTCTACCTATTCTAACTGGTCATCCAATTTCGACAAGAAGGCGTGATTAAACTAGTGGGGTGCTAATTACCCAGAGCTCAACAGAACCTAAAACTACTTGGTGTCGATACCTACATCTCCTTAACTAAGTCTAAGGGTATTTCACATGGTTTCGACCATTTACACACTGAGTAGTTATGAAACAAACTGATCTGAAACAACAACCCATCTCACATGTAGTATGGTGCACACAAGCGGTTTGAACCCTTACATGATTATCCTACGTCAGGTTATTAACAAGCAGACAACAAGCACTTATGAAGTATAAGCTTGTAAACAGACAACATGGCTTCATGATGAACAACATTCAGAGAGGAATATGAGTAAATAGAAACGGTGTACCAGAGAAACGATGATGGTCTCCTGAAAAAAATGAAAGGACAGTACACAGAACAAATGTTTTGGATTAGATTCGTGAGTATGCTCAGCAAATTAAATATTTCAGAAGAGAATTCAAGAAGAAAAGGGAAGAAGTAACGAGGGTGATGATTTTTGTTGGTACCAACTGTGCATACTTTCTACACAAGGGAAGACAGACCTGTTAGTAACAGCATGATGGAAATATATCTGATAAATGAGTGGAAGGGGAATCAGTCTCACCTTCGGCATAAGAGGTAGAGTGCTAAGCATATATGAACATGAAATTGACACTGAGCCATTTAATCCGAACAGGACAGATTCAGAAGGAGAGGATGCACAATGCCTTGTCGGAAATCCAGGAATTCATTCAAGAGCACACATGTTACAATAGGGCAATAAAACATACGCAAACAGAGTTGAATCTGTAGTGGTCCTGGGGTTTCTCAGTATGGGCACACATGTAAATCGAAGTACGGAGCACGAGAAAATATGGATAGAACATAAAAGTAGCACCAAGATATGTAGTGCACTTGGGTTCCTTTGCCTTCGTGGACCCATAAACACATTCTAAGTTCGGTGCCCGACGAAACATATATTACAGATAGACGAAAATAAATGATAATACTACAATGAAGCATATATATGGAGACGAGCTTCGTCGTGCCTATCATCAGGCATGCCTCGATGAAGCTGCTGTACTCAGAAAAGACCATCCCCTCCATCGGGATTATTTAGCAAAAAAAAGACATTAAAATAGAGAACTATAAAGATAAATATGACAAGAGTAATCCCGAAGGCGGGTTGTTAAAGACCTGATTCTACCACATGCAAATCCCAGAGACTATCATAGCCTTGGTGTTTAGCAAGAATCGGCGTGTAATCGAACGAAATCCCGACAAACAAAACTCTCGGGTGTGCAGAGGAAGTGAAAAAAACGAAGGAGAAAATCGACCCATACGGAGGAGGACTCGACTCGTACTTCGGAATGAATTCCAACGAGACTGACTTCCTCCCCTTTCACTTGTCGCTTCTAGGGTTTCCCCAAGGTGGTGGAAGTGAACAAATTCGAAAGCGTTTTTAGAGAAAAAACAGAGAGATATAGCAGCGAATGAACATCCTACCACTTATTATGTGTACTCGAGATCGAAAATGCGAGAGATGGTTATGGGGTAAGAAGTTTCTGATGAAGGACGGTGGTAATGTCGATTATAGAGAGTGGTGCCTCCTTTTCACGGTGATTCCAAAACGAAAGAAAGGATGGAAGGAGGAAGATGCAAGGGGCGATAGGTTCTGTTTTTCGAGTTCGAACTCGGTAGAGCAAAGAGTACAACCAGGCAAAAGAACGAGAATAATGGGGATTGGTGTCTCCTGGGTCCAAAAAACGTGCCAGTACTGTAGGGGTTGGATTATTTATAATGTGTGGTGGTAGGCAGATGTTAAATTAGGGTTTTGTAGATATGGGCTTTATGTGGAACTTAGATAAAAAGAAATGGGTTGTTGGGTCATGCTTGGTCCAAGTTTGGACAAAGGCCCCATAGGCTGGTGAAAAATGGAAGGAATCACAAAAACATGCTCCTACTGAGACTCGAACTCGGTACCTCACCCCACCTTCCTGAGTGTTCTACCGATTGAGCTATGACAAATTCATTAAGTAAAGCAATGAAATAAAAAAAAGAACCATGTCACGAGCTGAAGCAAAACAAAGAGAATGCTTTCGCTCATGCCACGAATCGAACCCGAGACCAATGGGTTGTATGATAACATAAATACGTAACAAAAATGAAAATGGACGGGTTTAAAACCGTATGTCGTGGGGAACTCGTTTTGAAGAATAGTGTTTTTTCTGAAATGCTTTTTTTTAAAAAAAATGATTTAAGAATTTTGTCATAAAATGATGGTTCCATTTTGGCACGCACGTTGATATGCTTTGGAAAGAAAGGCGACGACCCCTCTTATTTTATTTCTTATTTTGGATTTTGTTTTTATGGGGTGAGAATTTTTGGTGTCTACAGATGGCTCCCCTTGATTCATTTCTGCAAGCCCTTGCAGAATTGGATCAAGGTTAAGAGGGCGCCAAAAATTCTCACTGCGGTTTTGTGGTGCATTGGGAGGCGGGTGAATGTATAAGGCGATTGAAGGTATGAGGACTTATGATGAGCCTCAGTTAGACCTCTTGACTTCTAACCCTAGGACTTATGACGAGCCTAGAATACTAACAATACGGTTGTTTAGGGTGCACGAGGACTTATGACGAGCCTCAACTAAACCTCTTGACATCTAGCTATAGGACTTATGACGAGCCTATAATGCAATTGAAAGTACGAGGACTTATGACGAGCCTCAACTAGACCTCTTGATATCTAGTCATAGGACTTATGACGAGCCTATGATACTTTGAATGAGTACCGTACTAGTAGCGTAATAGCTGCCTAGTGGAGGAAAATGTGGGACCGTACTAGTAGTGTAATAGCTGCCTAGCAGGTGGATGTGAAACGATTTTGCACTAGTAGCGTAATAGCTTGCCTAGTGGAGGAAAAGTGGTGGGACCATAGTAGTAGCGTAATAGCTGCCTAGCAGGTGGATGTGAAACGATTTCACACTAGTAGCGTAATAGCTTGCCTAGTGGAGGAAAATGTGGGACCGTACTAGTAGCGTAATAGCTGCCTAGCAGGCGGATGTGAAACGATTTCGCACTAGTAGCGTAATAGCTTGCCTAGTGGAGGAAAAGTGGTGGGACCATACTAGTAGCGTAATAGCTGCCTAGCAGGTGGATGTGAAACGATTTCGCACTAGTAGCGTAATAGCTTGCCTAGTGGAGGAAAATGTGGGACCGTACTAGTAGCGTAATAGCTGCCTAGCAGGCGGATGTGAAACGATTTCGCACTAGTAGCGTAATAGCTTGCCTAGTGGAGGAAAATGTAGGACCGTACTAGTAGCGTAATAGCTGCCTAGCAGGCGGATGTGAAACGATTTCGCACTAGTAGCGTAATAGCTTGCCTAGTGGAGGAAAAGTGGTGGGACCATACTAGTAGCGTAATAGCTGCCTAGCAGGTGGATGTGAAACGATTTCGCACTAGTAGCGTAATAGCTTGCCTAGTTGAGGAAAATGTGGGACCGTACTAGTAGCGTAATAGCTGCCTAGCAGGTGGATGTGAAACGATTTCGCACTAGTAGCGTAATAGCTTGCCTAGTGGAGGAAAATGTGGGACCGTACTAGTAGCGTAATAGCTGCCTAGCAGGCGGATGTGAAACGATTTCGCACTAGTAGCGTAATAGCTTGCCTAGTGGAGGAAAAGTGGTGGGACCATACTAGTAGCATAATAGCGGCCTAGCAGGTGGATGTGAAACGATTTCGCACTAGTAGTGTAATAGCTTGCCTAGTAGAGGGAAAACGGTGGGACCGCACTAGTAGCGTAATAGTTGCCTAGTGGGTTATGAATATGTGTTAGATTGTGAATGGACTATGTGGGTAGATGCAAATGATATGCAATGTAAGATGGTTAAAAATAAAAGCACTGGTTGGATCGAGACTCCCTGTTTGTGGATGTAGAATCCTTTTTCAAATGAGTTGATGGCTTTTGAGTTGCTTCGAAGCTTCGAGATGACTCCGACATGGCTTCAAAGATCTGAGATGGCTCCAGCATGCGTTGATGGTTCCGGTATGCGTTGATGGCTCTTGTATGCACAAATGGCTCCGGCATGCGCCGATGGCTCATGTATGTACGGATGGCTCCGGTACGCGCTGATGGCTCCGGTATGCACGGATGGCTCCGGTATGCACTAATGGCTCCGGTATGCACGGATGGCTCCGGTATGTGCTGATGGCTCCGGTATGCACGGATGGCTCCAGTATGCACTGATGGCTCCGGTATGACCAATGGTCTCGGGGTGGTGGTGGTTTGATATGGTTGGAGTGTTTTTGATGGGATGGGATCATTTTGGGTGGTTGGTGGGTTTGATGTGATTGAAATGCTTCGATGTGGTGGGTAGATTTGGTTGAAGTTTTTTTTTTTAAAAAAAAAAGTAGTTTGATGGCTCCAGTGATGGATTTATTGTGACTTGATGGGATTTTTTTTTTTTGGGCTTTGTAGTGGGTGAATGGTTTTTAATGGGTGAATGATGAAACACAGTGGCATGACTTTGTTGGTAGTTCCCATCATAATTCCAGGATTTCCATGGATGACCCCGTGATGATCTTGTACTGATTGAGCGTAACGACGCATTGGTTAGTTCACTTCGATGACACCGAGGGGAAAAGAGAAGTTTTCCCCTTTGATGTGGTCGCACCCTGGACGGGTTGCCTACGTACTCAATTCCATATTGAGATCAGACCATACGTAGTTCGAAATTCTGTAGGCAAGACCTTGGTGATGAAATAGATCTGACGTGGATTTGAGGTGGCCCCGTATTGTTCTCGGACTGTTAGGATGCCCCGGTGTAGTTCCAAGGATGGTTTCAATGTCAGATGGTGGTTCCATGGATCCAATTTGGTTCTGGATATGGTGTTGAGGAGGCCCGATGACGCTGGATGGCTCCGGGAAGATCGACGTATGGCTCTGGATGGCCTCGGTTTTGATTTCTTTTGATTTTGAGTTGAGCTTTGCTAGCGGAAACTGAATTCGACCTTCCACGAGACTAGGCATGGTTCTTACCAGCCAGATGTTGAAAATGAAGTGGTTATGATGCATGCAAATGCTAACTGCTAGAAGAGATGCAAAATGCATATGCAGCTTTTTTTTTTTAAGAGAATGTATGATTCTATCTATTACTATGAGGTTTATGATTATAAGACATCTTCGGTTCGGTCTTGAGTGATTGTTGAACTGGAATGTGTGAATCACTTTCCTCTCATGGAGGGATGCGGGTCAATCTCTCGTGAGTATGGTCATGTGTGCTAATGTCGTGATGATACTCTTGATGCTCAGAACAGTATTTTTCTTAGAATTCCTTTTGAGGTTCTAGACTTTCTGATCCTTACAAATTTCTCACCTGCAATGGGGTAGGCTGTTTATGATTTGGTGCTCAGACTGGAGATTCTCTCGCACTCAGAAGACCTCGTGGGGTGAGGTCACGCTCATTCGCTCATGGTCCCTTTAATATGACGGGAAATGTTGATAACAAGTACGAAACTTATGATTCATGTTTCAGATCCGGTACTTTCAGTTAACGATCATTAACTTATTAGTCAGAGGTCTTTATTGGGTTGTAACGGGGCTGAGGGGTAGGAGGTATGATGTCACAGGACTGTGGGATTTATTTGGGAATTAGAAGCTTTTGTGCAATAGAGCCTTTGCCATGGGTGGAATGATTAAACGGGTTATTGATAACCTTTATTGGTTTTTCGGGACATCATTGGTCCTTTCGATTTGATTTCTCTTGTCTCTTCTGGTGTATGGTTTGAACTTTCTCCTCATTCCTTTTCGGTGTGTGATCTTCTTGTGTTTTTGCTTTCGGAATTGCATAGGCTTATATACTTTCTCAAGCATTCTCTACTTTGTATTTTGGCTTTCAGCTTTGGAGTTGCATTGACTCGTCGATCTTCTTGAACATTTCCGTGTTCTTTTTTTGGTGTTTGACTTTGGAGTTGCATTGACTCGCGATCTTCTTGAACATTCCTGGTGTTTTTTTGGTGTTGACTTTGGAGTTGCATTGACTACCGATTCCTTTGAACATTTCATTTGTTGTTTGTTGAAAAAATGGGGGGAGAGCCAGGGCTCCGGCTCCTTCGAGATCCTCTATTGCACGGGTAAGTGTGTATATGTGGGGTGACATATTGTGGAGCTCGCAGAAAAAGGTTTATCGTGAAAGGCTCAGCGGGGCTCACTAAGGGATTATGTACAGGGCAGTCAAAGTTTTTTGGTTTTGTGAAGATTTTTATTCCTAAGCGCCTCGTCATCCTCATTAATCAACGATTGTTTTCTTACTATTCTCGGATCTTTGCGTGAATCACAGCTCTTATCTTGTTATCGACACTGATCTCACTATTTATTGTGTCTTTCCCTGTGCTGAAGGAATGCACACGTCGCTCATGGTTTTACCTCTGTTGGCTCTCTCTACCTTCCCTCATCGCTCAGTAGATCGTCCAATACACTCAATTGAAATTCCAAGGGAAATACCGCTCTTCGCACACTACTCACTTTGTTTGTGGTGCTGATTTTGATTAGACCCTTGTGTTCATTGACGGGTCCAGAGTTTAGTGATTCAGGCATGTTGTTCAACCAATCTCTCAAGATTTCCCCCAAAGATGTCGTTTCGATACGAGTATGCATATGCGACTATCTACAATGCAATCTATTGTGGTAATATGGAATTACTATGTACAAGATGCCTGGAATGCTAAAAATGATGAATGAAGATGGTTGACCTTGGGGTTTGACCAAATGTGTGTTTTTGTTTTTTTTTGGATGCAATGCATGAGTTGTAAGGTTACACCCAGTCTCGCTTGAGTCGGTTTCAGTTCATGGTATATGAAGCTCATCATGTCGCGACCGATCCTGAAGGTGGTCCAGCTGTCGGGGTTGTTGTCAAAGAAGAAATTCTCAAGTGAGGACGGGTTGGTGACTGGCTCCTGGGTTGGACTTTTAGGGAGTAACAACTCCCGCATGGTGGCCCCATAATATGACAGAGAACATGACATCCTTCTTTTTTCATAACTTCTCTTTTTTTGGATGGAGAGGAAACAATTCTTTTCAAGCAATTACAGTAAATGTGAACAGAGCAACTACTTTCTACAACTACGGCTGTTAGCTTAGAAAATGATGTTCAACTTGGTGACTTTTCAGAGAAAGAACAGAAGTATCTTCCTTGGCCTAGAACATATGTTGCATTCCTAGTGCGGAGGCGTTTCCCCTGTCTATCAACTCTTGAATTGCATCCTTTAGTGTGGTGCACTCGTCAGTGGTGTGCCCCCAGATTCTGTGATAGTCGCAATACTCATGCAAGTGAGGCCCAAGCTTCTTAATTCGTGATCTCGTGTTGAAAAGTGCTAGATGACCCCCCCAACTAATATTTTCAATGTTTTGCTGAGTGACATTCCCGGACTTGAAAGTTGTCCTTGTGAGCTTTGTCCAAGTGGACTATCCTTCTTTTCCATCATTTCTGGTTGCTCAATCAATTTGATTTCAGTGTCCTCCAAAGCAATTACGGCCGCCATCAATTGTTTGAACTCACAAATGCCTAGGTATTTCAGCTGACATTGGTACTCTTCTCTCATGCCAGAAACAACCATTTGTATTTGTTCCTCCTCAGTGGGTCGATTATTCATCTGCCCAGCCTTCACCCTCCATCGTTCTACAAATTCCCTCACAGTTTCGCCAGGGCTTTGGCGGGTGATTTCTAATTCTCTGCGTGTAACTTCATGATGAAAGTTACCACCGTATTGGGTGAGAAATTCAAGGTACAAATCTTGGCTTGACTTTCCTTTTAGATCTAGGCCCATAATCCAAGAGTAAGCAGGTCCCTGTAAGTAGAATCTAAAGCATGCGGCCTTCATCTCATCAGATAAACCATGTAGATCCATGAGCTTGTCATATTTGTCAACGTGATGCCTTGGGTTACCAATTCCTTCATACTTCTCCAATTCAGGCAAACTTAGGCCTTTGTGTAGTCGAGCTCCAGCATATGGATTAGTTGGTTCCCAACCCATTGACTCAAAGCGTCGGGTCCGTTCTATCTCTTGTATTTCTGTCCTCAACTCTTCCATTAATTCCTTCTTTAGGGCCGTCCTGAGATCTGGGTCTTTGATGAAGGTAGAGGCAATCTGGGAGTGGTTATCATAAAGAGAACGAGGGAGTTGGAAGGCTTCTGGGCAGAGACGTTGGTCAAACTTTGATGGCTGAGGAAGTATTTGTCGTGGAGAGGTGTGATTTTGTGTGGGCGAGGAGATACTTAAACCAGGATGTGCAACGAGTGATGATGAGGTTTGGTGGTTTCCCGCATCACGGATCATCTGCGATTGCTGATTTCCTATAGTGGCAATTGGGTTTCTTGGGGCAGAACTGCATACAAGCGAAGGAGGCATGTTTGGCACTTCTGGGATTTGGACAGGGGAGTGTGTGGGTCCATCGCTTGAAACTCATAGGCATCATATGCAGAGTAAGTTGGAGATTCCTTGTAACTGCTATCTGATCCTGAATGGGCCCTATTTGTTTTGTTTTGGACGCATTCTCCTATCCTCACGTTTTTCTCCAAGCCACCATCAAGGTTGTGGGTCAACCTTTCGTGAGTAAATCGACCTTTGACAACATGATCGCTTTGGGATGCTTGCTTCATCTTTTCCACGCCGTTGCTGGAAGCGGGCTAGACTTCCTTATTGGGCTATTGACTACCACGGACACCTACATGCACAAGGATTAGAATGAAGAAGAAAAGGTAATATCAGTATGTTTTGTTAAACAAAAATTTGTTGTGTGATGAATGTAAATGATTGTTGGTGCGAAATGAATTTTATCTTGAAAATGTTGTGAAATGGGCGTCACTTTATTTCGTCAATTTTTAAAGGGGATGTATCCGTAGACACCGCAAATTTCACCCCATAAAGCAAAGTTTTGAGAGCGATAGATAAAACGTGAAGGGTCGTCACGTTTCTTCCCTTCTTTAAACAAGACGTGCATGCCAAAAGAAACCGAGTTTTTGGAAAACAATTTTAAAAAAGTGTTTTCAAAGTGGCGGATTTTCTCAATATGAATTTTGACGCTCGGTCATTCGCAAAGAAAATAGGGAGTGGGGAACCCTATACACATTGATCTAAACAAATTCAAAGGGAGTGTATAAACCTATACATGTAATCTATTCAGAAATGGACTAGAGAGAAAAGAAACATAGGGCAAAATCCTACACATCATCAATTCTAAAAAGTCATTAAAAGGGGAAATTTGAGCTAAACTTCTTCTGAAATCTTCTGGTCCGTCTTTGGGATTCTGGAAGACTGCTCATGCTTGGCCTCTTGGTCGACTGCTCGCTCACATTTGGGCTCTTGACCGGTTGCACACTTATCTTCAGGTGCTTGATCGGTTGCTGACTCGTTTTCAGGCTTTTGCAGCGAAAACGGGTTGGTGTTCTTATAATTTTCAACAGTCTGAACTCGAACCGGTGTTGCTAGTCTTCATGTCATTCGACTCGAGTTGGTACACCTCTGATTTTGTATTTGAACGGTTAGTGATGGTCTTCATGTCGCTCAGCTAGCTCCACGGGTTGGTGTGCCTCTGATTTTCGGCTCGATCCACTAGTTGATCTTCATGCTGCTTCACTTGCTCCAACCAGAGGAATGGGGGATGTTTTTGAGAAAGGAAAGATGAATGACCGAGCACTAAATCTTTACGAAAATCCACCACTTTCGTGAAAACACGAAATGACTAGTGCGCTCCACGGTAATGACCGCTACTCTTGAAGGTGGGTTGAACTTCAAAAATAGCGGGACACGACATGGGGACTAAATCATTTATTTTGAAATACGTTTGTGAAAATCAACTTTGAAAACTGTTTTCAAAAACTATTTTGAAATAATGTTGGTGAAAAATGTTGTCTGAAATTCGTTTGTAGAAAGTAGGTTTTTTTTTAAATTTATTTTTGAAAATTGTTTGGGAAATAACATTTTAAAGATGAAGTGGCAGGTTTAAAACCGCAAATGTTTATGGGTAAGATTGAGTTTTTTTTTTCATTAAACGAGCTTGTAAGAAAGCTTTAAGAGACATTCAAAAGAGAATTCCGAACATTTTGAAACAGATTGGTTTGAAAAAACGGTTTGCACACATGTATAGCATAAAGTAAATCGTGGCTGTATTTAATGTGGAGCTGTAAGTGTTAGTGTTGGGATAATCACTTTCCAGGTCAATTATGATTCCGTCTCGCCGGGGGAACCATCGTCCCTTCACTATCATCTCTCGGGGTTTTTCTCTGCTATGCCTTTATGGGGCACGTTATCAAGAAAGTCCGGAGTGCTTAAGTTCGAAAGGTCAGGACACCCGAGATGATTAGGAAACATACGCCACTGCCAGTGATGATCCGACAACACGCTCACTTTTCGGGAAACTCGGGGAAGTACTGCATGGGAACGGGTCTCCCTTGTCTGCACGATCAGGTGTGTCTAAAGTCCGAATTATTCACTGACTACGTTGTGCCATGTATGGGTATCCGGTAAATACGGGATCCTCTATGGATGTATAGCGTGACATCGGGCTTTAGAGACACCCGTGGTGCAGAGGAACAATGGAGAACTGAGCCCATGCAATCTTCAGGGCAAGGCAGAAGGGTGGTCAGACAGGCGGCATACAAGGGGGTGACTTCCATTAACCCGTCTTAGACACTGGACCAGGCAGCTGGACACTGAAGGCTCAGAGTTTACTATATGCTGGCTTTGACTCGAAAAGGTGTTTGAAAGGATCCTGAGTTATTTCAAGGTGTAGACAACTACGGTCATACCACCTCGTGGGTTTACTCCTTAACTACGAAGGACCCATACTCAGAGGGAATCAATTGTGGACCAATTGTTAATCCCGCCCGCAGATAGTAAAGGTGACACAGAGGAATGCATGTTCCTAAACTACCCGATGCAACAATGGGTTGACTCCTTTCTACGAAGGCCCCATTTACAAAACTGTAAACAAGAGTGAAGCATGCAAAGGTCAAAGCACACATGTGATAATCAAAGTCAAATTCAAACTTTAAACATTTGTCCTAACTATCCTCACAAAGCACACTCTAAGTGTGGAGTAGAGTAATCCTAAAGGCTTGGAAATGAATCTCTTGAAGGTTTTGAAAGAAGTTGGGGATTCCCGACAATTTTGAATGGAGTTCAGTCTTCCTTGACCAAGTTTACGAGAAAAACTTACTCAAGTTTTCCCCAGCAGAGTCGCCATTCTGTGGAGGGTGATTTTTCGGTATGAGGGGGGGTCTATCTAAATACGAACTAGCTGAGAAGCCTAGATCCTAGAAATTGCCATTCTGTGGAGGGTGAAAACCCGTTATTCATGGCAGCCCTCAAATACCTACTACATCGTCTGTCTTTCCCAGAAAGCATGGGGGATGCAAGTGTGCACTACACCCGCTCTCGATGGGCTCCACGCGGACTTATGCCTCTATAAGGCGGAATTGACTAGAGTCGCCACCTAGTTTGACCTAAAGAACTAGGAAGGAAGGAGAAGGGTTCTAAGAACCGTTGGTTGACTCTGAATTTATTGCCTAAGGATGGGGCTTATCCGGTCATACTAGAGATTCTGTTTGGGTTCGCACTGGGTTACACCCCTCGGAAGTGGCAACGACCACGACTTTGGATTGGTGCCCGAGAAAATCTCGGTCTCCAATTGTCGGGATTGACTTCTTTCAAAACCTTATTAGAGAGATTCAGTTAAAGCCAAAGGATAGGATCAAATGAGGAGTGGGGATGATTTCGTAGAGTTGAAGGCTGGTATTGGAGTTGGTCTGGTTGAAGTGTTTGAGAGGTTTTAATTGCTCTGAGAGATTTGGAGGTTGTTTTGGGCCTTCACGGGATTAAGAGGATGATGGGAGTTTTGAGGGGTAAAGGGGCATTTTAGTTATCTTTGGTGGAGTCGAGGGGTATTTGGATCATTTGGCTGACTTGAGGAGTTTTTTTGTGTTTGCGAAGTTCGGATTTTGAAATGGTCGGATTCTTGAGGTGTCTTGGGCAGCTGAATATGTTGAGGAGCAATTCGGGTTTTGAGGATGATTGAGTATAGGAGAGGATATTTGGTTTGCGAGTATTCGGGTTTTGAAGATGTTTCAGGTTTCTGGGAGCCTTCAGGAATTGGAGGTCCTGTGTGACTTAGAGTTGGTTCAGATGAGGATTGAGAAGTGTTTATGGGTCTTAGAGCTTTAATGGAAATGTTGGATTGGTATATTCAGAATTGTCTCTCTTAAAGTTTTTAAAACCAAAAAAATCATTTTTTTTGTTGTAAAAGGGCGGATAATCCCAAGGGATTACCCTATGTACCCCCTCGAACACGACACTTAAGTAATGGTAAGTGCCGAGGCTCGAAAGATGGGGCAATAAATTTATGTCGAAAAAATAGGATTCAGAGAGAAACACCGTGAATGAGATGTTCTCGGTCGAACCCTAATAACGTCTCTAACTCCCGGGTTTTAAAACATTAGAAACCGAAAACATTGAAATCGAGCGAAAGGGAGTTAGACGATTCTAAAATCCCGGCTGCAACTAGGAAGGTCGTTACTTCCCTAGCACCCCGCCTTGTAAAAATCTAGACTGCAATTAGGGGAGGTTTGTCACCCTAACGCCCTGCCTAAAGAGATCCAGACTGCGACAAGGGAGGTTATGACCCCAGTGCCCCGCCTCGGATTTTTATTTTGGAAGGGAGACAAGTGATGCTTAACTAGGAAGAAAACGTTCTTTGAAGGTGTTAGACATCCCATGTTCCCGAAAACGGTTTAGTTTTGAGTTTGAAAATTGAGTTGGAAAACTTTGAAATTTGTTCGGAATTCTCGGTGAGGAAACACTGATTTTGAGAGATGTTTTCAGGAGAAGACTTTCTGTATATGCGAGAAGAACTTTCTGTAATGGAGAAGAGTTTTCTGTGATGTGAGAAGAGTTTTTCCTTTAAAAATCCACAAAATGGTTTCTTTGAAAACTTGATGAAACTTGAATAAAATGATGGTTTTGAAATTCTTTTTGGGTTTTTAGATTTTGAAAGGAATTTACAAGTGAGTGTGGATTGGATGAAATGTATTTGGATTTGAGTTGGATTGAGCTCAATGAAATGGGTTCGGTTTGGATTGAGGTTCAGGCTTGAACTAGATTGAATTTTGAGTTGGGTCAAGGTCAACGTTTTTGGTCAAGGTTTGGTCAAAGTTTGACATTCAGGTCAAGGTTTGGTCAAAGGTCAACATTCGGGTCAAGGTTTGGTCAAAGTTTGGGTCTTGGTCAAAGCTTGGGTCATGGTCAAAGCTTGGGTCATGGTCAAAGTTTAGTCAAAGGTCAAGGTTTGGTCAAAGGTCAACATTCGGGTCCGGGTTTGATTCTTGTGGACTTGGTTTGATTTTTGTGGGTTTGGTTTGATTTTTGTGGGCTAATGGGCCGGATTGGGTTAATGGGCCAGATTGAGCTAATGGGCCGGATTGAGCTAATGGGCTGGATTTGGCTAATGGGCCAGATTTGGCTAATGGGCCAGATTTGGCTAATGGCCAGATTTGGCTAATGGGCCAGATTTGGCTGATGGGCCGAGTGTGGATATTTGGGCCGAGTGTGGATATTTGGGCCGGGACTGGGTTTGGACAGAGATTGGTTTTGGGCCATGGGCTTTGGGCAAAAGGGCCGAGTGTGGGCTGATGGGCCGAGATGGTTTGGGCCAAGATTTGGATTTGGACTTTGGGCCGGGTCAAGGCAATTGGGCCAGGTGTAGACTTGGGCTGAGGCGGTTTTGGGCCGAGTGTGTTTGGGCCAAGGTCGGAGTTGGATCGGGTTGAATGAGTGATTGGGCCGAGTTTTGGAGTTTTGGGCCACGGGTTTGGAAAAGACCATGAAAGTTGAAAAGGAAAAGAAATTTTGATGATAAGAAAAATTAGAGAGACAATTTGGATTCCCATTGGATAGAAAACTTTGCGCGAGATGGGTCGGATCTTTAATTTAAAGGAGAATTTGGAATTGATTATTCAGTATCATTTTGGATCAAGCTAGATGTAGAATTTTTATCTTAATAGGGGATGGTTTGGAAAGTTTTATAATAGAAAGGGTTGTTCCCACCGTCCGGACTCTACGGCCCGTTTGAGTGAGACAAGCCCTTAATCCTAAAAGCTTTTCTAGGGTGGGCCTCAAAGGTCCACCAACAGAGGTCATCTTAATGGGCTGTTAGGGTCACCTGTCCTAGCCCATTTGGCTGGTTATGAATTGAGCCCGAATTGATTCTATATTTGGGTTGGGGTTTGGATCAACCCAAACAAGCCCAATTCATACAAGTCACACAAGAGGTAAAGATTAAGCAATAACATCAGAATTAGCCGTGATGAACAAAATATGGGGTCCACAGCAAGTAAATACATGATCAAATATCAATTATGCAGATGGAGTCTTACGAAAGAAACTTGGGAATTCTAACCATTAAAAAGGTACGTCCTTAACCATGGATCACTGCTCAATTCCAGAATTAACTTTTCCTTTTCATTTTAATACTCATGACCTGACGCATTCTGTACATAACAGGAAAAGGAAAGAACAAAGTATGGCTTGAACACCGAGTCCTTTATTAATTTATTCCGATCAGTCATCCTTTCTACCTATTCTAACTGGTCATCCAATTTCGACAAGGAAGGCGTGATTAAACTAGTGGGGTGCTAATTACCCAGAGCTCAACAGAACCTAAAACTACTTGGTGTCGATACCTACATCTCCTGTTAACTAAGTCTAAGGGTATTTCACATGGTTTCGACCATTTACACACTGAGTAGTTATGAAACAAACTGATCTGAAACAACAACCCATCTCACATGTAGTATGGTGCACACAAGCGGTTTGAACCCTTACATGATTATCCTACGTCAGGTTATTAACAAGCAGACAACAAGCACTTATGAAGTATAAGCTTGTAAACAGACAACATGGCTTCATGATGAACAACATTCAGAGAGGAATATGAGTAAATAGAAACGGTGTACCAGAGAAACGATGATGGTCTCCTGAAAAAAAATGAAAGGACAGTACACAGAACAAATGTTTTGGATTAGATTCGTGAGTATGCTCAGCAAATTAAATATTTCAGAAGAGAATTCAAGAAGAAAAGGGAAGAAGTAACGAGGGTGATGATTTTTGTTGGTACCAACTGTGCATACTTTCTACACAAGGGAAGACAGACCTGTTAGTAACAGCATGATGGAAATATATCTGATAAATGAGTGGAAGGGGAATCAGTCTCACCTTCGGCATAAGAGGTAGAGTGCTAAGCATATATGAACATGAAATTGACACTGAGCCATTTAATCCGAACAGGACAGATTCAGAAGGAGAGGATGCACAATGCCTTGTCGGAAATCCAGGAATTCATTCAAGAGCACACATGTTACAATAGGGCAATAAAACATACGCAAACAGAGTTGAATCTGTAGTGGTCCTGGGGTTTCTCAGTATGGGCACACATGTAAATCGAAGTACGGAGCACGAGAAAATGGATAGAACATAAAAGTAGCACCAAGATATGTAGTGCACTTGGGTTCCTTTGCCTTCGTGGACCCATAAACACATTCTAAGTTCGGTGCCCGACGAAACATATATTACAGATAGACGAAAATAAATGATAATACTACAATGAAGCATATATATGGAGACGAGTTTCGTCGTGCCTATCATCAGGCATGCCTCGATGAAGCTGCTGTACTCAGAAAAGACCATCCCCTCCATCGGGATTATTTAGCAAAAAAAAAGACATTAAAATAGAGAACTATAAAGATAAATATGACAAGAGTAATCCCGAAGGCGGGTTGTTAAAGACCTGATTCTACCACATGCAAATCCCAGAGACTATCATAGCCTTGGTGTTTAGCAAGAATCGGCGTGTAATCAAATGAAATCCCGACAAACAAAACTCTCGGGTGTGCAGAGGAAGTGAAAAAAACGAAGGAGAAAATCGACCCATACGGAGGAGGACTCGACTCGTACTTCGGAATGAATTCCAACGAGACTGACTTCCTCCCCTTTCACTTGTCGCTTCTAGGGTTTCCCCAAGGTGGTGGAAGTGAACAAATTCGAAAGCGTTTTTAGAGAAAAAACAGAGAGATATAGCAGCGAATGAACATCCTACCACTTATTATGTGTACTCGAGATCGAAAATGCGAGAGATGGTTATGGGGTAAGAAGTTTCTGATGAAGGACGGTGGTAATGTCGATTGTAGAGAGTGGTGCCTCCTTTTCACGGTGATTCCAAAACGAAAGAAAGGATGGAAGGAGGAAGATGCAAGGGGCGATAGGTTCTGTTTTTCGAGTTCGAACTCGGTAGAGCAAAGAGTACAACCAGGCAAAAGAACGAGAATAATGGGGATTGGTGTCTCCTGGGTCCAAAAAACGTGCCAGTACTGTAGGGTTGTTGGATTATTTATAATGTGTGGTGGTAGGCAGATGTTAAATTAGGGTTTTGTAGATATGGGCTTTATGTGGAACTTAGATAAAAAGAAATGGGTTGTTGGGTCATGCTTGGTCCAAGTTTGGACAAAGGCCCCATAGGCTGGTGAAAAATGGAAGGAATCACAAAAACATGCTCCTACTGAGACTCGAACTCGGTACCTCACCCCACCTTCCTGAGTGTTCTACCGATTGAGCTATGACAGAATTCATTAAGTAAAGCAATGAAATAAAAAAAAGAACCATGTCACGAGCTGAAGCAAAACAAAGAGAATGCTTTCGCTCATGCCACGAATCGAACCCGAGACCAATGGGTTGTATGATAACATAAATACGTAACAAAAATGAAAATGGACGGGTTTAAAACCGTATGTCGTGGGGAACTCGTTTTGAAGAATAGTGTTTTTTTCTGAAATGCTTTTTTTTTATAAAAAAATGATTTAAGAATTTTGTCATAAAATGATGGTTCCATTTTGGCACGCACGTTGATATGCTTTGGAAAGAAAGGCGACGACCCCTCTTATTTTATTTCTTATTTTGGATTTTGTTTTTATGGGGTGAGAATTTTTGGTGTCTACAGATGGCTCCCCTTGATTCATTTCTGCAAGCCCTTGCAGAATTGGATCAAGGTTAAGAGGGCGCCAAAAATTCTCACTGCGGTTTTGTGGTGCATTGGGAGGCGGCTGTGAATGTATGAAGGCGATTGAAGGTATGAGGACTTATGATGAGCCTCAGTTAGACCTCTTGACTTCTAACCCTAGGACTTATGACGAGCCTAGAATACTAACAATACGGTTGTTTAGGGTGCACGAGGACTTATGACGAGCCTCAACTAAACCTCTTGACATCTAGCTATAGGACTTATGACGAGCCTATAATGCAATTGAAAGTACGAGGACTTATGACGAGCCTCAACTAGACCTCTTGATATCTAGTCACAGGACTTATGACGAGCCTATGATACTTTGAATGAGTACCGTACTAGTAGCGTAATAGCTGCCTAGTGGAGGAAATGTGGGACCGTACTAGTAGTGTAAGCTGCCTAGCAGGTGGATGTGAAACGATTTTGCACTAGTAGCGTAATAGCTGCCTAGTGGAGGAAAAGTGGTGGGACCATAGTAGTAGCGTAATAGCTGCCTAGCAGGTGGATGTGAAACGATTTCACACTAGTAGCGTAATAGCTTGCCTAGTGGAGGAAAATGGTGGGACCGTACTAGTAGCGTAATAGCTGCCTAGCAGGCGGATGTGAAATGATTTCGCACTAGTAGCGTAATAGCTTGCCTAGTGGAGGAAAAGTGGTGGGACCATACTAGTAGCGTAATAGCTGCCTAGCAGGTGGATGTGAAACGATTTCGCACTAGTAGCGTAATAGCTTGCCTAGTGGAGGAAAATGTGGGACCGTACTAGTAGCGTAATAGCTGCCTAGCAGGCGGATGTGAAACGATTTCGCACTAGTAGCGTAATAGCTTGCCTAGTGGAGGAAAATGTAGGACCGTACTAGTAGCGTAATAGCTGCCTAGCAGGCGGATGTGAAACGATTTCGCACTAGTAGCGTAATAGCTTGCCTAGTGGAGGAAAAGTGTGGGACCATACTAGTAGCGTAATAGCTGCCTAGCAGGTGGATGTGAAACGATTTCGCACTAGTAGCGTAATAGCTTGCCTAGTGGAGGAAAATGTGGGACCGTACTAGTAGCGTAATAGCTGCCTAGCGAGGTGGATGAAACGATTTCGCACTAGTAGCGTAATAGCTGTAGTGGAGGAAAATGTAGGACCGTACTAGTAGCGTAATAGCTGCCTAGCAGGCGGATGTGAAACGATTTCGCACTAGTAGCGTAATAGCTTGCCTAGTGGAGGAAAAGTGGTGGGACCATACTAGTAGCGTAATAGCTGCCTAGCAGGTGGATGTGAAACGATTTCGCACTAGTAGCGTAATAGCTTGCCTAGTTGAGGAAAATGTGGGACCGTACTAGTAGTGTAATAGCTGCCTAGCAGGTGGATGTGAAACGATTTCGCACTAGTAGCGTAATAGCTTGCCTAGTGGAGGAAAATGTGGGACCGTACTAGTAGCGTAATAGCTGCCTAGCAGGCGGATGTGAAACGATTTCGCACTAGTAGCGTAATAGCTTGCCTAGTGGAGGAAAAGTGGTGGGACCATACTAGTAGCGTAATAGCGGCCTAGCAGGTGGATGTGAAACGATTTCGCACTAGTAGCGTAATAGCTTGCCTAGTAGAGGGAAAACGGTGGGACCGCACTAGTAGCGTAATAGTTGCCTAGTGGGTTATGAATATGTGTTAGATTGTGAATGGACTATGTGGGTAGATGCAAATGATATGCAATGTATGATGGTTAAAAATAAAGCATTGGTTGGATCGAGACTCCCTGTTTGTGGATGTAGAATCCTTTTTCAAATGAGTTGATGGCTTTTGAGTTGCTTCGAAGCTTCGGGATGACTCCGACATGGCTTCAAAGATCTGAGATGGCTCCAGCATGCGTTGATGGTTCCGGTATGCGTTGATGGCTCTTGTATGCACAAATGGCTCCGGCATGCGCCGATGGCTCATGTATGCACGGATGGCTCCGGTACGCGCTGATGGCTCCGGTATGCACGAATGGCTCCGGTATGCACTAATGGCTCCGGTATGCACGGATGGCTCCGGTATGTGCTGATGGCTCCGGTATGCACGGATGGCTCCAGTATGCACTGATGGCTCCGGTATGACCAATGGTCTCGGGGTGGTTGGTGGATTTGATATGGTTGGAGTGTTTTTGATGGGATGGGATCATTTTGGGTGGTTGGGGGTTTGATGTGATTGAAATGCTTCGATGTGGTGGGTAGTTTGGTTGAAGTTTTTTTTTTTAAAAAAAAAAGTAGTTTGATGGCTCCAGTGATGGTTTATTGTGACTTGATGGGATTTTTTTTTTTTGGGCTTTGTAGTGGGTGAATGGTTTTTAATGGGTGAATGATGAAACACAGTGGCATGACTTTGTTGGTAGTTCCCATCATAATTCCAGGATTTCCATGGATGACCCCGTGATGATCTCGTACTGATTGAGCGTAACGACGCATTGGTTAGTTCACTTCGATGACACCGAGGGAAAAGAGAAGTTTTCCCCTTTGATGTGGTCGCACCTGGACGGGTTGCCTACGTACTCAATTCCATATTGAGATCAGACCATACGTAGTTCGAAATTCTGTAGGCAAGACCTTGGTGATGAAATAGATCTGACGTGGATTTGAGGTGGCTCCCGTATTGTTCTCGGACTGTTAGATGCCCCCGGTGTAGTTCCAAGGATGGTTTCAATGTCAGATGGTGGTTCCATGGATCCAATTTGGTTCTGGATATGGTGTTGAGGAGGCCCGATGACGCTGGATGGCTCCGGGAAGATCGACGTATGGCTCTGGATGGCCTCGGTTTTGATTTCTTTTGATTTTGAGTTGAGCTTTGCTAGCGGAAACTGAATTCGACCTTCCACGAGACTAGGCATGGTTCTTACCAGCCGGATGTGAAAATGAAAGTGGTTATGATGCATGCAAATGCTAACTGCTAGAAGAGATGCAAAATGCATATGCAGCTTTTTTTTTAAGAGAATGTATGATTCTATCTCTATTACTATGAGGTTTATGAATATAAGACATCTTCGGTTCGGTCTTGAGTGATTGTTGAACTGGAATGTGTGAATCACTTTCTCTCATGGAGGGATGCGGGTCAATCTCTCGTGAGTATGGGTGTGTGCTAATGTCGTGATGATACTCTTGATGCTCAGAACAGTATTTTTCTTAGAATTCCTTTTGAGGTTCTAGACTTTCTGATCCTTACAAATTTCTCACCTGCAATGGGGTAGGCTGTTTATGATTTGGTGCTCAGACTGGAGATTCTCTCGCACTCAGAAGACCTCGTGGGGTGAGGTCACGCTATTCGCTCATGGTCCCTTTAATATGACGGGAAATGTGATAACAAGTACGAAACTTATGATTCATGTTTCAGATCCGGTACTTTCAGTTAACGATCATTAACTTATTAGTCAGAGGTCTTATTGGGTTGAACGGGGCTGAGGGGTATGATGTATGTCACACAGGACTGTGGGATTTATTTGGGAATTATGGAGCTTTGTGCAATAGAGCCTTTGCCATGGGTGGAATGATTAAAGGGTTATTGATAACCTTATTGGTTTTTTCGGGACATCATTGGTCCTTTCGATTTTGATTTCTCCTTCTTGTCTCTTCTGGTGTATGGTTTGAACTTTCCTCATTCCTTTTCGGTGTGTGATCTTCTTCCTTGTGTTTTGCTTTCGGAATTGCATAGGCTTATATACTTTCTCAAGCATTCTCTACTTTGTATTTTGGCTTTCAGCTTTGGAGTTGCATTGACTCGTCGATCTTCTTGAACATTTCGGTGTTCTTTTTTTGGTGTTTGACTTTGGAGTTGCATTGACTCGTCGATCTTCTTGAACATTTCGGTGTTCTTTTTGGTGTTTGACTTTGGAGTGCATTGACTTACCGATTCCTTGAACATTTCATTTGTTGTTTTTGTGAAAAATGGTGGGGAGAGGCCATGGCTCCGGCTCCTTCGAGATCCTCTATTGCACGGGTAAGTGTGTATATGGGGGTGACATATTGTGGAGCTCGCAGAAAAAGGTTTATCGTGAAAGGCTCAGCGGGGCTCACTAAGGGATTATGTACAGGGCAGTCAAAGTTTTTTGGTTTTGTGAAGATTTTTATTCCTAAGCGCCTCGTCATCCTCATAATCAACGATTGTTTTCTTACTATTCTCGGATCTTTGCGTGAATCACAGCTCTTATCTTGTTATCGACACTGATCTCACTATTTTGTGTCTTTCCCTGTGCTGAAGGAATGCACACGTCGCTCATGGTTTTACCTTGTTGGCTCTCTACTTCCCTCATCGCTCAGTAGATCGTCCAATACACTCAATTGAAATTCCAAGGGAAATACCGCTCTTCGCACACTACTCACTTTGTTTGTGGTGCTGATTTTGATTAGACCCTTGTGTTCATTGACGGGTCCAGAGTTTAGTGATTCAGGCATGTTGTTCAACCAATCTCTCAAGATTCCCCAAGATGTCGTTTCGATACGAGTATGCATATGCGACTATCTACAATGCAATCTGGTGGTAATATGGATTACTATGTACAAGATGCCTGGAATGCTAAAAATGTGAATGAAGATGGTTGACCTTGGGGTTGAACCAAATGTGTTTTTGTTTTTTTTTGGATGCAATGCATGAGTTGTAAGGTTACACCCAGTCTCGCTTGAGTCGGTTTCAGTTCATGGTATATGAAGCTCATCATGTCGCGACCGATCCTGAAGGTGGTCCAGCTGTCGGGGTTGTTGTCAAAGAAGAAATTCTCAAGTGAGGACGGGTTGGTGACTGGCTCCTGGGTTGGACTTTTAGGGAGTAACAACTCCCGCATGGTGGCCCCATAATATGACAGAGAACATGACATCCTTCTTTTTTCATAACTTCTCTTTTTTTGGATGGAGAGGAAACAATTCTTTTCAAGCAATTACAGTAAATGTGAACAAGAGCAACTACTTTCTACAACTACGGCTGTTAGCTTAGAAAATCATGATGTTCAACTTGGTGACTTTTCAGAAGAAAGAACAGAAGTATCTTCCTTGGCCTAGAACATATGTTGCATTCCTAGTGCGGAGGCGTTTCCCCTGTCTATCAACTCTTGAATTGCATCCTTTAGTGTGGTGCACTCGTCAGTGGTGTGCCCCCAGATTCTGTGATAGTCGCAATACTCATGCAAGTGAGGCCCAAGCTTCTTAATTCGTGATCTCGTGTTGAAAAGTGCTAGATGACCCCCCTCAACTAATATTTTCAATGTTTTGCTGAGTGACATTCCCGGACTTGAAAGTTGTCCTTGTGAGCTTTGTCCAAGTGGACTATCCTTCTTTTCCATCATTTCTGGTTGCTCAATCAATTTGATTTCAGTGTCCTCCAAAGCAATTACGGCCGCCATCAATTGTTTGAACTCACAAATGCCTAGGTATTTCAGCTGACATTGGTACTCTTCTCTCATGCCAGAAACAACCATTTGTATTTGTTCCTCCTCAGTGGGTCGATTATTCATCTGCCCAGCCTTCACCCTCCATCGTTCTACAAATTCCCTCACAGTTTCGCCAGGGCTTTGGCGGGTGATTTCTAATTCTCTGCGTGTAACTTCATGATGAAAGTTACCACCGTATTGGGTGAGAAATTCAAGGTACAAATCTTGGCTTGACTTTCCTTTTAGATCTAGGCCCATAATCCAAGAGTAAGCAGGTCCCTGTAAGTAGAATCTAAAGCATGCAGCCTTCATCTCATCAGATAAACCATGTAGATCCATGAGCTTGTCATATTTGTCAACGTGATGCCTTGGGTTACCAATTCCTTCATACTTCTCCAATTCAGGCAAACTTAGGCCTTTGTGTAGCGAGCTCCAGCATATGGATTAGTTGGTTCCCAACCCATTGACTCAAAGCGTCGGGTCCGTTCTATCTCTTGTATTTCTGTCCTCAACTCTTCCATTAATTCCTTCTTTAGGGCCGTCCTGAGATCTGGGTCTTTGATGAAGGTAGAGGCAATCTGGGAGTGGTTATCATAAAGAGAACGAGGGAGTTGGAAGGCTTCTGGGCAGAGACGTTGGTCAAACTTTGATGGCTGAGGAAGTATTTGTCGTGGAGAGGTGTGATTTTGTGTGGGCGAGGAGATACTTAAACCAGGATGTGCAACGAGTGATGATGAGGTTTGGTGGTTTCCCGCATCACGGATCATCTGCGATTGCTGATTTCCTATAGTGGCAATTGGGTTTCTTGGGGCAGAACTGCATACAAGCGAAGGAGGCATGTTTGGCACTTCTGGGATTTGGACAGAGGGAGTGTGTGGGTCCATCGCTTGAAACTCATAGGCATCATATGCAGAGTAAGTTGGAGATTCCTTGTAACTGCTATCTGATCCTGAATGGGCCCTATTTGTTTTGTTTGGACGCATTCTCCTATCCTCACGTTTTTCTCCAAGCCACCATCAAGGTTGTGGGTCAACCTTTCGTGAGTAAATCGACCTTTGACAACATGATCGCTTTGGGATGCTTGCTTCATCTTTTCCACGCCGTTGCTGGAAGCGGGCTAGACTTCCTTATTGGGCTATTGACTACCACGGACACCTACATGCACAAGGATTAGAATGAAGAAGAAAAGGTAATATCAGTATGTTTTGTTAAACAAAAATTTGTTGTGTGATGAATGTAAATGATTGTTGGTGCGAAATGAATTTTATTTATCTTGAAAATGTTGTGAAATGGGTGTCACTTTATTTCGTCAATTTTTAAAGGGGATGTATCCGTAGACACCGCAAATTTCACCCCATAAAGCAAGTTTTGAGAGCGATAGATAAAACGTGAAGGGTCGTCACGTTTCTTCCCTTCTTTAAACAAGACGTGCATGCCAAAAGAAACCGAGTTTTGGAAAACAATTTTAAAAAAGTGTTTTCAAAGTGGCGGATTTTCTCAATATGAATTTTGACGCTCGGTCATTCGCAAAGAAAATAGGGAGTGGGGAACCCTATACACATTGATCTAAACAAATTCAAAGGGAGTGTATAAACCTATACATGTAATCTATTCAGAAATGGACTAGAGAGAAAAGAAACATAGGGCAAAATCCTACACATCATCAATTCTAAAAAGTCATTAAAAGGGGAAATTTGAGCTAAACTTCTTCTGAAATCTTCTGGTCCGTCTTTGGGATTCTGGAAGACTGCTCATGCTTGGCCTCCTGGTCGACTGCTCGCTCACATTTGGGCTCTTGACCGGTTGCACACTTATCTTCAGGTGCTTGATCGGTTGCTGACTCGTTTTCAGGCTTTTGCAACGAAAACGGGTTGGTGTTCTTATAATTTTCAACAGTTGAACTCGAACCGGTGTTGCTAGTCTTCATGTCATTCGACTCGAGTTGGTACACCTCTGATTTTGTATTTGCGGTTAGTGATGGTCTTCATGTCGCTCAGCTAGCTCCACGGGTTGGTGTGCCTCTGATTTTCGGCTCGATCCACTAGTTGATCTTCATGCTGCTTCACTTGCTCCAACCAGAGGAATGGGGGATGTTTTTGAAAGGAAAGATGAATGACCGAGCACTAAATCTTTATGAAAATCCACCACTTTCGTGAAAACACGAAATGACTAGTGCGCTCCACGGTAATGACCGCTACTCTTGAAGGTGGGTTGAACTTCAAAAATAGCGGGACACGACATGGGGACTAAATCATTTATTTTGAAATACGTTTGTGAAAATCAACTTTGAAAACGTTTTCAAAAACTATTTTGAAATAATGTTGGTGAAAAATGTTGTCTGAAATTGTTTGTAGAAAGTAGGTTTTTTTTAAATTTATTTTTGAAAATTGTTTGGGAAATAACATTTTAAAGATGAAGTGGCAGGTTTAAAACCGCAAATGTTATGGGTAAGATTGAGTTTGTTTTTTCATTAAACGAGCTTGTAAGAAAGCATTAAGAGACATTCAAAAGAGAATTCCGAACATTTTGAAACAGATTGGTTTGAAAAAACGGTTTGCACACATGTATAGCATAAAGTAAATCGTGGCTGTATTTAATGTGGAGCTGTAAGTGTTAGTGTTGGGATAATCACTTTCCAGGTCAATTATGATTCCGTCTCGCCGGGGGAACCATCGTCCCTTCACTATCATCTCTCGGGGTTTTTCTCTGCTATGCCTTTATGGGGCACGTTATCAAGAAAGTCCGGAGTGCTTAAGTAGGAAAGGTCAGGACACACGAGATGATTAGGAAACATACGCCACTGCCAGTGATGATCCGACAACACGCTCACTTTTCGGGAAAACTCGGGGAAGTACTGCATGGGAACGGGTCTCCCTTCGTCTGCACGTCAGGTGTGTCTAAAGTCCAAATTATTCACTGACTACGTTGTGCCATGTATGGGTATCCGGTAAATACGGGATCCTCTATGGATGTATAGCGTGACATCGGGCTTTAGCGACACCGGGTGCAGAGGAACAATGGAGAACTGAGCCCATGCAATCTTCAGGGCAAGGCAGAAGGGTGGTCAGACGGCGGCATACAAGGGGGGACTTCCATTAACCCGTCTTAGACACTGCCAGGCAGCTGGACACTGAAGGCTCAGAGTTTACTATATGCTGGCTTTGACTCGAAAAGGTGTTTGAAAGGATCCTGAGTTATTTCAAGGTGTAGACAACTACGGCATACGGTCATACCACCTCGTGGGTTTACTCCTTAACTACGAAGGACCCATACTCAGAGGGAATCAATTGTGGACCAATTGTTAATCCCGCCCGCAGATAGTAAAGGTGACACAGAGGAATGCATGTTCCTAAACTACCCGATGCAACAATGGGTTGACTCCTTTCTACGAAGGCCCCATTTACAAAACTGTAAATAAGCAGTTATATCATGAATGAAGGGCAACCAACATAAGACAGTGGACATACAATAGTAAACAAGAGTGAAGCATGCAAAGGTCAAAGCACACATGTGATAATCAAAGTCAAATTCAAACTTTAAACATTTGTCCTAACTATCCTCACAAAGCACACTCTAAGTGTGGAGTAGAGTAATCCTAAAGGCTTGGAAATGAATCTCTTGAAGGTTTTGAAAGAAGTTGGGGATTCCCGACAATTTTGAATGGAGTTCAGTCTTCCTTGACCAAGTTTACGAGAAAAACTTACTCAAGTTTTCCCCAGCAGAGTCGCCATTCTGTGGAGGGTGATTTTTCGGTATGAGGGGGGGGGTCTATCTAAATACGAACTAGCTGAGAAGCCTAGATCCTAGAAATTGCCATTCTGTGGAGGGTGAAAACCCGTTATTCATGGCAGCCCTCAATACCTACCTACTACATCGTCTGTCTTTCCCAGAAAGCATGGGGGATGCAAGTGTGCACTACACCCGCTCTCGATGGGCTCCACGCGGACTTATGCCTCTATAAGGCGGAATTGACTAGAGTCGCCACCTAGTTTGACCTAAAGAACTAGGAAGGAAGGAGAAGGGTTCTAAGAACCGTTGGTTGACTCTGAATTTATTGCCTAAGGATGGGGCTTATCCGGTCATACTAGAGATTCTGTTTGGGTTCGCACTGGGTTACACCCCTCGGAAGTGGCAACGACCACGACTTTGGATTGGTGCCCGAGAAAATCTCGGTCTCCAATTGTCGGGATTGACTTCTTTCAAAACCTTATTAGAGAGATTCAGTTAAAGCCAAAGGATAGGATCAAATGAGGAGTGGGGATGATTTCGTAGAGTTGAAGGATAGGCTGGTATTGGAGTTGGTCTGGTTGAAGTGTTTGAGAGGTTTTAATTGCTCTGAGAGATTTGGAGGTTGTTTTGGGCCTTCACGGGATTAAGAGGATGATGGGAGTTTTGAGGGGTAAAGGGGCATTTTAGTTATCTTTGGTGGAGTCGAGGGGTATTTGGATCATTTGGCTGACTTGAGGAGTTTTTTTGTGTTTGCGAAGTTCGGATTTTGAAATGGTCGGATTCTTGAGGTGTCTTGGGCAGCTGAATATGTTGAGGAGCAATTCGGGTTTTGAGGATGATTGAGTATAGGAGAGGATATTTGGTTTGCGAGTATTCGGGTTTTGAAGATGTTTCAGGTTTCTGGGAGCCTTCAGGAATTGGAGGTCCTGTGTGACTTAGAGTTGGTTCAGATGAGGATTGAGAAGTGTTTATGGGTCTTAGAGCTTTAATGGAAATGTTGGATTGGTATATTCAGAATTGTCTCTCTTAAAGTTTTTAAAACCAAAAAAATCATTTTTTTTGTTGTAAAAGGGCGGATAATCCCAAGGGATTACCCTATGTACCCCCTCGAACACGACACTTAAGTAATGGTAAGTGCCGAGGCTCGAAAGATGGGGCAATAAATTTATGTCGAAAAAATAGGATTCAGAGAGAAACACCGTGAATGAGATGTTCTCGGTCGAACCCTAATAACGTCTCTAACTCCCGGGTTTTAAAACATTAGAAACCGAAAACATTGAAATCGAGCGAAAGGGAGTTAGACGATTCTAAAATCCCGGCTGCAACTAGGAAGGTCGTTACTTCCCTAGCACCCCGCCTTGTAAAAATCTAGACTGCAATTAGGGGAGGTTTGTCACCCTAACGCCCTGCCTAAAGAGATCCAGACTGCGACAAGGGAGGTTATGACCCCAGTGCCCCGCCTCGGATTTTTATTTTGGAAGGGAGACAAGTGATGCTTAACTAGGAAGAAAACGTTCTTTGAAGGTGTTAGACATCCCATGTTCCCGAAAACGGTTTAGTTTTGAGTTTGAAAATTGAGTTGGAAAACTTTGAAATTTGTTCGGAATTCTCGGTGAGGAAACACTGATTTTGAGAGATGTTTTCAGGAGAAGACTTTCTGTATATGCGAGAAGAACTTTCTGTAATGGAGAAGAGTTTTCTGTGATGTGAGAAGAGTTTTTCCTTTAAAAATCCACAAAATGGTTTCTTTGAAAACTTGATGAAACTTGAATAAAATGATGGTTTTGAAATTCTTTTTGGGTTTTTAGATTTTGAAAGGAATTTACAAGTGAGTGTGGATTGGATAAAATGTATTTGGATTTGAGTTGGATTGAGCTCAATGAAATGGGTTCGGTTTGGATTGAGGTTCAGGCTTGAACTAGATTGAATTTTGAGTTGGGTCAAGGTCAACGTTTTTGGTCAAGGTTTGGTCAAAGTTTGACATTCAGGTCAAGGTTTGGTCAAAGGTCAACATTCGGGTCAAGGTTTGGTCAAAGTTTGGGTCTTGGTCAAAGCTTGGGTCATGGTCAAAGCTTGGGTCATGGTCAAAGTTAAGTCAAAGGTCAAGGTTTGGTCAAAGGTCAACATTCGGGTCCGGGTTTGATTCTTGTGGACTTGGTTCGATTTTTGTGGGTTTGGTTTGATTTTTGTGGGCTAATGGGCCGGATTGGGTTAATGGGCCAGATTGAGCTAATGGGCCGGATTGAGCTAATGGGCTGGATTTGGCTAATGGGCCAGATTTGGCTAATGGGCCAGATTTGGCTAATGGGCCAGATTTGGCTAATGGGCCAGATTTGGCTGATGGGCCGAGTGTGGATATTTGGGCCGAGTGTGGATATTTGGGCCGGGACTGGGTTTGGACAGAGATTGGTTTTGGGCCATGGGCTTTGGGCAAAAGGGCCGAGTGTGGGCTGATGGGCCGAGATGGTTTGGGCCAAGATTTGGATTTGGACTTTGGGCCGGGTCAAGGCAATTGGGCCAGGTGTAGACTTGGGCTGAGGCGGTTTGGGCCGAGTGTGTTTGGGCCAAGGTCGGAGTTGGATCGGGTTGAATGAGTGATTGGGCCGAGTTTTGGAGTTTTGGGCCACGGGTTTGGAAAAGACCATGAAAGTTGAAAAGGAAAAGAAATTTTGATGATAAGAAAAATTAGAGAGACAATTTGGATTCCCATTGGATAGAAAACTTTGCGCAGATGGGTCGGATCTTTAATTTAAAGGAGAATTTGGAATTGATTATTCAGTATCATTTTGGATCAAGCTAGATGTAGAATTTTTATCTTAATAGGGGATGGTTTGGAAAGTTTTATAATAGAAAGGGTTGTTCCCACCGTCCGGACTCTACGGCCCGTTTGAGTGAGACAAGCCCTTAATCCTAAAAGCTTTTCTAGGGTGGGCCTCAAAGGTCCACCAACAGAGGTCATCTTAATGGGTTGTCTAGGGTCACCTGTCCTAGCCCATTTGGCTGGTTATGAATTGAGCCCGAATTGATTCTATATTTGGGTTGGGGTTTGGATCAACCCAAACAAGCCCAATTCATACAAGTCACACAAGAGGTAAAGATTAAGCAATAACATCAGAATTAGCCGTGATGAACAAAATATGGGGTCCACAGCAAGTAAATACATGATCAAATATCAATTATGCAGATGGAGTCTTACGAAAGAAACTTGGGAATTCTAACCATTAAAAAGGTACGTCCTTAACCATGGATCACTGCTCAATTCCAGAATTAACTTTTCCTTTTCATTTTAATACTCATGACCTGACGCATTCTGTACATAACAGGAAAAGGAAAGAACAAAGTATGGCTTGAACACCGAGTCCTTTATTAATTTATTCCGATCAGTCATCCTTTCTACCTATTCTAACTGGTCATCCAATTTCGACAAGGAAGGCGTGATTAAACTAGTGGGGTGCTAATTACCCAGAGCTCAACAGAACCTAAAACTACTTGGTGTCGATACCTACATCTCCTGTTAACTAAGTCTAAGGGTATTTCACATGGTTTCGACCATTTACACACACTGAGTAGTTATGAAACAAACTGATCTGAAACAACAACCCATCTCACATGTAGTATGGTGCACACAAGCGGTTTGAACCCTTACATGATTATCCTACGTCAGGTTATTAGCAAGCAGACAACAAGCACTTATGAAGTATAAGCTTGTAAACAGACAACATGGCTTCATGATGAACAACATTCAGAGAGGAATATGAGTAAATAGAAACGGTGTACCAGAGAAACGATGATGGTCTCCTGAAAAAAATGAAAGGACAGTACACAGAACAAATGTTTTGGATTAGATTCGTGAGTATGCTCAGCAAATTAAATATTTCAGAAGAGAATTCAAGAAGAAAAGGGAAGAAGTAACGAGGGTGATGATTTTGTTGGTACCAACTGTGCATACTTTCTACACAAGGGAAGACAGACCTGTTAGTAACAGCATGATGGAAATATATCTGATAAATGAGTGGAAGGGGAATCAGTCTCACCTTCGGCATAAGAGGTAGAGTGCTAAGCATATATGAACATGAAATTGACACTGAGCCATTTAATCCGAACAGGACAGATTCAGAAGGAGAGGATGCACAATGCCTTGTCGGAAATCCAGGAATTCATTCAAGAGCACACATGTTACAATAGGGCAATAAAACATACGCAAACAGAGTTGAATCTGTAGTGGTCCTGGGGTTTCTCAGTATGGGCACACATGTAAATCGAAGTACGGAGCACGAGAAAATATGGATAGAACATAAAAGTAGCACCAAGATATGTAGTGCACTTGGGTTCCTTTGCCTTCGTGGACCCATAAACACATTCTAAGTTCGGTGCCCGACGAAACATATATTACAGATAGACGAAAATAAATGATAATACTACAATGAAGCATATATATGGAGACGAGCTTCGTCGTGCCTATCATCAGGCATGCCTCGATGAAGCTGCTGTACTCAGAAAAGACCATCCCCTCCATCGGGATTATTTAGCAAAAAAAAAGACATTAAAATAGAGAACTATAAAGATAAATATGACAAGAGTAATCCCGAAGGCGGGTTGTTAAAGACCTGATTCTACCACATGCAAATCCCAGAGACTATCATAGCCTTGGTGTTTAGCAAGAATCGGCGTGTAATCGAACGAAATCCCGACAAACAAAACTCTCGGGTGTGCAGAGGAAGTGAAAAAAACGAAGGAGAAAATCGACCCATACGGAGGAGGACTCGACTCGTACTTCGGAATGAATTCCAACGAGACTGACTTCCTCCCCTTTCACTTGTCGCTTCTAGGGTTTCCCCAAGGTGGTGGAAGTGAACAAATTCGAAAGCGTTTTTAGAGAAAAAACAGAGAGATATAGCAGCGAATGAACATCCTACCACTTATTATGTGTACTCGAGATCGAAAATGCGAGAGATGGTTATGGGGTAAGAAGTTTCTGATGAAGGACGGTGGTAATGTCGATTGTAGAGAGTGGTGCCTCCTTTTCACGGTGATTCCAAAACGAAAGAAAGGATGGAAGGAGGAAGATGCAAGGGGCGATAGGTTCTGTTTTCGAGTTCGAACTCGGTAGAGCAAAGAGTACAACCAGGCAAAAGAACGAGAATAATGGGGATTGGTGTCTCCTGGGTCCAAAAAACGTGCCAGTACTGTAGGGTTGTTGGATTATTTATAATGTGTGGTGGTAGGCAGATGTTAAATTAGGGTTTTGTAGATATGGGCTTTATGTGGAACTTAGATAAAAAGAAATGGGTTGTTGGGTCATGCTTGGTCCAAGTTTGGACAAAGGCCCCATAGGCTGGTGAAAAATGGAAGGAATCACAAAAACATGCTCCTACTGAGACTCGAACTCGGTACCTCACCCCACCTTCCTGAGTGTTCTACCGATTGAGCTATGACAGAATTCATTAAGTAAAGCAATGAAATAAAAAAAGAACCATGTCACGAGCTGAAGCAAAACAAAGAGAATGCTTTCGCTCATGCCACGAATCGAACCCGAGACCAATGGGTTGTATGATAACATAAATACGTAACAAAAATGAAAATGGACGGGTTTAAAACCGTATGTCGTGGGGAACTCGTTTTGAAGAATAGTGTTTTTTCTGAAATGCTTTTTTTTAAAAAAAAATGATTTAAGAATTTTGTCATAAAATGATGGTTCCATTTTGGCACGCACGTTGATATGCTTTGGAAAGAAAGGCGACGACCCCTCTTATTTTATTTCTTATTTTGGATTTTGTTTTTATGGGGTGAGAATTTTTGGTGTCTACAGATGGCTCCCCTTGATTCATTTCTGCAAGCCCTTGCAGAATTGGATCAAGGTTAAGAGGGCGCCAAAAATTCTCACTGCAGTTTTGTGGTGCATTGGGAGGCGGTTGTGAATGTATAAAGGCGATTGAAGGTATGAGGACTTATGATGAGCCTCAGTTAGACCTCTTGACTTCTAACCCTAGGACTTATGACGAGCCTAGAATACTAACAATACGGTTGTTTAGGGTGCACGAGGACTTATGACGAGCCTCAACTAAACCTCTTGACATCTAGCTATAGGACTTATGACGAGCCTATAATGCAATTGAAAGTACGAGGACTTATGACGAGCCTCAACTAGACCTCTTGATATCTAGTCACAGGACTTATGACGAGCCTATGATACTTTGAATGAGTACCGTACTAGTAGCGTAATAGCTGCCTAGTGGAGGAAAATGTGGGACCGTACTAGTAGTGTAATAGCTGCCTAGCAGGTGGATGTGAAACGATTTTGCACTAGTAGCGTAATAGCTTGCCTAGTGGAGGAAAAGTGGTGGGACCATAGTAGTAGCGTAATAGCTGCCTAGCAGGTGGATGTGAAACGATTTCACACTAGTAGCGTAATAGCTTGCCTAGTGGAGGAAAATGTGGGACCGTACTAGTAGCGTAATAGCTGCCTAGCAGGCGGATGTGAAATGATTTCGCACTAGTAGCGTAATAGCTTGCCTAGTGGAGGAAAAGTGGTGGGACCATACTAGTAGCGTAATAGCTGCCTAGCAGGTGGATGTGAAACGATTTCGCATAGTAGCGTAATAGCTTGCCTAGTGGAGGAAAATGTGGGACCGTACTAGTAGCGTAATAGCTGCCTAGCAGGCGGATGTGAAACGATTTCGCACTAGTAGCGTAATAGCTTGCCTAGTGGAGGAAAATGTAGGACCGTACTAGTAGCGTAATAGCTGCCTAGCAGGCGGATGTGAAACGATTTCGCACTAGTAGCGTAATAGCTTGCCTAGTGGAGGAAAAGTGGTGGGACCATACTAGTAGCGTAATAGCTGCCTAGCAGGTGGATGTGAAACGATTTCGCACTAGTAGCGTAATAGCTTGCCTAGTGGAGGAAAATGTGGGACCGTACTAGTAGCGTAATAGCTGCCTAGCAGGCGGATGTGAAACGATTTCGCACTAGTAGCGTAATAGCTTGCCTAGTGGAGGAAAATGTAGGACCGTACTAGTAGCGTAATAGCTGCCTAGCAGGCGGATGTGAAACGATTTCGCACTAGTAGCGTAATAGCTTGCCTAGTGGAGGAAAAGTGGTGGGACCATACTAGTAGCGTAATAGCTGCCTAGCAGGTGGATGTGAAACGATTTCGCACTAGTAGCGTAATAGCTTGCCTAGTTGAGGAAAATGTGGGACCGTACTAGTAGCGTAATAGCTGCCTAGCAGGTGGATGTGAAACGATTTCGCACTAGTAGCGTAATAGCTTGCCTAGTGGAGGAAAATGTGGGACCGTACTAGTAGCGTAATAGCTGCCTAGCAGGCGGATGTGAAACGATTTGCACTAGTAGCGTAATAGCTTGCCTAGTGGAGGAAAAGTGGTGGGACCATACTAGTAGCGTAATAGCGGCCTAGCAGGTGGATGTGAAACGATTTCGCACTAGTAGCGTAATAGCTTGCCTAGTAGAGGGAAAACGGTGGGACCGCACTAGTAGCGTAATAGTTGCCTAGTGGGTTATGAATATGTGTTAGATTGTGAATGGACTATGTGGGTAGATGCAAATGATATGCAATGTATGATGGTTAAAAATAAAAGCACTGGTTGGATCGAGACTCCCTGTTTGTGGATGTAGAATCCTTTTCAAATGAGTTGATGGCTTTTGAGTTGCTTCGAAGCTTCGGGATGACTCCGACATGGCTTCAAAGATCTGAGATGGCTCCAGCATGCGTTGATGGTTCCGGTATGCGTTGATGGCTCTTGTATGCACAAATGGCTCCGGCATGCGCCGATGGCTCATGTATGCACGGATGGCTCCGGTACGCGCTGATGGCTCCGGTATGCACGAATGGCTCCGGTATGCACTAATGGCTCCGGTATGCACGGATGGCTCCGGTATGTGCTGATGGCTCCGGTATGCACGGATGGCTCCAGTATGCACTGATGGCTCCGGTATGACCAATGGTCTCGGGGTGGTTGGTGGATTTGATATGGTTGGAGTGTTTTTGATGGGATGGGATCATTTTGGGTGGTTGGTGGGTTTGATGTGATTGAAATGCTTCGATGTGGTGGGTAGATTTGGTTGAAGTTTTTTTTTTTTAAAAAAAAAGTAGTTTGATGGCTCCAGTGATGGATTTATTGTGACTTGATGGGATTTTTTTTTTTTGGGCTTTGTAGTGGGTGAATGGTTTTTAATGGGTGAATGATGAAACACAGTGGCATGACTTTGTTGGTAGTTCCCATCATAATTCCAGGATTTCCATGGATGACCCCGTGATGATCTCGTACTGATTGAGCGTAACGACGCATTGGTTAGTTCACTTCGATGACACCGAGGGGAAAAGAGAAGTTTTCCCCTTTGATGTGGTCGCACCCTGGACGGGTTGCCTACGTACTCAATTCCATATTGAGATCAGACCATACGTAGTTCGAAATTCTGTAGGCAAGACTTTGGTGATGAAATAGATCTGACGTGGATTTGAGGTGGCTCCCGTATTGTTCTCGGACTGTTAGGATGCCCCCGGTGTAGTTCCAAGGATGGTTTCAATGTCAGATGATGGTTCCATGGATCCAATTTGGTTCTGGATATGGTGTTGAGGAGGCCCGATGACGCTGGATGGCTCCGGGAAGATCGACGTATGGCTCTGGATGGCCTCGGTTTTGATTTCTTTCGATTTTGAGTTGAGCTTCGCTAGCGGAAACTGAATTCGACCTTCCACGAGACTAGGCATGGTTCTTACCAGCCGGATGTTGAAAATGAAGTGGTTATGATGCATGCAAATGCTAACTGCTAGAAGAGATGCAAAATGCATATGCAGCTTTTTTTTAAGAGAATGTATGATTCTATCTCTATTACTATGAGGTTTATGAATATAAGACATCTTCGGTTCGGTCTTGAGTGATTGTTGAACTGGAATGTGTGAATCACTTTCCTCTCATGGAGGGATGCGGGTCAATCTCTCGTGAGTATGGTCGTGTGTGCTAATGTCGTGATGATACTCTTGATGCTCAGAACAGTATTTTTCTTAGAATTCCTTTTGAGGTTCTAGACTTTCTGATCCTTACAAATTTCTCACCTGCAATGGGGTAGGCTGTTTATGATTTGGTGCTCAGACTGGAGATTCTCTCGCACTCAGAAGACCTCGTGGGGTGAGGTCACGCTCATTCGCTCATGGTCCCTTTAATATGACGGGAAATGTTGATAACAAGTACGAAACTTATGATTCATGTTTCAGATCCGGTACTTTCAGTTAACGATCATTAACTTATTAGTCAGAGGTCTTTATTGGGTTGTAACGGGGCTGAGGGGTATGATGTATGTCACACAGGACTGTGGGATTTATTTGGGAATTATGGAGCTTTTGTGCAATAGAGCCTTTGCCATGGGTGGAATGATTAAACGGGTTATTGATAACCTTTATTGGTTTTTTCGGGACATCATTGGTCCTTTCGATTTTGATTTCTCCTTCTTGTCTCTTCTGGTGTATGGTTTGAACTTTCTCCTCATTCCTTTTCGGTGTGTGATCTTCTTCCTTGTGTTTTGCTTTCGGAATTGCATAGGCTTATATACTTTCTCAAGCATTCTCTACTTTGTATTTTGGCTTTCAGCTTTGGAGTTGCATTGACTCGTCGATCTTCTTGAACATTTCCGGTGTTCTTTTTTTGGTGTTTGACTTTGGAGTTGCATTGACTCGTCGATCTTCTTGAACATTTCCGGTGTTCTTTTTTGGTGTTTGACTTTGGAGTTGCATTGACTCACCGATTCCTTTGAACATTTCATTTGTTGTTTTTGTGAAAAATGGTGGGGAGAGGCCATGGCTCCGGCTCCTTCGAGATCCTCTATTGCACGGGTAAGTGTGTATATGTGGGGTGACATATTGTGGAGCTCGCAGAAAAAGGTTTATCGTGAAAGGCTCAGCGGGGCTCACTAAGGGATTATGTACAGGGCAGTCAAAGTTTTTTGGTTTTGTGAAGATTTTTATTCCTAAGCGCCTCGTCATCCTCATTAATCAACGATTGTTTTCTTACTATTCTCGGATCTTTGCGTGAATCACAGCTCTTATCTTGTTATCGACACTGATCTCACTATTTATTGTGTCTTTCCCTGTGCTGAAGGAATGCACACGTCGCTCATGGTTTTACCTCTGTTGGCTCTCTCTACCTTCCCTCATCGCTCAGTAGATCGTCCAATACACTCAATTGAAATTCCAAGGGAAATACCGCTCTTCGCACACTACTCACTTTGTTTGTGGTGCTGATTTTGATTAGACCCTTGTGTTCATTGACGGGTCCAGAGTTTAGTGATTCAGGCATGTTGTTCAACCAATCTCTCAAGATTTCCCCCAAAGATGTCGTTTCGATACGAGTATGCATATGCGACTATCTACAATGCAATCTATTGTGGTAATATGGAATTACTATGTACAAGATGCCTGGAATGCTAAAATGATGAATGAAGATGGTTGACCTTGGGGTTTGACCAAATGTGTGTTTTTGTTTTTTTTTTTGGATGCAATGCATGAGTTGTAAGGTTACACCAAGTCTCGCTTGAGTCGGTTTCAGTTCATGGTATATGAAGCTCATCATGTCGCGACCGATCCTGAAGGTGGTCCAGCTGTCGGGGTTGTTGTCAAAGAAGAAATTCTCGAGTGAGGACGGGTTGGTGACTGGCTCCTGGGTTGGACTTTTAGGGAGTAACAACTCCCGCATGGTGGCCCCATAATATGACAGAGAACATGACATCCTTCTTTTTTCATAACTTCTCTTTTTTTGGATGGAGAGGAAACAATTCTTTTCAAGCAATTACAGTAAATGTGAACAAGCAACTACTTTCTACAACTACGGCTGTTAGCTTAGAAAATCATGATGTTCAACTTGGTGACTTTTCAGAGAAAGAACAGAAGTATCTTCCTTGGCCTAGAACATATGTTGCATTCCTAGTGCGGAGGCGTTTCCCCTGTCTATCAACTCTTGAATTGCATCCTTTAGTGTGGTGCACTCGTCAGTGGTGTGCCCCCAGATTCTGTGATAGTCGCAATACTCATGCAAGTGAGGCCCAAGCTTCTTAATTCGTGATCTCGTGTTGAAAAGTGCTAGATGACCCCCCTCAACTAATATTTTCAATGTTTGCTGAGTGACATTCCCGGACTTGAAAGTTGTCCTTGTGAGCTTTGTCCAAGTGGACTATCCTTCTTTTCCATCATTTCTGGTTGCTCAATCAATTTGATTTCAGTGTCCTCCAAAGCAATTACGGCCGCCATCAATTGTTTGAACTCACAAATGCCTAGGTATTTCAGCTGACATTGGTACTCTTCTCTCATGCCAGAAAACCATTTGTATTTGTTCCTCCTCAGTGGGTCGATTATTCATTGCCCAGCCTTCACCCTCCATCGTTCTACAATTCCCTCACAGTTTCGCCAGGGCTTTGGCGGGTGATTTCTAATTCTCTGCGTGTAACTTCATGATGAAAGTTACCACCGTATTGGGTGAGAAATTCAAGTACAAATCTTGGCTTGACTTTCCTTTTAGATCTAGGCCCATAATCCAAGAGTAAGCAGGTCCCTGTAAGTAGAATCTAAAGCATGCAGCCTTCATCTCATCAGATAAACCATGTAGATCCATGAGCTTGTCATATTTGTCAACGTGATGCCTTGGGTTACCAATTCCTTCATACTTCTCCAATTCAGGCAAACTTAGGCCTTTGTGTAGTCGAGCTCCAGCATATGGATTAGTTGGTTCCCAACCCATTGACTCAAAGCGTCGGGTCCGTTCTATCTCTTGTATTTCTGTCCTCAACTCTTCCATTAATTCCTTCTTTAGGGCCGTCCTGAGATCTGGGTCTTTGATGAAGGTAGAGGCAATCTGGGAGTGGTTATCATAAAGAGAACGAGGGAGTTGGAAGGCTTCTGGGCAGAGACGTTGGTCAAACTTTGATGGCTGAGGAAGTATTTGTCGTGGAGAGGTGTGATTTTGTGTGGGCGAGGAGATACTTAAACCGGGATGTGCAACGAGTGATGATGAGGTTTGGTGGTTTCCCGCATCACGGATCATCTGCGATTGCTGATTTCCTATAGTGGCAATTGGGTTTCTTGGGGCAGAACTGCATACAAGCGAAGGAGGCATGTTTGGCACTTCTGGGATTTGGACAGAGGGAGTGTGTGGGTCCATCGCTTGAAACTCATAGGCATCATATGCAGAGTAAGTTGGAGATCCTTGTAACTGCTATCTGATCCTGAATGGGCCCTATTTGTTTTGTTTTGGACGCATTCTCCTATCCTCACGTTTTTCTCCAAGCCACCATCAAGGTTGTGGGTCAACCTTTCGTGAGTAAATCGACCTTTGACAACATGATCGCTTTGGGATGCTTGCTTCATCTTTTCCACGCCGTTGCTGGAAGCGGGCTAGACTTCCTTATTGGGCTATTGACTACCACGGACACCTACATGCACAAGGATTAGAATGAAGAAGAAAAGGTAATATCAGTATGTTTTGTTAAACAAAAATTTGTTGTGTGATGAATGTAAATGATTGTTGGTGCGAAATGAATTTTATTTATCTTGAAAATGTTGTGAAATGGGCGTCACTTTATTTCGTCAATTTTTAAAGGGGATGTATCCGTAGACACCGCAAATTTCACCCCATAAAGCAAAGTTTTGAGAGCGATAGATAAAACGTGAAGGGTCGTCACGTTTCTTCCCTTCTTTAAACAAGACGTGCATGCCAAAAGAAACCGAGTTTTTGGAAAACAATTTTAAAAAAGTGTTTTCAAAGTGGCGGATTTTCTCAATATGAATTTTGACGCTCGGTCATTCGCAAAGAAAATAGGGAGTGGGGAACCCTATACACATTGATCTAAACAAATTCAAAGGGAGTGTATAAACCTATACATGTAATCTATTCAGAAATGGACTAGAGAGAAAAGAAACATAGGGCAAAATCCTACACATCATCAATTCTAAAAAGTCATTAAAAGGGGAAATTTGAGCTAAACTTCTTCTGAAATCTTCTGGTCTGTCTTTGGGATTCTGGAAGACTGCTCATGCTTGGCCTCCTGGTCGACTGCTCGCTCACATTTGGGCTCTTGACCGGTTGCACACTTATCTTCAGGTGCTTGATCGGTTGCTGACTCGTTTTCAGGCTTTTGCAACGAAAACGGGTTGGTGTTCTTATAATTTTCAACAGTTTGAACTCGAACCGGTGTTGCTAGTCTTCATGTCATTCGACTCGAGTTGGTACACCTCTGATTTTGTATTTGAGCGGTTAGTGATGGTCTTCATGTCGCTCAGCTAGCTCCACGGGTTGGTGTGCCTCTGATTTTCGGCTCGATCCACTAGTTGATCTTCATGCTGCTTCACTTGCTCCAACCAGAGGAATGGGGGATGTTTTTGAGAAAGGAAAGATGAATGACCGAGCACTAAATCTTTATGAAAATCCACCACTTTCGTGAAAACACGAAATGACTAGTGCGCTCCACGGTAATGACCGCTACTCTTGAAGGTGGGTTGAACTTCAAAAATAGCGGGACACGACATGGGGACTAAATCATTTATTTTGAAATACGTTTGTGAAAATCAACTTTGAAAACTGTTTTCAAAAACTATTTTGAAATAATGTTGGTGAAAAATGTTGTCTGAAATTCGTTTGTAGAAAGTAGGTTTTTTTTTTAAATTTATTTTTGAAAATTGTTTGGGAAATAACATTTTAAAGATGAAGTGGCAGGTTTAAAACCGCAAATGTTTATGGGTAAGATTGAGTTTGTTTTTTCATTAAACGAGCTTGTAAGAAAGCATTAAGAGACATTCAAAAGAGAATTCCGAACATTTTGAAACAGATTGGTTTGAAAAAACGGTTTGCACACATGTATAGCATAAAGTAAATCGTGGCTGTATTTAATGTGGAGCTGTAAGTGTTAGTGTTGGGATAATCACTTTCCAGGTCAATTATGATTCCGTCTCGCCGGGGGAACCATCGTCCCTTCACTATCATCTCTCGGGGTTTTTCTCTGCTATGCCTTTATGGGGCACGTTATCAAGAAAGTCCGGAGTGCTTAAGTTGAAAGGTCAGGACACCGAGATGATTAGGAAACATACGCCACTGCCAGTGATGATCCGACAACACGCTCACTTTTCGGGAAACTCGGGGAAGTACTGCATGGGAACGGGTCTCCCTTCGTCTGCACGATCAGGTGTGTCTAAAGTCCAAATTATTCACTGACTACGTTGTGCCATGTATGGGTATCCGGTAAATACGGGATCCTCTATGGATGTATAGCGTGACATCGGGCTTTAGAGACACCCGTGGTGCAGAGGAACAATGGAGAACTGAGCCCATGCAATCTTCAGGGCAAGGCAGAAGGGTGGTCAGACAAGCGGCATACAAGGGGGTGACTTCCATTAACCCGTCTTAGACACTGGACCAGGCAGCTGGACACTGAAGGCTCAGAGTTTACTATATGCTGGCTTTGACTCGAAAAGGTGTTTGAAAGGATCCTGAGTTATTTCAAGGTGTAGACAACTACGGTCATACCACCTCGTGGGTTTACTCCTTAACTACGAAGGACCCATACTCAGAGGGAATCAATTGTGGACCAATTGTTAATCCCGCCCGCAGATAGTAAAGGTGACACAGAGGAATGCATGTTCCTAAACTACCCGATGCAACAATGGGTTGACTCCTTTCTACGAAGGCCCCATTTACAAAACTGTAAATAAGCAGTTATATCATGAATGAAGGGCAGCCAACATAAGACAGTGGACACACAATAGTAAACAAGAGTGAAGCATGCAAAGGTCAAAGCACACATGTGATAATCAAAGTCAAATTCAAACTTTAAACATTTGTCCTAACTATCCTCACAAAGCACACTCTAAGTGTGGAGTAGAGTAATCCTAAAGGCTTGGAAATGAATCTCTTGAAGGTTTTGAAAGAAGTTGGGGATTCCCGACAATTTTGAATGGAGTTCAGTCTTCCTTGACCAAGTTTACGAGAAAAACTTACTCAAGTTTTCCCCAGCAGAGTCGCCATTCTGTGGAGGGTGATTTTTCGGTATGAGGGGGGGTCTATCTAAATACGAACTAGCTGAGAAGCCTAGATCCTAGAAATTGCCATTCTGTGGAGGGTGAAAACCCGTTATTCATGGCAGCCCTCAAATACCTACTACATCGTCTGTCTTTCCCAGAAAGCATGGGGGATGCAAGTGTGCACTACACCCGCTCTCGATGGGCTCCACGCGGACTTATGCCTCTATAAGGCGGAATTGACTAGAGTCGCCACCTAGTTTGACCTAAAGAACTAGGAAGGAAGGAGAAGGGTTCTAAGAACCGTTGGTTGACTCTGAATTTATTGCCTAAGGATGGGGCTTATCCGGTCATACTAGAGATTCTGTTTGGGTTCGCACTGGGTTACACCCCTCGGAAGTGGCAACGACCACGACTTTGGATTGGTGCCCGAGAAAATCTCGGTCTCCAATTGTCGGGATTGACTTCTTTCAAAACCTTATTAGAGAGATTCAGTTAAAGCCAAAGGATAGGATCAAATGAGGAGTGGGGATGATTTCGTAGAGTTGAAGGATGGCTGGTATTGGAGTTGGTCTGGTTGAAGTGTTTGAGAGGTTTTAATTGCTCTGAGAGATTTGGAGGTTGTTTTGGGCCTTCACGGGATTAAGAGGATGATGGGAGTTTTGAGGGGTAAAGGGGCATTTTAGTTATCTTTGGTGGAGTCGAGGGGTATTTGGATCATTTGGCTGACTTGAGGAGTTTTTTTGTGTTTGCGAAGTTCGGATTTTGAAATGGTCGGATTCTTGAGGTGTCTTGGGCAGCTGAATATGTTGAGGAGCAATTCGGGTTTTGAGGATGATTGAGTATAGGAGAGGATATTTGGTTTGCGAGTATTCGGGTTTTGAAGATGTTTCAGGTTTCTGGGAGCCTTCAGGAATTGGAGGTCCTGTGTGACTTAGAGTTGGTTCAGATGAGGATTGAGAAGTGTTTATGGGTCTTAGAGCTTTAATGGAAATGTTGGATTGGTATATTCAGAATTGTCTCTCTTAAAGTTTTTAAAACCAAAAAAATCATTTTTTTTGTTGTAAAAGGGCGGATAATCCCAAGGGATTACCCTATGTACCCCCTCGAACACGACACTTAAGTAATGGTAAGTGCCGAGGCTCGAAAGATGGGGCAATAAATTTATGTCGAAAAATAGGATTCAGAGAGAAACACCGTGAATGAGATGTTCTCGGTCGAACCCTAATAACGTCTCTAACTCCCGGGTTTTAAAACATTAGAAACCGAAAACATTGAAATCGAGCGAAAGGGAGTTAGACGATTCTAAAATCCCGGCTGCAACTAGGAAGGTCGTTACTTCCCTAGCACCCCGCCTTGTAAAAATCTAGACTGCAATTAGGGGAGGTTTGTCACCCTAACGCCCTGCCTAAAGAGATCCAGACTGCGACAAGGGAGGTTATGACCCCAGTGCCCCGCCTCGGATTTTTATTTTGGAAGGGAGACAAGTGATGCTTAACTAGGAAGAAAACGTTCTTTGAAGGTGTTAGACATCCCATGTTCCCGAAAACGGTTTAGTTTTGAGTTTGAAAATTGAGTTGGAAAACTTTGAAATTTGTTCGGAATTCTCGGTGAGGAAACACTGATTTTGAGAGATGTTTTCAGGAGAAGACTTTCTGTATATGCGAGAAGAACTTTCTGTAATGGAGAAGAGTTTTCTGTGATGTGAGAAGAGTTTTTCCTTTAAAAATCCACAAAATGGTTTCTTTGAAAACTTGATGAAACTTGAATAAAATGATGGTTTTGAAATTCTTTTTGGGTTTTTAGATTTTGAAAGGAATTTACAAGTAAGTGTGGATTGGATGAAATGTATTTGGATTTGAGTTGGATTGAGCTCAATGAAATGGGTTCGGTTTGGATTGAGGTTCAGGCTTGAACTAGATTGAATTTTGAGTTGGGTCAAGGTCAACGTTTTTGGTCAAGGTTTGGTCAAAGTTTGACATTCAGGTCAAGGTTTGGTCAAAGGTCAACATTCGGGTCAAGGTTTGGTCAAAGTTTGGGTCTTGGTCAAAGCTTGGGTCATGGTCAAAGCTTGGGTCATGGTCAAAGTTTAGTCAAAGGTCAAGGTTTGGTCAAAGGTCAACATTCGGGTCCGGGTTTGATTCTTGTGGACTTGGTTCGATTTTTGTGGGTTTGGTTTGATTTTTGTGGGCTAATGGGCCGGATTGGGTTAATGGGCCAGATTGAGCTAATGGGCCGGATTGAGCTAATGGGCTGGATTTGGCTAATGGGCCAGATTTGGCTAATGGGCCAGATTTGGCTAATGGGCCAGATTTGGCTGATGGGCCGAGTGTGGATATTTGGGCCGAGTGTGGATATTTGGGCCGGGACTGGGTTTGGACAGAGATTGGTTTTGGGCCATGGGCTTTGGGCAAAAGGGCCGAGTGTGGGCTGATGGGCCGAGATGGTTTGGGCCAAGATTTGGATTTGGACTTTGGGCCGGGTCAAGGCAATTGGGCCAGGTGTAGACTTGGGCTGAGGCGGTTTTGGGCCGAGTGTGTTTGGGCCAAGGTCGGAGTTGGATCGGGTTGAATGAGTGATTGGGCCGAGTTTTGGAGTTTTGGGCCACGGGTTTGGAAAAGACCATGAAAGTTGAAAAGGAAAAGAAATTTTGATGATAAGAAAAATTAGAGAGACAATTTGGATTCCCATTGGATAGAAAACTTTGCGCAGATGGGTCGGATCTTTAATTTAAAGGAGAATTTGGAATTGATTATTCAGTATCATTTTGGATCAAGCTAGATGTAGAATTTTTATCTTAATAGGGGATGGTTTGGAAAGTTTTATAATAGAAAGGGTTGTTCCCACCGTCCGGACTCTACGGCCCGTTTGAGTGAGACAAGCCCTTAATCCTAAAAGCTTTTCTAGGGTGGGCCTCAAAGGTCCACCAACAGAGGTCATCTTAATGGGTGTTAGGGTCACCTGTCCTAGCCCATTTGGCTGGTTATGAATTGAGCCCGAATTGATTCTATATTTGGGTTGGGGTTTGGATCAACCCAAACAAGCCCAATTCATACAAGTCACACAAGAGGTAAAGATTAAGCAATAACATCAGAATTAGCCGTGATGAACAAAATATGGGGTCCACAGCAAGTAAATACATGATCAAATATCAATTATGCAGATGGAGTCTTACGAAAGAAACTTGGGAATTCTAACCATTAAAAAGGTACGTCCTTAACCATGGATCACTGCTCAATTCCAGAATTAACTTTTCCTTTTCATTTTAATACTCATGACCTGACGCATTCTGTACATAACAGGAAAAGGAAAGAACAAAGTATGGCTTGAACACCGAGTCCTTTATTAATTTATTCCGATCAGTCATCCTTTCTACCTATTCTAACTGGTCATCCAATTTCGACAAGGAAGGCGTGATTAAACTAGTGGGGTGCTAATTACCCAGAGCTCAACAGAACCTAAAACTACTTGGTGTCGATACCTACATCTCCTGTTAACTAAGTCTAAGGGTATTTCACATGGTTTCGACCATTTACACACTGAGTAGTTATGAAACAAACTGATCTGAAACAACAACCCATCTCACATGTAGTATGGTGCACACAAGCGGTTTGAACCCTTACATGATTATCCTACGTCAGGTTATTAACAAGCAGACAACAAGCACTTATGAAGTATAAGCTTGTAAACAGACAACATGGCTTCATGATGAACAACATTCAGAGAGGAATATGAGTAAATAGAAACGGTGTACCAGAGAAACGATGATGGTCTCCTGAAAAAAAATGAAAGGACAGTACACAGAACAAATGTTTGGATTAGATTCGTGAGTATGCTCAGCAAATTAAATATTTCAGAAGAGAATTCAAGAAGAAAAGGGAAGAAGTAACGAGGGTGATGATTTTTGTTGGTACCAACTGTGCATACTTTCTACACAAGGGAAGACAGACCTGTTAGTAACAGCATGATGGAAATATATCTGATAAATGAGTGGAAGGGGAATCAGTCTCACCTTCGGCATAAGAGGTAGAGTGCTAAGCATATATGAACATGAAATTGACACTGAGCCATTTAATCCGAACAGGACAGATTCAGAAGGAGAGGATGCACAATGCCTTGTCGGAAATCCAGGAATTCATTCAAGAGCACACATGTTACAATAGGGCAATAAAACATACGCAAACAGAGTTGAATCTGTAGTGGTCCTGGGGTTTCTCAGTATGGGCACACATGTAAATCGAAGTACGGAGCACGAGAAAATATGGATAGAACATAAAAGTAGCACCAAGATATGTAGTGCACTTGGGTTCCTTTGCCTTCGTGGACCCATAAACACATTCTAAGTTCGGTGCCCGACGAAACATATATTACAGATAGACGAAAATAAATGATAATACTACAATGAAGCATATATATGGAGACGAGTTTCGTCGTGCCTATCATCAGGCATGCCTCGATGAAGCTGCTGTACTCAGAAAAGACCATCCCCTCCATCGGGATTATTTAGCAAAAAAAAAATTAAAATAGAGAACTATAAAGATAAATATGACAAGAGTAATCCCGAAGGCGGGTTGTTAAAGACCTGATTCTACCACATGCAAATCCCAGAGACTATCATAGCCTTGGTGTTTAGCAAGAATCGGCGTGTAATCGAACGAAATCCCGACAAACAAAACTCTCGGGTGTGCAGAGGAAGTGAAAAAACGAAGGAGAAAATCGACCCATACGGAGGAGGACTCGACTCGTACTTCGGAATGAATTCCAACGAGACTGACTTCCTCCCCTTTCACTTGTCGCTTCTAGGGTTTCCCCAAGGTGGTGGAAGTGAACAAATTCGAAAGCGTTTTTAGAGAAAAAACAAGAGATATAGCAGCGAATGAACATCCTACCACTTATTATGTGTACTCGAGATCGAAAATGCGAGAGATGGTTATGGGGTAAGAAGTTTCTGATGAAGGACGGTGGTAATGTCGATTGTAGAGAGTGGTGCCTCCTTTTCACGGTGATTCCAAAACGAAAGAAAGGATGGAAGGAGGAAGATGCAAGGGGCGATAGGTTCTGTTTTTCGAGTTCGAACTCGGTAGAGCAAAGAGTACAACCAGGCAAAAGAACGAGAATAATGGGGATTGGTGTCTCCTGGGTCCAAAAAACGTGCCAGTACTGTAGGGTTGTTGGATTATTTATAATGTGTGGTGGTAGGCAGATGTTAAATTAGGGTTTTGTAGATATGGGCTTTATGTGGAACTTAGATAAAAAGAAATGGGTTGTTGGGTCATGTTGGTCCAAGTTTGGACAAAGGCCCCATAGGCTGGTGAAAAATGGAAGGAATCACAAAAACATGCTCCTACTGAGACTCGAACTCGGTACCTCACCCCACCTTCCTGAGTGTTCTACCGATTGAGCTATGACAGAATTCATTAAGTAAAGCAATGAAATAAAAAAAAGAACCATGTCACGAGCTGAAGCAAAACAAAGAGAATGCTTTCGCTCATGCCACGAATCGAACCCGAGACCAATGGGTTGTATGATAACATAAATACGTAACAAAAATGAAAATGGACGGGTTTAAAACCGTATGTCGTGGGGAACTCGTTTTGAAGAATAGTGTTTTTTTCTGAAATGCTTTTTTTTAAAAAAAAATTATTTAAGAATTTTGTCATAAAATGATGGTTTCATTTTGGCACGCACGTTGATATGCTTTGGAAAGAAAGGCGACGACCCCTCTTATTTTATTTCTTATTTTGGATTTTGTTTTTATGGGGTGAGAATTTTTGGTGTCTACACCACGTTGTAAGATAAAACATGTAATGAGTTTACAGTAATTCATTTATGTGGCGTGTTCAACTCCGATACCATTTAACCTCGGAAGTGTTAACCTTAGTTAACTGAGTCTAGGATCACATGAGAGTTCGGTATTCGGATTAAACGACCCGAACCATGGGACGTTCTAACCACGGCTATGCGTGTGTTAATTGTGTGATATGTGTATGTGAATGTAGGGATCTCCCTTGTATGTTTAACCCAGTTGTAATACTGTAAGTGTTGTTATGTGATAGGCTCCATAGTGGGGTTCTAACTAATATCTAAAAGTAAGTATGTACTAACAGTGGTGAGGAATCCGGTTTGGCCGGTCGCGCGTTGTTTGGGAGTGGGTATCCTTCTTAGCCTTACCCTTCTCTCTGTTATGGTTGTTTCCCTCACGGGTTATGATCTCCCATTAGCTTATTCCAAAGCTTAGCTATTCTGACTTATGATCGGTTTAGGGGGAACATGTGTTTGTGTGGTGTGTTCGGGCCTCCAAACCCGAACCATCTTAACTTAAGTTACTCGTCCGACTATTAGGACGGTAATGAGTGTTGTTGTTGTTGTATAACGAGCTTACCATGAGGGTGACACCATTCTCTAGGCTCACCAGTGAATTAACTATGTTTGGGTCGGTTCCTAAGAGGACCGTTCCCGTTATGTTATGTGATGTTGTTGCAAAGCAATTCCTATTGCGATGTTATCATGTGCACGTGGAAACGTGAAGGGTGTTGTTATGTTTTGTTATGCGAGGAATATTGTATGTTATAAAATATGGAGTGTGTGGATCATGGAAATGAATCCCAGTTTGTGATATGAGGCGTTTAAGGATAACCCGATTAATGGGTAAGTGTCGTCTATTAAGGAAGTAGCTCCATCAGAGGAGAACACTCTAGGGTTAATGAACACTATGAGTGACTTATCAAGTAAGGATGTGTTACCTGTTTGTTGAGCCCATTGAGGCGAAGTGTTATGTGTTGTGTGCTTTTAGTTACATGCATGATTTAAATATAATCAACCGCATGCTAAGACGACAATTAGTTGTGCGTGGCCCGGTAGCATGTGGGCTGCGGGATTACCATACCAGCAAAGGTGCTGAGCCCCTTGGGGGCCACCCTTTCTCTTCTTTTCCTGTTTCAGGTACAAGCAGCTGGAAGTCGTTCGAGAGTAGGACGGGTTAGTCGTCGTACATGGGTAATCGTTTAAGTTGTATATATACAGTAGGTGTAGTAAGACCGAAATTGTTATCGGCATTAGTTTGTGAATACTCGGTACAGTTGGAAGGTGTATGTTGTTTCTATTGTTAATGGAAGGGTCAGTAATGTGTAGCCGCTCGGGAATCTAGTCCATCAGACCGGTACAATGTATATGTAATAGCCTTGTTAGCCACGTGGGTGGTTAACGGCGTGTAACACCAACGAGTTAAGTAATGTGATGAAGTCTGTTTTTCCGCTGCAGTTTATTGTAAGTGTGTTAATGTTGGATGGGGTGTTACAGTGTGCCGGCTTAATCAAGGCTAAAGCATGAAAATAATCCATTGTTTGATTATGTATGTCTTGTTGTATGTTGAATGAGCTAACATACTTGTATGCCGGTGTGGTCTAACATAGAGTAAAGACCGACTCATAGTGAGTAACGTTTGGCTAGAGACCCATAGATCGGGTTGATGCTTATGATAACGAAAACGTGCAAACACACAAATTATCCGTTAAAGTATAACCATAACGCAAACATGTGAACTCCCTAGAATGTGTGGAGATGTACGGGTTGAGTAATTACCCGATAACGGTTAGTAAACCATAATGACACAATCCACGAAACAAATGAGAGTGGAAAGATAAGTGAACCTACTTCATGAGGATTAAAGATAGTTCGAAGATGTGAACTAGTAAAGAAGGTAAAAGAGACCTAAGGGATTAGTAGCTCCCTTGAGACATGGTCGACCTCCTATATGAGGATTTTACCCGATATAAGAAAATAACTGAAAGTATGAGTAAGTGAAATGTATGGGTAACTCTTAAAACCTAAGATTAACCGAACTTAAGTAATGTTCCCAAAGTCATTAGAAACATCGGGAGTGATGCTTCTAGACTAATATACATAATATTATTATAACTCCGAGAGAGGAGTGTATGGGAATGTAAGTAGTCGGACCTAAGTAAAAAGAGATAGGAACTAAGAGAGAGTTCCGTGAGCTAGTTGAACCTTCCCACCATGCTAGACCCAGAGTAGGGTCGAAACCGGGGAAGTAAGACTATGCTCGTGAGCCATGAGTTTGGCCCTAGTATGTGTTAAGAATAACAAGCGTGACGTAGGAGACCTGTAGTGTCTCGAGAATCTACAAGAGACTGAGTATAAATAACCCAAGAGTGTGGGTGAGATAACGAGTATGAATAACCCAAGAGTGTGGGTGAGATAATGAGCATAAGTAACCCGAGAGAATGGGTGAGTATAGAATGAGTAGCCCAAGAGAATGGGTGGGTATAAGAATAAGTAACCTGAGAGAGAGGGTGAGCTATTAAATGAGTAACCAAGGCATAGTGAGGTATAACCCTCATGGCCTAAGAGTGAATTGATACAACTAACAACCTTGTTATGTTAGTTAGGGATTGTATCCTATGGTTGATTGTCGAATCCTTGTGAAGTGTCCATATGTAATGTATTACTATATGCATGTTGGTTGAATTAAAATGAACTCCATGCTCTCGACAAAAGTGGTCGGCGTACCCCGGTTAGCGCTCGGGGTATGCGAATTTCATATGCAGCGTTAAGCTGAGCCCCTAGGGGCAACGTTTTTATTTTTCAGGTACACCGAAGATGTTCCCCTTCGAGAGTAGGACGGGGTCGGTGGGTTACATGGGTAGTTAGATTTAATTACTTATGTATTGAAAGAGGTGTAAGACTAAATATGTTGTCGGCATCCATATATTGTAGACTCGGTATAGTAAAGAAGTGATTTGAGTATTGTATTTGTATTGTGTACTCGGTTGTTCCAGTTCATCAGACCGTTACGGTATGTAAGATAGGTTTGGTTAGCATATGGGTGGCTAACAGCGTTGTTTCACCCCTCGTTGTAATTAGGGTTCCGCTGCGTGAGTAAGAGCATTTAGTGACAGTTGAGGAGGTAATGACGAGATTAACGGTTGGGGTGTTATAAAAATTGTATCAGAGTGAAGTATCGCTCTAATGACTGGAAATACCGAGCTTAGGAAATACCGAGTTAGGAATTAGAAACTTAGGGCTAAGGGTTGAGTGGTAGCATGAGAGATGCGCTAGTTAAGAACTTCCAGAAAGATCTGGATACCTATAATACCAAACCCGCCCTCCACAACCCCCGTTTTAAAAGCTTGGGAAAAAACGCCAGAGAGATGGGGAAACCCGATCTGGCACTTAATAATTCAATATGAACCAGAAACTGTCATGCGGTAGATCCCGAGAACTGGAGACCCTAGAGATGGATCCCGCTGGAACGACAATAACCGCACTCAATGGCGGGAGGTTGAGACATCCTATTCCAAGGAGACCGGAATCTGTGGCAGCTTGGGGCGACATGCTTAGCAGTCGCGAGAACCCGGCCGGCCGAGCAGTAGTAAGATGGAAGCACCAACAGTGCAACAAGGCAGATTCATGAGAAATAACGAGAACCGAGACACATGTCTACGGACCGCCATAGTTAGTTAATACCACCAATGGTATAATAACTGACTAAGAATCTAGTCAAGAGTGGGTACATCCACCCTGCCACACCCGAAGAGATTGCAATAATTAACTGATATAGCTTAGACAGCTACGAGCATAACTACGGGATATACCCGAATAGGACTACAGAAGTAGTACCTAAATGACTTAAACCTCGGTAACCACAGTAACGACGTGGGAACGAGCAACGAGGTAGAACACAACACCGAGAAATTAAGGAACTCCGAGAGTGGAGAAGCACCTAAATGAATGACAGTCATGTCAAGATGAATGAGAAGCAGCTCTGAAGAGCAGTTATCCAACCAAGGGATCAAAGGAAAAACCAACAAGGCTACCAAATACAAGTGTGAACAATACTGTGACCGGTATGAGTTATCCCAAAAACCGCCTGTACCGCGCACTTGCCACGGCAAGTGCAGTATTAACAGGACTATTAAGAACAACTTTGACAAGCGACCAGTACTTAACAAGTACCCAAACGGCGAGGGAAGCCAATATGGTAAGACAAACCTTAAGAATTGTGAAACAAAACCTTGAAAAGGCCTAATGGCCTGATCACTGTATGAAGAACATACCAGTCAGCGAGAAGCTAGACTCGGTAAGGAGCAGCCAACATTGGTATGCCATGAAAAAAAAATTACCTTCAAAACTCAAATTTTTCTTTCAAACATAAAATTTTCCAAAAAACCCCAAAAATTTTAAAACTAAACCAGAGGAACCACGGTAAGTTATCATATAATGATACAAGAGGAGTTGGCAGCAGAATACTTCACCTAGGCGTGTGACCGACACTACAAGTGTATACAACGAGACATGGAACGACCGCACTCCGAAGGAGCTTGCGGGCCTGACAGGCCAATTATGAGTTAGTCGGGTAGGTGGTAACGTATCAATAAGATACTCCATGTATGTATACAAGTAGAGTACGGAACAGGGGAAGTAGTCGACTCCATACTACAGACCATAAGACAAGTTAAAACCAAATAGTTGGACACCTCGAATGAATCGAACAATCAAATAAGCTTATAAAGCGAAAGGAGTCAAGAACCCACTGCAAGAGGATGGGAAGATTAAAAGTGCGAGAAGCACAGAGTATTAAGTACAGACATTGGATATGTCTCAGGGAATACATAATAACTGGAATGAATACCAATGTAAGCAATACGGCTAATGCCTGAAATGAACATATCAACGTTTGATGAACGGGATAGAATTCCCATAGCATACCTCACTGAAGAGATTAATGACCCGACCAAGATGGTAAAGGAGAAGGAAACAATGATCTACCCAATAACGGGAGACGCCACAACTCAAAATGGGATAGTTCAAATATACATAACCGCAAGGCGGAGTAAGAAATTGAACATACCCACGAGTTCAAGCCAGATGTAATGGCGCAACTCAATAACACCCAGGAGCAATCCGTGAGGGGTGCCGAAGTCAACAGAAGTTGAACGAAACATCGTGTTGAGAACATAAGTGTTAGAGCGAACGCTCGGGTAGAACCCCGAAGAGATCCCACTTAACAAGGGAACACCCTAAAATGCCGGAAGGCATGAATTAATATCAAGATACTTAAAGGGACTTCCATGTACGGAAGTGTGATGATACAACTATGTCAAAGAGCCCAGCAATACCTCCAAACCATTTAATGGTGTACGGAGAAGCAGAAACTTGTATAAACAACCGTACAGAGCATGGCTCGAGGTAAAGTGACTTGTAAGCTGGAAAACTAACTACAACTTGTAGATTTAAACGTTGCAAACTTATGCATAAAGGCATAAAAAGGAATTGTGGAGAACGAACCACTACCTTAGAGTAGGGGATACCACTTGTTATTGTAAGGCCTAGGGAGCGGCAATTGCGTGAATCCTCCAGAGAAAGGCTACCACCTAAGTATGTAATGTGAAACCGCTAGAGCGGTGTAGTGAGACTTGAGCATGTGTTTATTGCCAAGGAGTAAATAGAACAGAGATAGTATGTAAAAAGGCTTGATAGCAGTGGAAGGAAACCGAGAGAGTAATCGGATGAGTAGTAAACACTATATGTGTGCAATATGAATTGTAGAGTAAACAATGTGCAATAAGCGTAGAGAGTGTAGTGAGTATGTTCTATTGAGCCAAGTTAACGGCAAGCCATAGTATAAATGGCGGGAGTACATGAGCGGAAGCTAAAGTAGTAGCGGATGCCTTATAAGCGAATGTTGTTAATGAGTAAGAACATGGTATGCAGCAAGCGACCGTTGTAAGAGTATAGCCAGTTCATGAGATGAAGTTGGTGAGAAAGATGGTAAAGGAAACATGTTCATTCCTATCACACAAGAGAGTTACTATCAAGGGTTTACGCCTCTACACTCTGTAGGACTGAGTGTTTTGGTATTGCCCTAGTGCACTAATGATCTTGTGGGATAGCTAGGAACTTGAGAAATATCAACGAAGCCTGTTGAGCGAGAATCTAGAGAAATAACCGTGCGGCCATTGGCCAAAGATGCACAAAGAATGTTAGCCCATAACCCACAGGTCCCAGGACCGATATATGGTAAATGCAGAGTAGTAAGAATGAGGAACTCTGGTACAGAAACAAGTAAACAAACATAATTTAGAACCACTATTAAACGAGGAAGCACTACATACTAAGTAGTAGCTTGACCTCAACCGACAATAAGTCGGGAAAAGTAAGTGAATAATCACGAAGTATACAGTGTTATACGGAATAGATTTCTAGAGAGCTGGAGAGAAAATCTATAACTCATCGAATTCGCAAACGGTAAGAGATATGTAGCGACGATTGAGAACCTTTATTCCCAAGACACAAAGGGATAAAAGGGAGCGGATTAATACATTGAGAATACCAAAGGGCAAATTAAGCTCTATTTGTCAGGTCACGCAGCAGAAGCTTGTGGACCATAATTCAAAGTTAAGTATACATGGCAAACATGAGTAAATGGCTAATCAAAAACGCCTTGAAGCCTTAGAGGCTAGAACCGAACCCGGTTATGAGTTAATTAGCCGCATTGAAGTTAAAACACTTCATGATATTCGAATTAGTGAACCAATGTTCAGTGATAATATATGGTCGATTACGCGGGCGTAACCCCTTTTAAGGGGGGTAGGACGAGAAACCGCTTAGAGCATGTTTTACGTTTAGGTGCGTAAACTACTATGTGCATAGCACAAAAGGAAAGTGTTTTGATGACTGGAACTTATGTTACATAAACATATGTACCCATTCATTGTGTAATTATGATTGATGTGCATGAGAGATGCAAGTAACGAGTAGATAATATTTATGAAAAGAGGAGTAGACAGAGACTCCTAGGGAATGAGAATCCCCATAGCATATGCCTATTAAGATTAGACATGAGATATAATGAGTATGAATCGGTATAAAACCGGTGTGTAACCTAGAAGGGAGTGAGTTCCCTAGGTGATTGTATTCGAGAATGATTGATGGAGTGAGTTCCATCCTTTGGAGTTGCATGTTGTGTGTTTTATTTGAGTAATAATTTGACTAATGACGCCATGAGTACTGAGTACCTAGGTAAAGGAAGTGAAATAAATTGAGAATTATGGATGACGTTAGTTCCATAACTAAGAGAGAAATTAAAATGGATTGTTTTATGAATATGACTAGAAAGAGTAAAAGATAGAAAACGAAAATGTTTGACTATCTGATTTTTGAAACTGACGTAGGAGGTGGAACTTGATCTGCTAGCGATCAAGGGAAACCGAACACAAATTGGGGTGGAAGGATAGTTCAACACTGATGCTGATCACATCAGGGTTGGATGATTCTTGAAGCTCCCTATAAGTGGTCACAAGTAATCACGCTAAGAAAAGATACAGCTACCATAAATTTGATTTGGAGTTGTGTGATGTTTTTTAAAAAAAAGAATTTTCAAACAGAATTTGAAAAGGATTTTCTTAAAGTATGATGATGGAAACGAAAACTGGTTTCGAAACCGCTATCACCCACCGATGGCTGGGCCTTAAGTCTTGATGACCAGTAGAATGGTGGGCGTGTATTAGTTTTGAACCCATTGCACCGTACGTGCGGCGGTCCTAAGTGACCGGTTGGGGTGGTGACAGTGTGTGATTTTTCCAAAGGCAACGGGACGGGGAGAGTACCCTGAGACGTTCCTGTGTTGAGTGAGTCAACCAGAGTGCCTGAGGATATGTATATATGTAATGTTTTGATCAGAACCGAAGGGACCGTGGGCCAGAGAGAGTAAGTGCCCATTTGTCATGAAACGGCCGTGGACCAGAGAGCGTAAGTGTCCAACGTGACCGGTACCTGAGGGATCAGTAGTATATTACTCAATATGGATTCGAGGACTGTAGTGCCTTCTTGTCTTCGGACCGATTCCATGGAGAAAGTAAAAAGAGTATTTTTGATTGCCATACATGCTGTGATATGTGTGTGGTATGTGTAGTATGAAATGAGACTGACTTGTGGAGTCAGTAGGGTTATACATGTACTATAACCTTGGCATAGAATGCCATGAGACTAACCATAATAGATTCGCTAACTTTGAGGGCAAAGTTCCTTAAGGGGGGTAGATTTTAATACACCGGACCTAAAAATGGTGGTTAAATCATTCTAATACGATTATTAAAGGCCTAATGGTGCCTAGAGAGTATTGGTAAAGAGAATAAAACCAAAAGAAAAGAGAAAACGCTTGAAAAGCGAAAAACGCTAAAACGCGCATTAAATGAGTATAAGAGATATATGATCTCGTAAGGGTCCGAGATGGATTCCTAAGGCTTATTTAGGCCTAATTAGTATACGGGAATGATTCCCAAAGAAAACGATTCCAAATAATGGATTAAAACGCTAACGGAGTTTTAAAGCACGTTTTTCGAGGAAACCCGAAAACGTGACTTTAAGTGGTCAAACGGACCCGTAAAAATTATAGTTGATTATATAACTATAATTAAGTATTAATGGGAGCTTAATAACCATTAAAAACAAAGAAACGAGAAATTCCAGAAAACAGGCCCGGTTAGTGAATAGTGCCAAACCGGGTAAAATAACGAGTGTTTTCTGTCAGAAACCGAAAAACGCTCCAGCTTAACTAGCTAGTGGGGGCCGGATTTATTAGATAAGCAGCCTCCCCCTCTCTTGCTTATTAGTTAGTAAATAAAGAAAGAAAGAAAGAAAAGGAGGAGAGAGAAAAGCAAAAAGCAAAAGGCATTAAATATTTCCCTCACTCTCTTTCCTCTCACTTTCCCTTCTTCTTCGTTTTTCCCCCTTCTCCATGATTTCCTTCCTCCCTCTCTGGTGCTGAACGACATGGGAGCTCAAGCAAGGTTTCTCCATCTTCTTCTCCTTGCCCAAGTCTCATCCTTGCTCCGAATTGAAAAATAATCGCATATTCGAACTCCTCTCATCAAACTCTACATTTCCCTATTTCAAAATCCCAAAAGCTTGAAGTTCATTTTGATGGGTGTTGGCCATTTGAAGAGAAAAGCACACCGTTATGAAGCTTGAAGCTTCCTCTTTCTAGCAAGGTAAAAATATCCATGAAAACCCTTGTTTTCTCCATTTTCCCACCTTGGCCGATTTTTGGCTCTTTTAATGACTAGCTTTTCTTCCTTATTTGAGATATTCTACAAGCTTTAAATGGTGGTGGGAGTCACTCTTGAGATTCAAGAGTTGGAAACCATTCAAGAATTTCCAAAGGTAAACCCTAACTTGGTGCTTTAAGCATCTTTGTGAATTCTAGTCTATTTGATGAGCCTAAGAGAGTTCCTTAGTGCTTACTTTCCAATTTGAATGTGGCTAGAGAAATGGGCAAACGAATTGCCTTGGCCGATTTGGGATGAAGAGAAGAGGAGAAGAGAAATAAAAAGGAAACTTAAGAAAATTTAAGGTAAGAAACTTACCTTAGTGTTATCCTATATGTATTAGGATTTGGGAAGGGTTAATTAAAATGAATGAACCCAAATATGTATTGGAATGTGATTTGTTGAGATGAGGAGAGTTGTGATAATAATGTACTTGTATAGAAATAATGCAAGTGAGGAAACATTGTGAAATAAATTGTTTGATTTATGAGCTATGCACTTTATGTACTATGCATTGTGTTGCATTTGTGTTGGACAAGGATAGGAAAGTAGCCAAGTTATGGCAAAATTTGTGTAGAAATCCAAGTGGATTAAGTGTTGTTTGAGTGGAGAATAATCTAGGAGTGGCTAGGTATGTATGGAGATTGAATTGGGTTAGTAAACCACCTTGGGAATGCTAGTTTAAGGAGAGGAGAATTATGCAAAAGCTGTAGCAAAAAGAAGTTGTTTAGGCGCCTTAAGAATGGTAGAAAAGGATGTGAGTTTAAGGCTTCAAGAGTGAGTCTTGGAACCTTGGCATGAGAAGTACATTGTCTTGTAATATATGGAATGGTAAAATAGGGTGAGAACAATAATGCAAGTGTCAAGAGAGGTTAGAAAATGCACAAGTGTGCATTAGTGCAAAATGAGAATGCAAAGTGTGTGAATTTGAATAAGAATTTGAGTAAGGATTAAACCTAGGATTTGAAGTGGTTTAGCGCATGTTTTGAGATGTTTAATTATGTAGGAAACTTGTGGAAAGTTTATGGAATGATTAGGGGTGGATTAAGGGTTGATTTGGGGGTGAAAAATCACCTTAATAGCAGTTTTTAGCAGGGTCCGGGACCTAGCCCTTGTATAAGGCCCGGACCGCATCAAAAAAGGCCCGAGAGTGAACGCAGGAATTGGTCCGGGACTTAAGTCCAGGACCAAGTCCAGGACCAGGTAGAAAAATGAGCCGAGAGTACGCAGAAGTATTGGTCCGCGACTTAGGGTCCGGACCAAGTCCCGGACCACCCCCAGAAATGCCCCGTGAGTGTTTTAAAGGTTCCTAATGTTGGGGGTTTGAATGTTAATGATGTTAGATGATGTTAAGGCCTTGTTTGGTGACATGTAAAGGCCCTAAGAAGTGTAAGAAAGTGTTAGAAGAGAGTGAGAAGTGAGAACTCACATTAACAAGTGTAAAACCGAGATAACGGGATAAACGGGGTAAGTACGGGAGTACCATTTAATTATGTACCATATGATCTTAGTATTAATAATGATGTTTGGAACATTATCAGAGAATCGTGTGTGACCCGAGCATGGTGAGATGACACGGTAAAAGTAAAAACCCCGGTGAAAGGTATGATTTTCTCATACTCCGCGTGCTAACCGAGTTACGTTGATTTGTGTGTTTGTGTGCCGGCTTAATCAAGACTAAAGCATGAAAATAATCCATTGTTTGATTATGTATGTCTTGTTGTATGTTGAATGAGCTAACATACTTGTATGCCAGTGTGGTCTAACATAGAGTAAAGACCGACTCATAGTGAGTAACGTTTGGCTAGAGACCCATAGATCGGGTCGATGCTTATGATAACGAAAACGTGCAAACACACAAATTATCTGTTAAAGTATAACCATAACGCAAACATATGAACTCCCTAGAATGTGTGGAGATTTACGGGTTGAGTAATTACCCGATAACGGTTAGTAAACCATAATGACATAATCCACGAAACAAATGAGAGTGGAAAGATAAGTGAACCTACTTCAAGAGGATTAAAGATAGTTCGAAGATGTGAACTAGTAAAGAAGGTAAAAGAGACCTAAGGGATTAGTAGCTCCCTTGAGACATGGTCGACCTCCTATATGAGGATTTTACCCGATATAAGAAAATAACCGAAAGTATGAGTAAGTGAAATGTATGGGTAACTCTTAAAACCTAAGATTAACCGAACTTAAGTAATGTTCCCAAAGTCATTAGAAACATCGGGAGTGATGCTTCTAGACTAATATACATAATATTATTATAACTCCGAGAGAGGAGTGTATGGGAATGTAAGTAGTCCGAGAGTAGTCGGACCTAAGTAAAAAGAGATAGGAACTAAGAGAGAGTTCTGTGAGCTAGTTGAACCTTCCCACCATGCTAGACCCAGAGTAGGGTCGAAACCGGGGAAGTAAGACTATGCTCGTGAGCCATGAGTTTGGCCCTAGTATGTGTTAAGAATAACAAGCGTGACGTAGGAGACCTGTAGTGTCTCGAGAATCTACAAGAGACTGAGTATAAATAACCCAAGAGTGTGGGTGAGATAACGAGTATGAATAACCCAAGAGTGTGGGTGAGATAATGAGCATAAGTAACCCGAGAGAATGGGTGAGTATAGAATGAGTAGCCCAAGAGAATGGGTGGGTATAAGAATAAGTAACCTGAGAGAGTGGGTGAGCTATTAAATGAGTAACCAAGGCATAGTGAGGTATAACCTCATGGCCTAAGAGTAAATTGTTACAACTAACAACCTTGTTATGTTAGTTAGGGATTGTATCCCATGGTTGATTGTCGAATCCTTGTGAAGTGTGCATATGTAATGTATTTCTATATGCATGTTGGTTGAATTAAAATGAACTCCATGCTCTCGACAAAAGTGGTCGGCGTACCCCGGTTAGCGCTCGGGGTATGCGAATTTCATATGCAGCGTTAAGCTGAGCCCCTAGGGGCAACGTTTTTATTTTTCAGGTACACCGAAGATGTTCCCCTTCGAGAGTAGGACGGGGTCGGTGGGTTACATGGGTAGTTAGATTTAATTACTTATGTATTGAAAGAGGTGTAAGACCGAATATGTTGTCGGCATCCATATATTGTAGACTCGGTATAGTAAAGAAGTGATTTGAGTATTGTATTTGTATTGTGTACTCGGTTGTTCCAGTTCATCAGACCGTTACGGTATGTAAGATAGGCCTGGTTAGCATATGGGTGGCTAACAGCGTTGTTTCACCCCTTGTTGTAATTAGGGTCCCGCTGCGTGAGTAAGAGCATTTAGTGACAGTTGAGGAGGTAATGACGAGATTAACGGTTGGGGTGTTACAGAGTAAGAGAGAAGTGAATAATCTAAGGAAGGTTAGGTTATATATAGTACGAGCGTTTTTTACCCGAAATTGACATTTTCAACTGCGATTTCAGTACGACGTTCTGAAAGTGTAACAATGATTGTAATTTAGTTAAACACAACATAAAATGTCTTTAACTTACATGGAGTCACAATTATAACGTTTAAATGCGATTAAAAAGGGTTTAACGTCTTTTGTCAATTAGAGTGTTTTTCACCCGAAATTGGCGTTTTTAACTACGAATTCAGTACGACATTCTGAATATGTACCAATGTTTGTAGTTTAGTCAAACATAACGTAAAATGTCGTCCAAATTACATGCAATCACAATTAAAATCATATTGACGCAATTAATACGGGTTTATAATGTTTTGTAACAATCAGAGTGTTTTTTACTGTTTACGCTCAAGAAATTATTTAAAAAAAAAACAAAAGTTACAACACGATATCATTACATGTGTACAACGTCAGTATGAATTAAAAAAAATTTGTACTGTGGTGATTAGTAATTTTGTACTGCGAATAGTAACCCAGTATATTTAATTTGGGACTTTTTAGACAAGAGTAAATGGGTCTAAAAATTGTGATTATGAATTTTTCATAAGTTATCATATAATATATGATTTTTAATTTGACAAGAATTAAAGTATAGTTGATTAATAAACTTTATAGGGTGGAAATAATATAAGAAGGCTAAGCCAACATTTAATAGCAAATATTAATAAATATTTTTGGGTATAAACTTTTAAGTGAAATAAAGAAATAAAAGCTTATCTTAGGTTAAATCAAGGAATTAAATTAATCTACATTTATGTTAATTATATACTATGGAAGTTAATATACTTAATTGAAACTAAAGAAAGTACTTTTTTTTATAAACCGTATATTGGATGAGGATATGTGTAAAAGTTAATAGAGATAATTAAATAAAATAAAACTACATTAAGAATGTCGAGAATAAATCCTAATATATATATATTAAAAATAAAGAAAGAAATAACCTTCCTTATGGGAAATATAATAAAAGGAATAAAATACCTTATAGAAAATAGAATATGAAGTAATTAATAAGTTAAAACTTAGGAAATTTTGTAATTAGATTACATAAAAATGTTACATAAATAGATCTTATTATATAATTAATAACAAAATAAATAAACACTTTTACATCTAATTGTGAAGTGGATTAATAAGCCTAGATTTAATCATTCATAACATTTATAATATTGAATAAGAACTAAATGTTTTAAGATAAGATCATTAAAATGATTATGATATAAAACTCTATAAAACTATGATTAGGAATTAATCTAAATAATAATCCTTAAGTTTCTTAAAATTAGATAAGTCATATTAAATACATTTATTTCCAATATTCAGAATGAGAGTTTATAATTAAGTGATGTATTTAGTAGTTAAAGCTTAAAAAAAGGTTTGTAAATATTAATATGTTATTTGAATATTAATATGAGAATTTTTCAGAATAGATGATCTCATTAAATAATTGACAATTTCACTTATGAATGAGGATTTAATTCTTAGGTAAATTTTACCTTATGTTAAGATATAATACTTATCCTAAACATAATAAAGGGAATTAATTTATTAAGTTATTCCTTTGAAACCTTAGGTTTTGTAAACAATTTAAAACGTATTAAGACTTAAGTTTATTGAAGCTTAGTATAAAAGGATTACACATAGTCTATGGAGGGAATGTGTGTAAAAATAAAACATTTAGGAAATTAAATGTAAATAAGGATACATAAAAAGGTAATCTTAAAACACCTTATTATATAGGTAATAATTAGGCAAATAATATACTTTGTAAATACTAAATGTAAGAATTCGATAAGTCTAAGTTAATTAAAATATAGTTATTTTAAGATGAAAAGTAATTGAACATCTTATGACAAGATTATTAAATGGTTGTAATTAGAAGTCATTCTGAACTAAAGGTAAGATAGTTGATTTTAGTAGCTCAATTAAGTTATAATAAAATGCATCTATAGCACTATGATTCCAATATACAGGATGAGATCTTAATTAAGTTAAGAGGAAGATTTAATCATAATGGATTAACTAGTAGATATTGATAAAACTACATAAACATTACATTGTGAAATAATAGTATAGTATTATAAGATAAACCTATCATAGGTCATAATACGATGCTTATTCTAAATTAAGAATAAAAGTATTGAGCTTAAGAATTGTTATTGAAATTCTAAGATTGATTGAATAACATAAAATGCATTTATGATATAAGGGTCTCAAAAATCTTGAATTGAGAATTATGGTTAAAGTATGAGTAAAGTTGATAAAGAACAATTAACAAGTGTTAATATTAATAAAATACATTCCTTGGTATTACAACCTTAAGCTATACAACATTCTAAGATAAGTCAAAGGTTATACATAACATTTAAGTGAGGGCTTAAAAGACGATTGAGACTTAGAAATACGAGTGAGGAATTTCTTTAAGTTTAACTTAGGCTACAAGTTATTGATGATAGACTACCTTTAATATTCCTCAGAGTATTGTTGAATATTTGCACAAGTCAACTAGAACTGCTACAACATTAACCAGGTACGATTTCTCGTACTCAGATACTTTTGCTAACGGACTTTATGGATATGTTTTGGAAAACGCTAACTGAGTTTAAATTGATTTCAAAAAGAACTGTTTGTGTGACTAACTCAGCTTGATGTGACTAACTGGGCCTTGAATGTGAAACTTACATGGTTGTTGCTTCCTCCTATCTAGTCGTTTCACTAGATATTAACTGCAAAGGGTTTACGCCTCTACACTCTGTAGGACTGAGTGTTTTGGTATTGCACTTGTGTAGTTAATGATCTAGTGGGATAACTGGGAATATAGGAAAATATCGGATATTGGTAAATTCTTCCTTTGGACTATGGGTACTGTTTCATCCATGAGTCGAGTTTTGATCAGCCTTATTGGGAATGGATTTTTCTATTAAATGGTGCACACACTTTTCACCGATGATTGAGAACGGGTCGGTGGCAGCGGAGGTCTGCTATACCTCGTCCATATTAACAACTGACAGCGGAGGTCTGTTTACCTCTTGCAAATGGACATTTGACAGCGGAGGTCTGTTTACCTCGTCCTTGTAGACAACTGACTGACGGTGGGGGCCATCTCTCCCAATTGGTTTTATTCCACTCTTGAGTATGTTTGTCTATGGGAATCAACTTTCTGAAATGGTGAAGACATAAATTGAAATACCCCTAAAGTTTATAAAATATAATTAGGGATTAAGTGGGGAATCATAAAGGCTAATGAGCCCTAAACAGATTAAGGAATTGTATAACCTCCAATATATCTTAATAAATAGTACATATTGTCTAAAAGGTTATTAAACCTTACACAAAATATTGGACTAAGTGGGAATAATTATAAGGAGGCATTGAAATATTCCAAATATTAATTACCCTAATTAATAATCAACTAATTAAATGAAGGTGGTTTATAAAAGGTTAAATATCCTTAAACACATAAAAAGAAACAATAGAATATAAATGATCCTAAGAAGGTTAAAAAAAAGAGTTTATTTAACCATAAATGTACATTTGTAAACGTATGTACATGTTAAAAAGGAATTATTAAACACTTTTAAGAGAGAAATTAAATACCAACTGACAAGGACAAGAATATGACGAAGACAAGAGGGTCAAAGCGGTCCAGGCCACAGATCCCGATCCAGACCCCGGGCCCCCTTTAGGACCTTGTTCGGGCTCCAGTTTGGGCACCAAACATCAATCCGGGTCCTATGTCCCATGATCAGGTCCCATATTCCGGCCCGCATTCTATAATCGGGTCCCGTATTCCGGCTCCGCACTCTATGACCGGGTCCCATATTCCGGCCCCGTACTCCATGACCGGATCCCGCACCCTACACTTTGGGACCAGAAGGCTTTATAAGGAAAGAAGTGCCAAAACTAGAGGAGAGGCTCCAATAAAGTAATACCACATGTACAAGGATTAAGAGATAACCTCACCCTCGAAGGTCTATAAATAGAGGTAAGAGGCTCACTTGTAAGGGGACACAAGATTAGAAGAGAGAGAAAACACTAGAGTGTCAATAAGTGGATGTAGGCTGGATTATGGCCGAACCACTATAAGTCTCGATGTCCTATTAGTTTGTGAGATTAGAGGAATCAAATTATGTATTTTCATTTGGCGCCGTCTGTGGGAAGCGAACTGCAAGAAGGCAACCACGATCCAATCAAGCCACGGTTTCGATTCACGATTTTGTTCATTGCTTCGGAGTAGAGAAAGCTATGATGAATTCGGCGTGACGAAAGCCACGAAGGGATATCACAAGCAGGTCAAGAAATAGGGGAAATGCGTGAGAAGATGGACGGAAACAATCACACCGAACTGGCGTACGAGCAAAATGGGAATTATATCCAAATCGGCCATCCTCAACAGCAGAATCTAAGCGTTCAATTCTCCTGACGATCGGCATGATACCGGCCTCAATCGGACGCCAGTACTCGATTAGATCCGAAATCGTCAAACATTATGAATTATTGTCCAGTTAATTATGGAAGTAAGAGCCTCAAATCCAATTCCAACGGCGAGTAAGACTTCGGCTTAGGCTTAACCCGAGGGAAAGGGATGAAGATTTTCGGTTGAATCAAGAACTGAAGAAGTAACAGGAGGTAGAAGGAATCAAGAGCATAAATGTAACGAAATAATCTTCAGCCGCTAAGGCTTCAAAGAGATGTTTTAGCTCATTAGCGAAGAATGGATCTAGATCCCGAAATCAGCCTCAGATGAGTTCCAAAGATGGAACAAGTAGTAGAAATTCCACCAAAAAGTGAAGTCAGAATCCAGATTGGAAACCTAGATCGAGAATCACAGACTGCCAGCGGAAGAAGAGAATCGCGCCAGATAGGGAAAACCTCAATCCCGAGCAAGTGAAGGAACATAAAGAGGAGTCTCAGGTGTTTCAGAATCAAGCAGGCCCGAAGAGCATAGTCGACTCTAATAAAGTCCTATCTACATGAAGATTGGATTTTCGCATCTAAAGAAATTAAATCGGGCGCTAAAACTCTAAAAAACTCTCTGTCCTTCTTTACGAACATTATATCCTGAATATTCTTTGCTCAAAATCTTTAAGTCATCTCTTGCTAATATTTCAATTAGATTCTCAAATCAAGTTCCAGCAGAAGTGTAAAGAGGCAATAAATGAGAAACGGGGAAGATTGTCTGGAGCCAAGTAAATCGAAGTTAAGAGGCCAGAGCTTAGCCAAAGCAATACTCAACAAAATGCACATAAGGCCCCCTGTGCTTTGACGGTTTCGAAGAAGGAGAGTGGACGCCGGTCGAATTCAAGCTTTAAGTTAAACAAATGAGATTGGAACAAATTCCGGTCGAGGTTACAGACCAGCAAATGCGCAATGATCGGCTGTAACTCTAGCAAGTCAATCGATGTTGATGCGGGCAATATTTCAACCCCCAGTGACTCCGACAACTCAATCCAGAAGCAACGGACGACGTTCCCTACGTAGAAGGAACTTTCTCACTCAAATCAGAGCCGGGCGGCTTTCCCCATTCAAGATCGGGCGAGCAAATTCTTCAAAGAGTAGTTATCAGCGTCAAACCAGGCGTCGAACGTTCAGATCCAGAAGCCAAGCAACAATGGCCGGATGCTCCGTGACCGGACTCCTTTCACCGCACCGAATTTCCCTGGCCACACCGGACTCCTTTCGCCGCACCCAATTTCCCTGGCCGCACCGGACTCCTTTCGCCGCACTGAATTTCCCTGGCCACACCGGACTCCTTTCGCCGCACCCAATTTCCCTGGCCGCACCGGACTTCTTTGGCCGCACCGAATTTCCCTGGCCGCACCGGACTTCTTTAGCCGCGCCGGACTTCCTTGGCCGCAGTCCCAGTCCATGACCGGAAGACAAATTCAACGACCATGACCGGAAGGCATCCTCATCCATGACCGCACCCTCAAGTACCTGGCTGGATGATATCCTCGTATTGTCTTCTTTCCGGATTAAAACGGAGTCTCGAATCCAAGCACCGTTTGCAACCTGCAGATCGTCAACCAAGAGGCCCTCAAAGTGCGCACATCATTACTACTTATCCGGGCGATGTTTTCTGCTTAAAGACCAGGAGCAATCAGACCTAGGCGCGACCTTTGCATTCAACGCCCAATCGTTGCAAACAACAGCCAAAGAAGAAAAATACAATGCAAAGATGTGTCAAAGACAAAATGGCAAGATAGCGCAGAACAATTTATGAGGGAGCCCCTAAAATGGGGAAAGAAGATGCTCAAGTTCTCGCCCAGGACATATAATCAAGGCTAATTATCGAGATAAGTCCAAATCCTCTTATATCAACTTATGATAAAACATATTAACAGTTGTATTTTCTCTTCATATACAATCGCCTAAATACCTAGTTGAAGGGATGAAATTTCTATGTTCTTGTTTATTTTGCCTTTGATTTAGTTTCAAAACTGTTGCATATCGTTATAGCCACTGTTCTTCTTCTGGGTGTTAACATTGATCCTTTGATATGAGTTTTGGATTTCTAGAAATGCGATTACTTTCTGCTTACTTAAAAGTTTCTCTTCTATTACTGATATCATTCCAAAAGTTTACAGAGAAGGAAGGGAATGCCCGAAGCTCATTGCTAATATAGGTTCATTGATCTTTAAGTAAATAACTTAGTATGTACGGATTGATCGAGCATGATTGTCTCTTGTCACAAACTTGTGCTTTCAAACCATCCGTTTACTGCATGAATGTGAGGATAACTTTTATTCATCCTTGGAAACTCTCAAAAAATGATGTTGTGGGAAGTTTTACAATTCACGAAAATGCAAAGTGTCGTATGCTGACAGTTCTTGATTAACTTATACTAAAATGTCTGCTCAATTTTTGCTCACATTCCTACATCTTTTTGATGCTGCTACGACTCAAGAGCCTTAAGCACTATGTTAGATTATGAAAATTGTCCTGAACTCAGGCAAGGCAAACTACGATGCGAAGTGTCTGTTGCTACGTATCTTGTTCACTTTTTTACATCGTCTTAATAATATTGATAAGCTGGAACATATTTTCTTTTATTAACAATTTTTTATCTATCATGACAAAACACTTGGCTATCCTGCATATCAGATTCAAAATGTGTAACCAGGTCCCAGCTTGATTTCTTTTGCTATTATATGGATAAACTAATTTCAGCCTTTAATAGAACCATGGTCAAAGTTTTGTTTACAGTCTAAAGATGTAAGGTATATATCTAATCAACTTGGCTTCTATTTACACAGCGGCATAGAGCGCTCTGTTTACTCCTGATTTCTGCTGCTCAAATGTTTTATTTTGTTACTACTGAAACAATTAACCTGGTAATAAGGGTCTGTTATAATCATTTTTTTTCGTTGCCTAGAGTAGTGTAAGCCATGCCTGTTACTATGATATTACTTTCAGTCTATCTGCAGGCGGCATTAAGACTACATCAGTTGAGTTAAATAGATTCTCTTTTAGTCTGTTTCGAGATAAAAGTTTGATTAACAAAGCTGATTATATGTTATTTTCACTATTGCTGCTGCTTGTGTATTGATTAACGAATTCTAAGTCTACGCCTCTCAAGCATGATGTATATTTCTTTATATATGCTTTCCTCCACAATGATTGGTTGATATACAACAACGGTATAAGTTGTTTTGATGCCTTTATTTCTAACTGGAATCTGTTGCTGGCTGTATGCCTCTTATAAATGCGAAAAACTACATGATTGTGTGGTCTGCTTGAATTGTTGAACGCTAAGATATTACGAATCTGCGTGGATAGTCTCCTCTTAATTGTATTGATTTAACTGTGGGCTAATAAATAGTACTGATTGGTGCTGTTGCATTGGTCATTGATTAGGCAGCCCATGAAGCATCCAAAAGCAAGTGTTCAAAATGCGGATCAGACTTAGATACAAACTCAAGCTCGCAGAAGCTCTGGTAAATGTAGAGTTGAAAATGGCGCACTCAGCATCTGTGGATATTACTCCTTTTGCTGAGGAAACTACTGATACTGTCAAAGAGCACCTCAGACACTTCCAGACAGCAATTCCTCTTGCTGTTCATTCTTCTAACAGAATCAGTAATGTGAAATTACAACCTCAAGCGGCGTGCCGCACCAAGACCGCATCCTCAAGTACAAAGACGGATGATGTCCTCAACACAAAACCAAATGGCACCTTCCCTCCAGTTAGAACTAAGAGCCGATTAAAACAAAGATGGAGATGGCTCGAAGTCGTAGAATCAACAGCTCTTAACGGTATGAGCATCCCCTCTTTTCTTCTCAAAATCAAGGTAACAATTCTAAAACTCTATTTAAAAGACATCAGTAATATCTGTTACAATTGGTTTTTCCTCTGCTATTAAAGCATAGTGACTTGTCTTATTGTCTCAGCCTCTTATATAACCGCTTGAAAACTCTCCAGCGTTCTCTGAAAATATTTATGTATGCACTATCTGGCATAAGAAATCACATATGTGCACTTCAGTCTTAAAACTGTTTAATTTACCGCATAGTTTAGACTGTCGATGGGATCGAGCAGTTAATAGCCTAAATATCCTATGATGCTGCTACTGATAAGGATACACAAGCGGCTAGCATTTGATTTTCTTTTGGAGCTTTCTGTGTGAATTTGGTCACTGAGTTTGCTGGCTATTTTGAAACCTTTTAATATCACATTGCTATATTTCAAAGCAATTCACAAACAACTCTACAAATCCATTTTACCACTGTTTAAGCAAGCAAATGTAAAAAACCTTCTTGATTTGGTTGAACCTCGAAGCTTTCTGTTACAATAGTTTTGAAAATGGAGGATTCAATGGCCTCAGTAGGCACAGCTTGAATGTTTTTCCTGCACTTTTGACCTACTGTCACAGACTCTTGATTTGCTGGAAATGTGCAAACAGATTTCTTGATTGCCACATATGCTGCCTTCTGCACTATTACTTTGAATTGCAGGAAAAGTTTTATGACCAAGTTTTCGATTATAACTTTGGTCGGTCTGGTTAGGCTTCTAAGTCCAATGACTTGCCAAATTTTTCTGCACTGTCATGACATAATAGGGTTTATTTGAGATAAACAATCCCTTTGCTGTTTCAAAGAAGACAGTAATATTGTACTTTAATGTTAGTATATCTACTGCATTCTTGCCAGCCACCTGCTGTTGATGGTTTCTCTGCTTTTCCAAGAAGCACATTTTGGTTAATTCAAAGGGTTATGTTATTTATTTTTACCAAACAAACTAATCTCAGCTATCCTAGTATGATTCAAACTTATAGAAGAACTGATCTAAATAGCTCCCTTACAGCGAGCGCTTTTTGCATTCTGTTTAACTATCTCTTAAAAATACAGTTGGTGTAACCTGATATTGATAAGAGCCTAGTTAGAAGTTGTTTTGACTCCTTATGCCTGGTTGCCTGGTTGAAGTTCTTTAAGTCATTTACTGCTACATGAACAATTGCACTTTCTTGCTTCTGTTTCATTACTCTTTCTTGTTGTATGTTTTATTAGACTCATTTGCCGTAAAAAAAACTGTTTATGTTTAACTTTTTTCTACTGCTGCTAAACTAGAAATTACATTCCGTTTTGCATTATTTCTGGCTCACTACCATTTTGCTCCTGAAATTTTATATCATACTTCCAACAACATCTTTCAAAGACTGTCCCGTTGCTTATTTAGATATTGCCAAAGTTAGCTACTATTTGCTGCTACGTTAAGAAACAGCTTCACCTGCCTTTGATCATGTGCTTTACTCAGTCTAAACCAAGTAAACAGAGGGGTACTATCTCTGGTTATCTCGTTCTTTGCTAGAATTTATAAACTCTAGTGAACTGTAGAAATCCTGGCTTCATTCTGCACCTTCATCTTGAAAGCAAAATCAGTTTGCTTCTGTTTTTTGTGCATGCTCTAAAAAAGGGGGAAAGCGCAGGTTTCTCCAAAATTGAGCATCATTACTGCTGCATTACTCAGACTCATTTCAAACAGCTTTTATCTTCTAAAGCTACACTGAGTACTTTTTATTGTCTTGGATGCGTATACATCTTCTGTCTAAATTTTTATGCTTGCTGTCATGATTGATCTAGTATGATAAAACTGATCTGAGAACTGTCAAGGATTTTACATTAATAATCTTGATTGATTGCTCCCCAAGTTTTTGTTAAAGTTATGTCTCTGTTTATTGCTGTCGCATAATCAGACAAGGTTAAGCTCTCGATTACACTCTTTTCTCAGCTACTTTGTGGCTGTTAACTACCTCATTTCTGATGCAATATTTTGATGCACCTTTATAAATCATGCACAACAATGCCTTGCTTTCTTTAGGTTATCATTTTCAACCCATTGGATGGTCAATACCCAACTATTTTTGTTGTTTGATAAAACTTTCCCCTTGTCATTACTGCTCCAGTCACTGGGTTATTATACAGCAGTAACATGGTTACTTCTGGCCTCCGATTATCAGTTAATGTAAGAACTACAACTTTTTGACAAGCGCCATGTCATTCACAACTTCATTATGATCTGGACCTGAGACGGTATACAGTTTCAATTAAATCATTGCTGCTGTTATGAAAAACTTCTTCTACAGCTCTTATACCAATAATTTGGCCTTTATGCCTCTGAATGTTCCTATTTTCATGAAATCATGTTATTATGCGTCGCTGTATCTGTATGCTTCAGCTAAACAAGTCTATGATGAATGCCTACTTTGGTTTGCCTTGGTCCTTACGGCTATTTTACAATCGGCACTGTCTACCAGATTATATTTACTATTAAGTTTACTCATTCGAAATACTTCTTGTGTGGGTGCCAACCTTTAGATTTCTTGAGCCCAGCCTGATTTACTGTTTCTATCATTCTATTTTGGTGTTTATATTACTGTTACATATGCGACACAAATTAGTTTCATAGGTAATGATTAAAGTTGCCTCATAGTTTTCCTGTTTTTATACAGTCATATGAACATGAGTAGAACCTTCAATCTAAGTTGTTAAACTAACTCTCCATTTCATTTAAGCCTTCTCAGTAGTTCATAGTCTTCAACTATGCTGCTTGGCCATTATACATAAAGCTGGTGCAGGATAACAAATGCACCACCAATCTGAACAACTGCTGAGCAAAGGAGCCCTCTATACAATGAGAAAGTTGATCGCAAGTAAGGAGGAAAGTTCAGCAGACCCTAGGATCGGTACCGAATGGCATGTGGTTCCGGCCAGGACACTAGCCGTCATGTTCAGTACCGGGCACTACCATTACTACCAAAAAGCACTGAAATGTTCACTACAAACCATACAACCTCATATTGTTTTGGTAGGTTACATGGCAAGGTATGAGGGCGGTAAGCTCGGTATAAATTGACAACCCATTTCCTGCTTATTTTAAAGCACTACTCATATGCTCTTGCGTAGCCCCACTGCAGTTATGTTACTATTGCATCACTCTGAAGTTACAGCTGTTGCATGAAAATATCTTGACAGTTTTTTAGACTGCACTTCTTCTCCGGCTAATATGTGCCTAACTTGGTATCGATTTATATAAGACTGAGAACTAATTTGAAGTTACATGATGCAATCTATCTTTTCTGAGATCAAGCATTGAATGGGTACATTATATCCTCTGATATTGCTGCGCAATGATTTAGCTTTTAAAGTTTTTGCTCCTCTGAGCGTAAGTATTGGTGCGTTACCAAAACCGTTTTATCAGTTTTTACACACAAATCTCATTACTATTCTACTTACCTGGTTATATACTGATGTCTAAACCTGAGATGTCATGAATGGCAAAAACTCTTTTACTCTTGGTTTGTGTTGTTTGATCGGTAAATAAGAGGGCCTGTAATTGATTGTTGTTCCCTGCTGCTATTGTCTTACTCCATCTATTAGGCTGCTGTTTCAGGCTCCATTTTAACATTGTTATTTTACACTTTAGGAACTAATGTACAACAATCCTATTGCCGCTGTTTGCTGGTTTAAAAGAGGGTATATTGCCATATATCTACACTCTGAAATTGCAGATACTGCATGATAAGGTTTTAAAACAAGTTTTCTCATGGTAACTCCTCTAGTCGTGATCTATTATGAGCTGGCAAGCGGTTCATATCTGCTTCAGTTTTGCTTGACTTTGTGCCACCTCTTAAACATGACAAGACCTGCTTGAAAGTGACCAATCTCTTAAAAACGCTCACACACCATTCTGTTTTATTGCATCATGATATTGCTGTTGAAATCCAACTTATGGAAACAAAATGCCTTGCCTACTCCTGTCATGCTTCTTGGGAATAGTGTTCATAACTCACCCACTTGTCTTGCTCTTCCCGGGCACTATGTCACGAATAATTGCTGCTGCATAGACAGTGTCTAGGCTAATCTATTGCCTATGTTTTCAGCTGGCAAACGGGCATGATGAGAATGTTTAAAACTCATAAAACCACCTTGAGTATTTTGGTTATAGAATGCTTCATTCAGCGTTAACTAAATGCATGATTCTAAATATGATTACCAGGCTTGTCTATTATTACATAAGTCTATTGAGCTTGACCTTGATTTATGCTCAATTACAAACTGATTTGATATCTTAAAATATTTATCATGTGCAACATGTCCTACTCTGTCTCAAGAGAGCTAACAAGGTCTATAAAGAAAGTGCAGGTACTTTTTACCAGGGGACTGATCCCCCTGAAGTATTCAAAGAAAGCACCGGCCAACGAGCCGCAGGCTATGCCATGAAAGAAAAAGAAAGCACCGGCCAACGAGCCGCAGGCTATCATGCCTCGAAAGAAAAAGAAAGCACCGGCCAACGAGCCACAGACTATCATGCCTTGAAAGAAAAAGAAAGCACCGGCCAACGAGCCGCAGGCTATATGCCTTGAAAGAAAGCACCGGCCAACGAGCCGCAGGCACTTGTGCCTTGAAAAGTAACACTTTGGGTTGAAATGAAACCCGGCCATCGAGCCAACAAAAAAAACCATCTTTGGACCCATCAGGAGCTCTGGTCGCCTGTAATGGGTGCATTGTTAGGTGTGGGACGCCGCACCATACTTGAATCACAAGTACCATCCTTTGGCTAGCATAAGCAAAGTTGGGAAAATATATTATCTTTATTCTCCCTTTAAGGGAATTATCATCCTTTGGCTAGTATAAACAAAGACTTTATCATCATATTATTTAGCCCTTTCAAAAAGGGAATGGTTCTTATTAAAGGAACCATTGGTCTTCTTTAAGGAGACCTCAGGAGATTCATCCATCAAGATGTCATGGGATTCATCCATCAAGATATATCATTTCAAAGATTTATGTCCCAGAATTTCCAATTTGTCAGAAGGAAGACACTTGTGGGACTTTGATTGCACTGTACCAACTTTCTTTTGTAAGTTCATTTTTCTTTGTAAGAGCTAAAAGAAAAAGAACTTGTGGGACTAGAAGATAGGAGAAGGGAAGAAATAGAAAGAATGTAAATTTCAATTTTTCTTTTTGTAAGTTCCACTTTTTTAAGTAGCAAAAAGTAGAACTTGTGGGACTGATGACAAGGACAAGAATATGACGAAGACAAGAGGGTCAAAGCAGTCCAGGCCACAGATCCCGATCCAGACCCCGGGCCCCCTTCATGACCTTGTTCGGGCTCCAGTTTGGGCACCAAACATCAATCCGGGTCCTATGTCCCATGATCGGGTCCCACATTCCGGCCCGCATTCTATAATCGGGTCCCGTATTCCGGCTCCGCACTCTATGACCGGGTCCCATATTCCGGCCCCGTACTCCATGACCGGATCCCGCACCCTACACTTTGGGACCGGAAGGCTTTATAAGGAAAGAAGTGCCAAAACTAGAGGAGAGGCTCCAATAAAGTAATACCACATGTACAAGGATTAAGAGATAGACCTCACCCTCGAAGGTCTATAAATAGAGGTAAGAGGCTCACTTGTAAGGGGACACAAGATTAGTAGAGAGAGAAAACACTAGAAAGCTCTCTAAAGTTGTAATACCAAAGGAAGTAATAAAGATAGTGTCAATAAGTGGATGTAGGCTGGATTATGGCCGAACCACTATAAGTCCCGATGTCCTATTAGTTCGTGAGATTAGAGGAATCAAATTATGTATTTTCACCAACCATGATATTATATAATGTACATAATGTATGATGTACAAGGAGGTACATGAAATAATAACAAGGACATTATTAAAAGGTATGTAACCATTAATCATTAATTTAATAAGACTTATTAATTAAGTCTTATTAATTATGGATTATGTAATAAGTATATGATTTTAATAGGCTTGTTATGCCTTAATCTGATGTGTATAAATAGCTATAAGATTTATGAAGGGTTTATTTAAATTCTAAGCCTATCAAAACAATAATGTGGGGGAGGAAAATAAATAATTATGTAAGCATTAAATATGCTATATCTTATTGCATATTTGAGGAGAACACTATATACAAGAATGAGACAATATGTGATATTAAATTGCTATGTAAAATAATAAATTAAATTAGCGAGTTAGTATAATGAACACTCATTAATCATCAATTTAAAATACAATTAAATTAGCCGAGGAATAGTTAAAATCCTAACTACTAACTACAATCAGCATGGACTAATTAAAAATACTAGATACTAATTAACTCACTTTTCTGCAAAACCAAGCTCGCGATAGGAACATACTTGCACACTCCTTCCTTATCCTCTTATATCTTCATTCTCTTCTTTCAAGAAAAAATTTGTAAACCCTAACTAGTAAGGAGCATTGCTCTGCCGCCGTTCCAATTTCTTCTCTCGGTTCCTCTTGAAATTTCTACAAATCACACGCCATAGCACAGACCTTTGCACCTACTCCATCAACTCTCAGCGACTTAGCAACCCTTACTGGTGAGCAAGAGAGAATACATGCTCTGCACTCTAACATCTCACGCACCAGATTCAATCAAGCTGAAATTCCCTTGTCGGTGCACCTCTTCTTGTTGTTGTCGGTGGACTGCTGCACGAAATGGATGAAACGAGCATACATGTTGTTCCCTCCATTCCTTGCCGTGAGTGCCCTCTGGTGTGTAAATCACTGGAACGGCTACACTTTCAAATCAATTCGAAGAAGGGATATAAGCATTTCAGACAAGAGCGGCACTATTGCTTCTCTTCATACTCTTCATGGTGATTTTCAATTCAGCATCTCCCTTCTCCTTACTCTCTTCTTTGTAATTTGCTACCCTTGCTGGCAAACAAGGGAAAGTACATGCTCTGCTGAGCCTCTCTTTATTCTCAACAACTAATTGACGAACATACATATATGTGCTTTTTTTTTCCTTCACAGCCTGTAGCCGACGAGCTGGAAAATACATGTTCTACTCTTATCCTTAGCCGCTTCTTATATTTGCACCCGGCAACAATAAAGCTGGAAACTATGAAAATACTTGCCCTACTGGGCCATAGAGCTCTCACTTCTGGAATTTCTGAGTACTTGACTTCTGCTGGGAAAGAGTTTCCCCCTCACTTCCGCGTAAGTGGTTAGCAGTAAGGCTTGTGATCGATTTTTATTATGGTTATTAATGATGATGCTTGGAATACGTGGGTTTAATTGTCTGTTTAGTGCAGATTAGGTGTTTGTTAAAATGTTAAAATGGGAAAATATAACGTATACTAAACCGGCTTATTAATCGGAGTTGTTAATGAGTTAATATATTGATGTTGAGGGAAAATGATAAAGTACATACAAACCCCTTCTTATCTTGATTATTGTATATGCTAATTAATCGTCTTTGTATTAAATAGCTTTATTCACCACGACTTTCTACTTTAATGTTAATAGTATGCAATGTATATGTATTTATATATAATTAAACTGGATTACAAGTGATTAAATTAATTATGATGGATATCTTTTTATATGCCATCAACAATTCAGCTAACTTTCTGTATATACTTTAGTTTACTACTATGCCGGATAGACGTTTGCTCAATCGATTAAATAAATCTTTCCTCATCCATTCCCATAATTCTAGTATAATGCTACGCTTCAAACCTTGCACATTATACGGCTTGTATGGGCTGTTTACAATAGGAGTAGTTAATTATATCCAAGGATGATGCATTGATCAGATTTACGTGATAGATTATGAAAGTTTATGGGGGAGTGTAAAGGTAACATAGGATCTGCTACCAAAATAGAGTTAGGAATTGGGCAGTTGGTTAAGTTCAAAACCCTGGTGTTGACTTGTGGTTATAATACGTAGTGTAGAAGTGTTGTGCTAGTTTTACATAAATGATTAGATAAGATGGATAAATTAATAAGTGAAGTTAGCCAATGAAAATTGATGTTCGATGGAAATGAGGATGACTAATTTTTGAAGTGTTTGGTGTACAAGGTTTGGTGGTATTGATATTTAGAAGGATTTTCATTAAAAGAGAAAAATGGGGTGAGAACTAAAGAATGACGTTGAGGTCTGTTCGGTAGTATAAATAACTTGGGTTAGGACCTTGTTGTAAAACAAATAAGAGTTAGAATTACAAGATGATTTGTAATGTAATTGTAAGGTTAGAAAACATTTATGGGCAAAAGTGTGATAATGAATAAATAAGGGGTATGTGGTGAGTTATAAAGAGATGGGAATGAAATTTAGTGTAAGGATGAAGAATTACATGACATCATTAGGAGTATGTTCTTAATGTCACTATATGGGAGTTAGTTTAAATTATAGGATTTTATAATTCATATGGAGAAATATGAATAAGTAGAGGTATTATAAATTATATAATAAGGTTGAAAATGTTATTAATTAACATTAGTAATTATATGGTTGGAAACCACATTAAATGGCATTAGCTGTAAGATCTAAATGTTAATATGTGAGAATATTATAAACTAAAGGGAGTATGAAGTCCCCATAAAACAATGGGATTGTTATGAGTATTGTGAGCTTTTGTAATTAATACAAGTAGAGTATGAGTATATAGAACGTTATAAGATGTATAACATAATCTTAGGATTATAATCCTAATATGGATTTGTGAAAAATAACACAGCTAAGTGAGGTTAATTACCCTACATTAAATGATAAGGTATATCATATAATATTGAATGAGAGAAGAGTTTAATTCATGAGGAAATCATACTATAACACACTAGACATAAAAGTCTAAGTAAATGTGTGGAGATTTAATCCAATGAATAAATGATATAATTCAAAGGAATTAAATTGTGAATTTTATAGAAATGTTGACTGGGATGCCTTATCCAAGTCAACTACATTGACCTAGTAAATTTCATTGACCAAGGATGGTCAAACTTGACAAGCTCATAAGTATTATAGGACTTATAACTGAATTAAACATGATGAGGTCAAATGTATAGCTAGCATATAGTAACAAAACTATATGTTCATATATATATTAATATATAAACATATATATACACACATACACACTTGTATATATATGTAATCAATAATAAACCTATGAACAAATGGGATAGGTTATTTGGATTAAATCCTATGTATTAAATAAATACTACATGACTATTACAATATAGTTAGAAGATGATTTAACTAATCCTAAACTAGTTAAAACCCAAATGATAAACGTTGGACAATTACTGTAACACCTCTACTACGCACTTAACAATACTTGTAATCGCAGCGGAATTAAACAACTAAATAATGACTAAACGATTTGGTGCTACAACGCCGTCAACCACCCACGTGATCAACAAGGCAAAATAAATACGAGTGTACCGGTCTGATGATCAGACTCCCGAGCATAGAACTAATAACCTTTAATACATTAACATAATACTGAGTTTGTTACTACATCCATAAACGTAACTGTACATCACAAACTGACAACGGCCGTCACTGTACTACAATGGTACCAAAATATATCACCACGGGAGCACAGACGCATCCCGGGCACAACTCCAAAACAACCAAAAGTAATCCTGCATCCTAGAATCTATAGCCATTCCGCTTCCTCGATCCTCATCCTGCAGTAAAAGAAATATGGAGCCTGTTAGCAGGAATATATGTTACTATACTTCTACCTAGGCAGTGTACCTATCGTTTTGCGGGTATAGTGATTAAGTGGGTTGTCGAACTCAGGGACCTCGTTCAATTAACTGACAAATTATTAATCTAACTCAGAAACTAAATTAAACTAAGAAAACGGGAAATTGTCACCTTTTGAGGTTTTCAATTAATTCAAAACAAATAACGAACACAAAATAATAAAATAACAAAACGATAAAAATAAACAAAGCAAATGTCGGTTTAAAAATCTAATGAATTAAAAACGCTCCCCGGGTTATTCCACTCGTCTATTTCGTCGAATTCAATTAATAACAATTTTCACTGTTTTATGCAATAAGCTCAGGAATTATAATTAGTTCGTTGACCGGTCCTTGTACAACGAACCCTAACTAACTGAAATAACAAGCCGCAAACCATGCCCAAATTAAATTCAAGTTAATTGCAATAAACACAATTCCTATTAGAGACAGATTAACCTATAGGCAAGTCATGCTTCTAGTTGTTAATCTGGTTTGATTTCCTATGTCTAGAACTTAATCTCAGCACCGCATTTTGATATAAGCTCTACAAAAAAATCACTTAGAAAATTGGCCAGAAAATCTAAGCGCATTAAGGACAGGAATCAAACTATTGCAAAACTATAATAACAATGACAAATTTATATAACAAGAATTCTAAGAAAAAGACTCGTTTCCCTAACCCGGAAAACTAAATAAAATTACTCACTCATGGTTTTAACAAACAGAAGCAATCAACTAAAAATAACATAAAATAACTTAAACTAAATAACAAGAATGCGAAGAACAAGTTCCAGAATTTCACTCCGATTTTACTAATGTCTCCGGTTCTTGTTCTTGACTCCTCGTCGAATCGTTGCGCCCGTCTCCTCGTCGAACAGGATGAAGGTGGTGTCGGGTGGTGATGGTGAATGTGCGTGGACGGGAGTATGGCTAGGGATGAATGTATGGTGGAGCGAAAGATGAATGGGATGATACGTGGTGATGGAGGATGTGAAACGCGAATGGCTGGAGAGAATGAATTCGAATGGTGGCTCTTATACTGGAGAATTTGATATGCTCGTGACTGAATGTAGTATGGACGTGAATGCCGTGAATGAATGGTGACGGTGATGATGATGGTGTGAACTTGTATGGTTTGAAACTGATGAGAGAGCCGCCGAGGCCTGCCTCGCGTGGGAGCCTCCCTAATTCCAACCCTAACTTCTCATATTTATACAAGCAGCAAAAATAATATCGTTAGTCATGTGTTCCTCGGTTGGTTTATCTAATTATTAATCCTTTATAAACAGCAGCCACCGTTATTCTCCGTTAATCAGAATAAATATGTCGTTATCTCATTGTTAATAAATGAGTGCAGCCGTCCAACTCCATCTGCAGCAATGTTCGATCATTCATGACCGATAATTGGAAAATTGACGTGCTGCATGAGTCAATCTCTTCTTATAAAGCTGCCATCATGAAATTATCAAGCAATGATTAGATCATAAATAAATAATGATCAACCAATGATTATAATTAGCATCCATCCATATTTCTTTTTCATCTGTAACGTGAGTGCATGTCTGATTCATAATGAAAGCAAATTGCCGTGAGTGAATTACATTCACTTATGTGAATGTGTGAGCTGTAGCGTATATACTATGTAATATATTAGGAACCCATGAGATAATCTTTATAATTCCAAGAGTCACATCAAAGCATAAATCTAGGGAAAAACATATGATAAGTGAGAAATACGACATGAATTGTTATGAAAATAGAAAGAATTAAAGCCCTAAAAATAGATATATTTAACACTTATCAGAGCCCCGAGGGGGTCAGCAACCCTTGGCTGGTATGGTTAACGCGCAGCCCATCGGCTACCGGGATACGCGCAACTACTTGTCATGATGACATGACATTCATTTTAAACATACAACACATATATATCATAGCAAAAGTATTGCACATAACATCACACATAACATACAAGAACAATTCCTTTAGGAAATGAACCAACATAATTAGTTCCCATTGAGAGCCTAGAGAATGTTGCCAAACTCATACTAAGCTCGTTACATAACTCGTTACCGTCCTGTTAGATTGAACGGATAACTTAACACAAGGTGCCTCGGATATAGTGATCCAAGCACATCGAAACAAAACATAGTATGCCCCTATGGCCCGACGTGAGTCAGTAAAATAGCCTTGGTTAAGCTAAAGGGAAGGTTGGAAACCAAATTGGAAAACAACCATAACATAAAGAGAATCGAACCGGTTATGACATCGACTCCCATACTCACACGTGTGGCCGGAACAGACCGGACTCCTCACTTCCCCCGTTAGCACTTGTTAGAAGTTCAACATTGAACTCAAATAACAAATCACAAACAATTGGTCAAGTCTTGTTAGACACACACAAGGGAAGAGAGAGTCACACTTAACAATACAATAATATTTAACAACTGTAAACTCATTACATGACTTAAGTCTTACAAGGTCATAAACACACAGAAAAACAAACAACACACAAGCCGGTGTAAACTGGTAGGCAACAGACTGCAAGAAAACCATACATTGGTCCTTGCTTCGACTGGTTTCCACCGGAGGTCACTCCTATACATGATTTAAGAATGTCGGTTAATTAACTTACTTAACTTCAAATTTACTAAGTGTTTAACATGGTTATATGACATGTTTTAATGTCCAAACTTATCCTTGATTACCCACATTATACCCCCTAGGGTTAACTACTTAAGTCACTCTTTGTTTGTTTTTTTTTTATAAGTTTTGGTCCGACCGAACTTACCGACCGACCTTACACATGGTCGGTCCATTCCAGAATATATCACCGTCAAAAATTCTACTCCGACCGACCTTGCAAGTTCGGTCATAAGTTCGGTCTATTCCCGAGAGTTTCTTCCCTTTGAATATTCAGGCCCGACCGATCTTGGCAAGTCCGGTCGTAAGATCGGTCGATTCCCGAGACTCATTCACGTACAAAAATTTAAACATGACCGAACTTGTAAGTCCGGTCCTAAGATCGGTCTATTCCAGAGACTCAATCCGTACTAAAAATCCATGCCCTACCGACCTTGCAAGTCCGGTCCATTCCAGAGACCATTTCTCGCAGGGTAAACTGGGCTCGACCGACCTTGCAGGTCCGGTCCCCAAGGTCGGTTTGCTCTAGACCCTTGTTTTTAATTGCCCATTTATCTCCAAACTTCACCTCATATATCCTAGTATGTTCTAACCTTATTTGGGCACTTCAAACACACCTTAAGACCTCCATTAAACTCCTTAAATCAATCATCAAAATCCTCCTCAAGCATTACACAAATTCTTATAAAAGGTTTACACTTGTAATGTTTTTCACTAAGTTTCTATGTGGTGTTTCATACCTATAACTTCCACTATTCCCAAATGTTTTCTCACCACTACAACATCATCTCCCAAGCATTCATTTGCATTCTAAATCTCCTAGAACATTGTCTAAGTCCTTTTTATACCTTAGAACACCTAAGATATTACTTCTCCTCTAGTAAAATACCTAAACATTACTAACACTTCCTAGTTCACCAAAACTTGTTTTAAACACTTAGAACTTCTTGTACATTACCTAAATTTTGACATGAACTCTCCTAGAACATTACTAAACCGAAACACATTGTTTACACCATTAATCAATCAAGAACACTAAAATCCATCAAGAACACTCTTATACACAAAATTTCACTCATTCAACACTACATCACAATATAGTGCATAATTTAAATTGCTTGGCACTTAGGCCCTTAAATAGCATGGCTCTTAGGCCCTTAAGATGCATAAATCATAAACACTGAATTTACTCAATATATTTGCCTTTGACCTGCAAATACACCCAACAATACATATGCCTTTTACTAAGCCCTTGAGAGCATTTTTCTAAGTCATTCACCATTGGCTCCTTAGATCATTTCAATAAGCAATATAAGCTCATTTCTCCTAAGACTTTAAACTACATTAGGTTAGCATATTTACCTCTTTTCCTCACAACTTCTTTCTTGTTTCCTTGTTTAAAAATCGGTAAGGGTGTTTGGTTTCTTGTCAACTTCTAAACAATATACAAATAATGCAATGAGTATACAAGCTTTATGCTTCATCTCATTGTAAACCCTAAATACATAGATTGCCTTAGAACATTTAGATGATTGTTTTACCTTGGAATGGAAAGAGAGTTTGGATAGGTAGCAAGAGAGGACTCCACCAAGCCCTTGGAAGATTCAAATGAAGCTAAAACAAGCAAGGTAAGGGCACCATTAATGGTGTTTTTTGGACAACATACAAACATGAAGGAAATGTTATTTTTCTTTGAGTTTCCTTACCTAGAAGCAAAGGAGATCAATAATATGTGAAAAGATGAGCTCAAGCTCCTCCCATGGAGATTCCTCTTGGCACCGAAATGGAGCTCTTGGAATTTTGAGAAGATAGGAATGAAGAGCTTGATGAGACTAAGAGAATGATGGTCTTTGTTTTTGATTTGGCAAAGTGAGCTAGGAGTTACAAGAGGTTGAAGATGATATATGGTGGTGGTACTATTGCAAAACCGTGAATGGAGAGCAAGAAGGAGATAGAAGAGAGGTTGGAACCGTGGGAAATGAAGAGGGAAAGAAGAGAATGAAGATAAGTAACTAGTTTTTGTTATTTAAAGTAAAAAGTAAATAGTGATTTGCTTTATTAATTTTACTTACTTGATAACTAATAAGGGGGAGATGACTCACCCTTATAAAAACCGGCCCCCATATTATACTAAGGGGTATCTTAGTCTTTGTTGACCAATTGTCACACTTATATTGACAAATGTTATAAACTTGGTTAATTTGGTTACTATTCACTAAAACAAGGCACATAGATGTGAAATTTTAGATTTCCTATTGATATAGACTTCCTAATGTGATACTAAGTAGTACACATATTAATTAAAGAGTAATGATGGACATTTAGCCATTCAAAACTCTTTTACAAGACAATTTTTCAAAAACGTGCTTTAAGACTCCTTAAAGCACATTTTGTGTTTTAACTTGTTTTCAAGCTTGGTTTTCTTTGGTAATTGGCTTAATATGTTCATTAATATATAAATGAGGTTTTGGTAAGCTCATTAGGTCATAACCAAGCTTATCCCAAGCTTAGAGCACATTTTGGCTTTTATTGACCTTAAGGCATTTGTTTGTGTTTTCTATGGTTTAAATTGTTTACTAATGTTTTTAAGACTCTTTTTAGTCTTAATATACCATATTTTAATGTTTAAACAACATACCTAGGTTTGGGTGTTTCAATCTACCCCCCTTAAAAGAACTTTGTCCCCAAAGTTCATACTTCCCACATATCCTAAATATTAGAGCACGGGAACACATATAAATAATACTTCCATAGCAACATTAACAACTTACTTACATAACGTCGGACGCAATGTCCAAACAACAAAACATCACAACATCATTCAGACTCAACGGTCTGTAACATAACAAGGTAACAACATGACAACACAACACAAACAATGTATCCAAATACATGTCGTACACACATAACCGAAACGGCTCTACCCCCTTAAAATAGGGGTACGCCCCGTACCCTATACATATAAATACTAAGAAGTAAACAACGACGGGTACTTCGCCTTCATTTTATCTTCCAGCTCCCAAGTGGCCTCCTCAACGTCCTGGTTAGACCAGAGAACCTTCACCAGTCTCACAGACTTATGGCGAGTGTCTCGAGTCTTAGTATCCAGAATCCGTACCGGAGTCTCCACTGATCGCATGGTCGGCTCTAAGGTTAGCCTTTCAGGCTGGAGTACATGAGACAGATGAAACATATATTTCTTCAACTGGGACACATGAAATACATCATGTACCTTGCCCAGCTCGACGGGTAAATCAAGTCTGTAAGCTATCGGGCCGATCCGCTCCGTCACAACATAAGGTCCCACATATTTCGGGCTCAACTTGCCTTTCTGGCCAAAACGAAACACTCCCTTCATGGGGGATACCCTCAAAAATACCTGATCGCCCACGGCGAACTCCAGGTCACGTCTGCGCACATCGGCGTATGATTTCTGCCTATCCTGAGCTGACTTCATGTTAGCCCGGATCTGTCGTACTTCTGCTTGAACTTGTTCCAGATACTCTGGTCCTATAATGACCGTCTCACTCGACTCATCCCAGCATAATGGCGTGCGGCATGGTCTACCGTATAATGCCTGGAAGGGAGACATCTTGATCGAAGCATGGTAACTGTTGTTGTAGCTAAACTCGATCAGATGTAACTTATCAATCCAGTTGGTCTGAAAGTCAAGTGCACATGCACGTAACATATCCTCAAGTGTCTGGATGGTGCGCTCACTTTGACCATCTGTCTGTGGGTGGAACGCTGTACTTAGCTTCAGCTCGGTACCAAGCGCTTCCCGTGTGGATTTCCAGTACCTGGAAAGGAATCTGGTATCCCTATCAGACACGATAGTCTTTGGTACCCCATGGTGCCGAACAATCTCTCTATCAAAGAGCTCTGCAAGTCTTGCCGCTTTCCAGGTGTCCTTCATCGGAATGAATCGGGCCACCTTGGTCAGTCGGTCAACAACAACCCAAATCATATTCAGACCTCCCCTTGTAGGCGGAAGCCCTACTACGAAGTCCATAGAAATATCATGGAACTTCCACTCAGACACTAGCATTGGCTGTACCATACCACCAGGCCGTCGGTGCTCAAACTTGACCTTCTGACAAGTGAGACACCTCAATACATAACCATTCACATCCTTTTTCATTCCAGTCCACCAAAAATAACGTTTCATACCCTTATACATTTTTGAAGCTCCGGGATGAATCGAAGTCGTAGAACAATGGGATTCACTTAGTATGCGCTCCTTTAGCTCAGCGCTACTCCTCGAATACACAGTCGGCCATTCAGCCTAATCAGGTCATCATCGTGGAGTCGGAAGTCGTACTTCTGACCCTCGAATGTGCCATCAATAAGCTTCTGTCTAATCTCCAACATGTACTGATCCGTCATCTGAGCACTCCGCACCTCTTCAACCAAGCTAGAATGAGAGACTAGCGAATGGAGAGAGTGTGCTCGGCGACTCAATGCGTCAGCTACCACATTTGCCTTACCCTCTTTATACTGCAGATTGATGTCGTAGTCGTTTAGAAACTCGACCCATCTTCTTTGTCTCATGTTCAACTCCTTCTGAGTGAACAAGTACTTTAAACTCTTGTGGTCAGAATAAATTGTCACACTTACCCCATACAAGTGATGTCGCCATATCTTCAGTGCGAAGACAATGACACCCAATTCTAAGTCGTGGGTAGGGTAGTTCTCCTCATGCTTCTTCAGCTGTCGGGAGGCGTATGCTACGACCTTCCCGTGTTGCATCAACACACAACCCATACCTCTGCCTGATGCATCGCAATAGACCTCAAAACCATCTGGACCGTCTGGTAAAGTCAGGACTGGTGCAGATGTCAGAGCATCCTTGAGACTCTGGAAAGAACTCTCACAGTCATCTGTCCACTCGAATGGAGCATCCTTCTTCACCAAGGAAGTCATCGGCTTCGAGACACTGGAGAAGTCCTTCACAAACCTCCTATAATAACCTGCCAGACCGAGGAAGCTCCTGATGTCGGTAACTGTCTTCGGCCTAGGCCAGGTGCGCACTACATCTATCTTTGCCGGATCGACAGCGATCCCGGCTTCAGAAATCACATGGCCAAGAAAAGATACTTGGTTCAACCAAAATTCACACTTTGAAAATTTAGCATACAACTGATTCTTTCTCAACGTTTGTAACACACTTCCTAGGTGGCTTTCGTGCTCACCCCTTGATTTCGAGTACACAAGAATATCGCCGATGAAGACTACCACTGACTTGTCCAACTGATCTTGGAACAAGCGGTTCATTAAGTCCATGAACTTAGCTGGTGCATTGGATAGACCAAACGGCATAACCGTAAACTCATAGTGTCCATATCTGGTTCTGAATGCTGTCTTCTCAATGTCACTGTCACGTAGGGATGGCAATGGGTGATGGGTACCCGTTTCACCCGATCACCCGACCCGTTTAAATGGGTGAAAACCCGAAATAAACGGGTGAAAAACGGGTGACGGGTGAAACGGGTGATGGATCGGGTCGGGTGACGGGTGAGATTTTTTCACCCATCACCCGACCCGTCACCCGGTTGTCACCCGACCCATCACCCGAGGATAGTGGGTTAGGGCAAAAACAACCCAATATATGATCAAGTCTCATACTTGTACCCCAGCCTCGTCTGATTTTGCAAGTATGTATCTTGTTATAGTTGATAAAGTGTTCAAATTTTGAACTAGAAGCTAATGTGGGAGGCGGCTGTCTCAAACCTATCACATAAGCTCCCACATCGTGAACGCCTACAAAAGTTTACACTACTTCCCTTATAAAAAGAGTGAAGGGAGGTGGGTAACTAGATGTAACTTAATTGCTGCCTTGAGCAGTGGTTAAGTAAACGAGTTTAAACCTCAATAGATGAGGATTAAACTTATTAATTACGTATGTTTTTGTGGGATCTACCAATGGGCAATGTTTGATTTTTTTTCAAATCATCACCGTTGTGTATTGAATCTCTGTATGCAGTTATTTATTATACAGAGAACATACATATGTGTGAGACAATTGAGATGTGAGTTTGTCTTTTAAAAGACTAGTTCTTGAATGGGGGTTTATCCTTGACGATGTGGGAGGTAGCTCAGTCAAACCTATGAAAGCTAACCTCCCACATCGAAATATTGGTCATGTATTGAAATTTTTTTACTTATAAAGAGCTTATTCAGCCTAATGTGTGTAATGTAAAAACAGTTAAAAATTTTCACGTACATTCAGGTTGATATTTCAACCTAAACTCCCACATCAATATTTCAACAATCTATTTAGATTGCTTGATTTATAAATATTTAAACTTTTCCTATACTTACCGACGTTGAAGTTGAAGTTTTCCTATACTTACCAACGATAACTAGTTAAACATTTCACCCGTTTATCACCCGATCCACCCGGTTCACCCGCGGGTGACGGGTGGATCGGGTGATGGGTGATAATTAACGGGTGATGGGTCGGATTCGGGTGAAGTAAATTAAACGGGTGATGGATGCGGGTGAGGCTCCACCCGACCCGAACCCGACCCATTGACATCCCTACTGTCACGGATGACAATCTGATGGTATCCAGATCGTAGATCTATCTTGGAGAATACTGATGCCCCTTTCAACTGATCAAATAAGTCGTCGATGCGTGGTAAAGGGTAACGGTTCTTCACCGTAACTGCATTCAGCTCTCGATAGTCAATACACAGGCGGAGGCTACCGTCCTTCTTCTTCACGAAGAGGACCGGCGCTCCCCATGGTGAAACGCTAGGGCGGATAAACCCCTTGTCGAGTAGGTCTCTCAGCTGCTCCTTGAGCTCAGTCATCTCTGCTGGAGCCATACGATAGGGCGCCTTCACAATTGGTCCGGTGCCCGGAACCAAATCAATCTCAAACTCTACTTCCCGTGCTGGCGGCATGCCCGACAGTTCCTTAGGAAATACATCAGGAAACTCCGACACTACCGGCATATCTGGGCTAAACTCTAGGTCTCTCTCTATGTCCTGGACATAGCAGAGGTATACATCATTCCCTCGTCGTAGTTCACGATACATAGCCATGGCGGTGATGATCTGTGTCGAAGGCTCCCTGGGCCTCTGGTGGTAAGATATGGTAACCCCAGACGGACTCTGAAGAAGCAGACGATGCTCGACACACATGATTCTGCCCTTGTACCGCTCCAACCAGTTCATCCCGACAATCACATCAAAACCAAGTCCCTCGAACTCTATCAAGTCGATCGGAAACTCTTCATCACAAATTCGTACAACAGCATCTCGGTGGTAGCGGGTACACCTGATCCGCTCTTTCGACGGGAGAATGACTAGGAAGTCTGGCATCTCATCACCGTCTAACCCCAGCCTCTTCGCAAAGGATAGCGAAATAAATGTATGTGAGGCTCCAGAGTCGAACAAGATCGAAGCGTCCACGCCATTGACTGGAAAGGTACCGGTGAGGATTGTGCCGCTCTTGCCGGCTTCTGCCTCATTGCAGACACTCAGTATACCTCCCGTTCCGAGTGCACAACCTAATTCATTGGCAAACTAATAAGTATTTGGTAATAACACGGTTGATATTCTTCAAACAACTCCACTTTATTCATTAACACACTTCTCTTACAACAATCGTTGGCTTACACTGTTGACATAACTAACACATACAACATCCTTAACATACACTGGTTTAACACATTACATGATTATACAAGGCTTTAAAATTGTCTGAAGATCAAATTCAAACATCCAGGTTTCATGTGTGTGGCATTGATCACTGCCGATGGTGCGGTATTCAGTTTGATCTTCCTGATGCCGTGATATAGCATCCTTGACTACCCACCAATGATTAACACATCTCCTGATTTCAATACCAACTTCTTTGCGAGATCAGCACGCTTCTGCTCGCCGTATACAAACATTGCGGTGTCACCAATGGACCAAGACACCACGGGTACTCCCTTACTTAGAGACTCGGGTGACTCGTCCTTATCTTGGTGTAACCCTAACCGTCCACCTTTCTGGTAAAAGTTCACAATACATAAATCCGCTTTAACACTTGGCATTGAATCTGCTTCAACTTGCTGAGCAATTCCCACGGCGTGATTAACGACCGCAAGGAACTCCTCAGGTATACTTGGTACAATTACTCCATCTTCAGCTCGCACTTCTTGATATGTCTTGGTGTAAGGGTTCCAGTCCTTACCCATGCACATCATCTTCAATTTCATCCTCGATCCACTCGGGTATTCGGGTGTGTAGAAACCTCCAGGTGTTGCTCCCAGTTCGTCACATCGTCGGATAATGTGGATTTGTGCTTCCAGTGTCAGGTATCCATTTAAGAGTATCATACCTGGTTGGATAACCTGACATTGCTCCATTGGAAAGTCGGTGATGCTGATGGTGGTTTCTTCAGGGTTTGGTGTGGGTGGGATTGGATAGCAAATATTGAAGGTTCCTAAGTTTTCAATTTATCTAATTAGGTGTTCTCACATTATACTTTAACTATTTACTTACATGGTAGTACATTTGGACTCACTAACACACATGCATGAAATGCGGTATGCAATCACTTATTTCATTCAACAATTTAGGCGGTACCTGGTCTAGAAGAGGACCCTGGCGCCTCAGACCGGTCCACCACATGTAGGGTGGCCTTGCCGGACCCCGACCCCTTCCCCTTCTGGGAATCTGTGTACCTCTGATCTGGGGGTGGCTGATTCGCCGTCTTCGGGCCATCGGTGGTCGCGGTGGCCTTACCCTTCCATTGCCCCTTAGGCCTGTAGTTTCTACTGTTCGGGTTCTGCCAGCACTCATAGTCGCGGTGCCCCATCTTCTTGCAGTATCGGCACTGCACATCATTACCCTTGCAGTCCTTGCCGGGGTGGTCTCCGTTACACCACTTACAGTAGTAGTGGCGCTCCGGTCCAGAGCCCGTGCTAGCTGCTAACACATCACACACTCAGTACATACTTCACAAAATAGCAACACACACTAGAATTCGGTATTGGAATTTAATTAATTACCCTTGGGTGGGTAAGAGCGTAAGGGCTTGGCCGCATATGCATAGGTGAGCTGCAGAGGCTCCTCAGTAGTGGTGGTCTGGGCCTGGCCCTTGCCACCCTGTTGCTGTCCTTTCTGGGACTGGGGGTATGGCTTCTTCTTCTTTCCTCCCCCTTGCCCTTGCGTGCCTTGGCCCTCGCTCATGGCCTTGCGCTTAAGCGCACTCTCCTCGTCCCTCAGACGGACGGTGATCTCAACAATTGCAGCGGCATGATAGCACTCCTATATTTAGGGTGTTAGTTATGCCCCGCTAAACAAACTCACTTTCACATTAACACACTATACATACTTATTTACTTCATACTGTAGTTCATTACCTGCAAGGTAGTATACCCGCTCGGCCCCATACCGTAACGTAGGCGGTAGCTCAATCCGTTGTAGAAACGGTTCACTAAGATCCGGTCTGAGTAACCCAAATCCGGCAGCAGATGGATGAGTCCGATAAAAGCGGTGTAATACTCATCAACTGTCATCTTATCCCCTTGTCTCAAACTGTCAAGCTCTAGGCGCTTGGCCTCCTGAACATGAATCGGGTAGTACTTGGCTCGCAGCAGGGCCGTGTACTCCCTCCATTGGAAGGTAGGATCACCAACTCTTCCCTCCCTAACCAGCTTCCACAAAGTTTGAGCTGATCCCTCAGGTAGTAAGCGGCTAGTCGAACCTTGGCACCAACAGGAACATCCAAGGTCTCGAAAGCGGTCTCCATCTCGGAGATGTACGCCTCCAGTTTACTAGGGTCGGTCTCCCCACTGAATGACGGGGGTCTCAAATCCGCCAACGCCTTGACCGAGTTGGTCTCGCGCGGCTGTGGTTGCGGTTGTGGCTCTTGTTGACCCTCACCGCCTTGCTGTTGCTGCTGCATCGCAGCTAATAACTGTGGGACCATCTGGGCTACGGCGGCCGCTACAGCATCGACCATGACTTGTGCCGTAGGGTTCTCCCCCTAGTTCCCGGTATCACCAATACCGCGTCCGCGGCCTCGACCTCGTGGTCTACCTGACATCTGAATTCACATGAACGTTTATTAGCACTGTGCTTGCACACTTATCGGTCCAACGGTTGTATCATCTTCCCGACAATAAGGTATCTCCACACCTAGTTAGTGGTTAACCTTCTCATAACTGTTACTTAGGTAACTATGGTTGAATTTCCTAACTTGGTATATACCTAAGCTCGGTGTTCTAGCCATCAGAGCGAAGTATCGCTCTGATACCACTTTTTGTAACACCCCTACTACGCACTTAACAATACTTGTAATCGTAGCAGAATTAAACAACTAAATAATGACTAAACGATTTGGTGCTACAACGCCGTCAACCACCCACGTGATCAACAAGGCAGAATAAATACAAGTGTACCGGTCTGATGATCAGACTCCCGAGCATAGAACTAATAACCTTTAATACATTAACATAATACCGAGTTTGTTACTACATCCATAAACGTAACTGTACATCAATAACTGACAACGGCCGTCACTGTACTACAATGGTACCAAAATATATCGCCACGGGAGCACAGGCGCATCCCGGGCACAACTCCAAAAACAACCAAAAGTAATCCTGCATCCTAGAATCTATAGCCATTCCGCTTCCTCGATCCTCATCCTGCAGTAAAAGAAATATGGAGCCCCCGAGGGGGTCAGCAACCCTTGGCTGGTATGGTTAACGCGTAGCCCATCGGCTACCGGGATACGCGCAACTACTTGTCATGATGACATGACATTCATTTTAAACATACAACACATATATATCATAGCAAAAGTATTGCACACAACATCACACATAACATACAAGAACAATTCCTTTAGGAAATGAACCAACATAATTAGTTCCCATTGAGAGCCTAGAAAATGTTGCCAAACTCATGCTAAGCTCGTTACATAACTCGTTACCGTCCTGTTAGATTGAACGGATAACTTAACACAAGGTGCCTCGGATATAGTGATCCAAGCACACCGAAACAAAACATAGTATGCCCCTGTGGCCCGACGTGAGTCAGTAAAATAGCCTTGGTTAAGCTAAAGGGAAGGTTGAAAACCAAATTGGAAAACAACCATAACATACAAAGAGAATCGAACCGGTTATGACATCGACTACCATACTCACACGCGTGGCCGGAACAGACCGGACTCCTCACTTCCTCCGTTAGCACTTGTTAGAAGTTCAACATTGAACTCAAATAACAAATCACAAACAATTGGTCAAGTTTTGTTAGACACACACAAGGGAAGAGAGAGTCACACTTAACAATACAATAATATTTAACAACTGTAAACTCATTACATGACTTAAGTCTTACAAGGTCATAAACACACAGAAAAACAAACAACACACAAGCCGGTGTAAACCGGTAGGCAACAGACTGCAAGAAAACTATACCTTGGTCCTTGCTTCGACTGGTTTCCACCGGAGGTCACTCCTATACATGATTTAAGAATGTCGGTTAATTAACTTACTTAACTTCAAATTTACTAAGTGTTTAACATGGTTATATGACATGTTTTAATGTCCAAACTTATCCTTGATTACCCACATTATACCCCCTAGGGTTAACTACTTAAGCCACTCTTTGTTTGTTTTTTTTATAAGTTTTGGTCCGACCGAACTTACCGACCGACCTTACACATGGTCGGTCCATTCCAGAACATATCACCGTCAAAAATTCTACTCCGACCGACCTTGCAAGTTCGGTCACAAGTTCGGTCTATTCCCGAGAGTTTCTTCCCTTTGAAAATTCAGGCCCGACCGATCTTGGCAAGTCCGGTCGCAAGATCGGTCGATTCCCGAGACTCATTCACGTACAAAAATTTAAACATGACCGAACTTGTAACTCTGGTCCTAAGATCGGTCTATTCCAAGACTCAATCCGTACTAAAAATCCATGCCCGACCAACCTTGCAAGTCCGGTCCCCAAGGTCGGTCCATTCCAGAGACCATTTCTCGCAGGGTAAACTGGGCTCGACCGACCTTGCAGGTCCGGTCCCCAAGGTCGGTCTGCTCCAGACCCTTGTTTTTAATTGCCCATTTATCTCCAAACTTCACCTCATATATCCTAGTATGTTCTAACCTTATTTGCGCACTTCAAACATACCTTAAGACCTCCATTAAACTCCTTAAATCAATCATCAAAATCCTCCTCAAGCATTACACAAATTCTTATAAAAGGTTTACACTTGTAATGTTTTTCACTAAGTTTCTATGTGGTGTTTCATACCTATAACTTCCACTATTCCCAAATGTTTTCTCACCACTACAACATCATCTCCCAAGCATTCATTTGCATTCTAAATCTCCTAGAACATTGTCTAAGTCCTTTTTATACCTTAGAACACCTAAGACATTACTTCTCCTCTAGTAAAATACCTAAACATTACTAACACTTCCTAGTTCACCAAAACTTGTTTTAAACACTTAGAAATTCTTGTACATTACCTAAATTTTGACATGACTCTCCTATAACATTACAAAACCAAAACACATTGTTTACACCATTAATCAATCAAGAACACTAAAATCCATCAAGAACACTCTTATACACAAAACTTCACTCATTCAACAGTGCATCACAATATAGTGCATAATTTAAATTGCTTGGCACTTAGGCCCTTAAATAGCATGGCTCTTAGGCCCTTAAGATGCATAAATCATAAACACTGAATTTCCACAATATATTTGCCTTTGACCTGCAAATACACCCAACAATACATATGCCTTTTACTAAGCCCTTGAGAGCATTTTTCTAAGTCATTCACCATTGGCTCCTTAGATCATTTCAATAAGCATATAAGCTCATTTCTCCTAAGACTTTAAACTACATTAGGTTAGCATATTTACCTCTTTTCCTCACAACTTCTTTCTTGTTTCCTTGTTTAAAAATCGGTAAGGGTGTTTGGTTTCTTGTCAACTTCTAAACAATATACAAATAATGCAATGAGTATACAAGCTTTATGCTTCATCTCATTGTAAACCCTAAATACATAGATTGCCTTAGAACATTTAGATGATTGTTTTACCTTGGAATGGAAAGAGAGTTTGGATAGGTAGCAAGAGAGGACTCCACCAAGCCCTTGGAAGATTCAAATGAAGCTAAAACAAGCAAGGTAAGGGCACCATTAATGGTGTTTTTTGGACAACATACAAACATGAAGGAAATGTTATTTTTCTTTGAGTTTCCTTACCTAGAAGCAAAGGAGATCAATAATATGTGAAAAGATAAGCTCAAGCTCCTCCCATGGAGATTCCTATTGGCACCAAAATGGAGCTCTTAGAATTTTAAGAAGATAGGAATGAAGAGCTTGATGAGACTAAGAGAATGATGGTCTTTGTTTTTGATTTGGCAAAGTGAGCTAGGAGTTACAAGAGGTTGAAGATGATATATGGTGGTGGTACTATTGCAAAACCGTGAATGGAGAGCAAGAAGGAGATAGAAGAGAGGTTGGAACCGTGGGAAATGAAGAGAATGAAGATAAGTAACTAGTTTTTGTTATTTAAAGTAAAAAGTAATTAGTGATTTGCTTTATTAATTTTACTTACTTGATAACTAACAAGGGGGAGATGACTCACCCTTATAAAAACCGGCCCCCATATTATACTAAGGGGTATCTTACTCTTTGTTGACCAATTGTCACACTTATATTGACATATGTTATAAACTTGGTTAATTTGGTTACTATTCACTAAAACAAGGCACATAGATGTGAAATTTTTGATTTCCTATTGATATAGACTTCCTAATGTGATACTAAGTAGTACACATATTAATTAAAGAGTAATGATGGACATTTAGCCATTCAAAACTCATTTACAAGACAATTTTTCAAAAACGTGCTTTAAGACTCCTTAAAGCACATTTTGTGTTTTAACTTGTTTTCAAGCTTGGTTTTCTTTGGTAATTGGCTTAATATGTTCATTAATATATAAATGAGGTCTTGGTAAGCTCATTAGGTCATAACCAAGCTTATCCCAAGCTTAGAGCATATTTTGGCCTTTATTGACCTTAAGGCATTTGTTTGTGTTTTCTATGGTTTAATTGTTTACTAATGTTTCTAAGACTCTTTTTAGTCTTAATATACCATATTTTAATGTTTAAACAACATACCTAGGTTTGGGGTATTTCAATTATAGTGTAATTACTAGGGAGATTAGTGACTAGTCGGGATACCAAGTTAGTTCGTATTATAGAGAGCTAATATGTAGTTTGTATTCCAAAGTTGAATGTATCAGAGGACATGCGCTAGAGGACAAGCTACAAGGGTACCAGACGGGTGTGAATCTTCACGCTAGCGACTACTGGTGTACGATATGTTAATTGTGTGGTCTGAATGTCCTAAGGATTATCCTAAGGTCCAGACTGTAACACCCCCGAATAAAACATCCAGTAATACAAACGTCGCGCCTATACAACATCACGGTTAACTACGCAGCGATGTAATCTCCATCCGGGTGTCACAGACGCCAACCACCCACGTGGTTGACACAACCATACTACCAACACCAAGTTACGGTCTGCACGACTGGAAACAACCCTCAACCAAAACTCATATACAATACAGGATACAATTCCGAATACCGAGTGGTGGCTACAACAATATTACCAAATCATAAACTAGAAATTACATCTCGGGTTTAGTAACAACCCATACACTAACCATACTACCACAATTCAAAAGTTATGCCTTGATGGACTACCCCCATGGTAGCCCTTCCGCCTACGCTCCGTTATCATCCGACACAATACCTGAAAAATTTGGGTGTAAAGGACTCAGCAAACTACGCTGAGTATGAACGTGTGTAGCCCGTATGTTGCCGGGCCACACGACTACTTGGTCGAACATTATTAAGTCAATTTACATGCTATAATAAAGCAGTAAAGCAGGCCACAATACATCATGGTTTCATACACACTCAAGGGTAGTAACCATTAGAAACAACGACCAAGCATAACATACAAGCATCATAGCAACACCAATCACGCAACCAAGCACAACAAGCTGCTAGTATAGCAACAACAATCATGTAGATAATAAAGTGTGTGCACTGGTATGTTATACCCATGACCCTCACTATAGGATCATTCGAACGTTGTGTGTTTTCATTTCTTTTCCTTTATTCTCATAATGTGTATTTTTTTTCTCCTCCCTTGCACCATGTGTGCCAATCTTTCCTTGGTTCTTTAAGGATTATTTGTGAGTTCTCTTATCACCACAATTTGCAGCACGTCTTGTCCATAGCCAATCCTCCATTCCCGGATAGCTCTCTCTCTCTCTGTTGTTTTAAAATGTTACTAGTCACTGCCTCGGATACCAAGGGTCTGTCTCCCTATTCCTTTTCAATGTTACTAGCCTCTGCCCCGGATACAAAGGGTCCATCTCCCTATGCCTTTAATGTTCTGGTCTCTACCCCGGATACGAAGGGTCCGTCTCCCTGTTCCTTTTAGTATTATTGGTCTTTACCCCGGATACGAAGGGTCCGTCTCCCTATTTATATTATTGGTCTCTACCCTGGATACAAAGGGTCCGTCTCCCTATTCCTTTTTATATTGTTGGTCTTTACCCCGGATACAAAGGGCCCGTCTCCCTATGCCTCTTTATATTGTTGGTCTCTACCCCGGATACAAAGGGTCCGTCTCCCTATTCCTTTATATATTGTTGGTCTCTACCCCGGATACAAAGGGTCCGTCTCCCTATTCCTTTTTATATTGACGAGTATTGGCTTATCATTATCATTGATAGTTCAACACCATAGTGGGGTGTCTTTAGAGGTCCTCTATAGTTAAGAGGAGTTTTCCCTTTATGTAGTTCCTTGGTTTTGTTTACGAAGTTTGTTGTGTTTCATCTCAAGGATTCATCAGCGAGAAGGGACTACACTACTGTGTGCGCGCAAGCAATATGCACAATAATGGCAAGCAGGTAAGCAAGGAAAATAATCAATCCATTCACATGTCTACACAAGCTCGCAACAGACAGATAAGCACGGTAAAACAAACATCCATTTTCATGCATTAGTCTTGTGGTCATAATCAAACAAGGCACACAGTACACAAGCCGTGTAACACGGCAACATACGAACCACACATGTCCATACCTTATTCAGAAGCAAGAGTAGTCTCACACACGGGGTCCCGGTTGGCATTCGTTACGGCCCTAACGTAATTAAAACAACTTGTCAGTTCATGGTTTCATGTGACGACCTTTATAACATCTTCCTAGTTTATCTCATTTTAACGGGGTTGTTCCCTAGGTGAATCTATGAATGCTCAACTCATATTAGCCCTTAGTATTTCCCCAAGTATTAACCTAAAATTTTACCTTATTCCTAGGGAATTTGCACCAACATTTTACATGTACTAAGTTCTCTCTAACTAGTGTTTTCAGGTACTTCACGCACAATCATGTAACGAGTTTACTTAAGATTGATTTTAACCTGCCCAAAACGTATTCCCTCATAACTAGGCATCCTAGTGCAGCTCAGCACTCATAATTAACTTAATACAACAATCTACTTACATAGAACCTCAAAATAAAACTCACAACTCAATTGGTACTCCCTTTATTCTTAGCTTCTAAGTGGTAGTAATGGTATTGTTGTTTTCCCCAAGGTGTGTGGCAGTTTGGTTAGGTGTCTTAACACGATTTTATATTCATAACCATCCTAATACAGCGCTGTTAGTCACCTTGAAACCCCCTAGACAGAATAGAGAGCAATACCGAAATGAAAACACAATCTGCACATATCTTCATTCGACTCCATATTTAAGTTATCAGAACTAGTGTATAATTTTCCCCAAGTGACTCCCTCTCTACCCAAGCATATTAGCTATGTTTTAAACTCATGATTAGAGCAGAACAACCCTGATAACACCTTAAGAACTTCCTTTTACAGAAGCCACAATTTCAGAAAACTGAAACAACAATCTGCACACCCCTGTCTCCCCACTTCTCTTTTACCGCATTTAAGTTGATTCCTAACCTCTCCCAAATGCTTACAGAACTACTTAGGTGTATTAGCTAGGTCCTTGAGCTCATTCCCAGTCCAACTCCACACTTTCACAGCTCCTGTAACTTAGACACAGACAACACACAGATGAAAGAAGACTGAATAGAAACAACATTGGTGCATCTCTTGTCTTTCTTCTGTCAGTCTGTTAAATCTATTTCAAATCTTCCGAATGAGTGTACTGACCTAACTTACTCTTTAACATGCCTTGGGTTCCATCCTTAGGCCACTACAACTTCCTCAACACTTCTGCACAGCAGTTGTACAGAAAACTGCAACTACCGAAGATCTGAAACGCAGCCTGGTTATAACCTTATCTAACCTCAACTTTGTCGTATCAAACTGATGTCTAATCCTCCCAAATTGTTTCACCAGCCTAGCTAGAAGTATTAGCCATGATTTGGGTATTTTATTAAACTAATTCAACACTATTAAAACCCCTGCACACCGGTTACACAGAGCAGCCAATCATTGGAAATCTGAAAACCAAGAAACCTGTGTATTCTTCTTTTATTTTCTTCTGTTTGTTCACATGCCCGATTTTCAACTTTCCCAAACTGCTGCCACAGTTGGTTAAGTGTTTTGATTTTACCCTAGCTTCAAAACAAACCCAAAACAACAGGTAGCACCCCTCTGAGAAGTTTCTTATACAGAAACCGAGATCTAATATAGGCAGCATGCACTGGTGAGTTTCCTTTCTTATTGCTGTTTCTCAACCTGTTTACTGTCTTCCTCAAGGAGTTGTAAGCTAGCTAAGCATAACAGTAGTGTAGTAGATGCATCAGGAAGCCAATAGGATCATTACGCTCCTCTGTATGTTACTTATACCGAGACTGGTATGTTGCAGGGACCTGAGGAACTAATTTCCATTCCTCTCTTTAACCTGTCTTTTAAGTCATTAGTCTAATCTTTAATCAGTCCCCAAGCACCCCTCTACCTGCTTAGGTGTTTAGTCGAGATTCAGAATTGCAAACAACACTAAAAAACAACCAAGCTTATGTTACAGGAACTTCCTAAGACTAACTGGGAAGAAAACTGAAACATGAAACTAAAAAAAAGAAACTAAAACTAGGTAACCGATGCATTCTTGTCTTCTGTTCTCTTTCTGCTCTTTAATCTGATTTCCGTTTACTCAACTTGCTTACTCATTTAGTTAGGTAGTCTACCCAGCTCTTGACTCAAAACACACCCAAGGCAGCAAGGGGCTACACTTCCGGAACTCTGTTACACAGAACTCAAAAGAGAAGAAACTGAAAGCGATGCACCATGATCAGTATTTTTACTCCTCTTCTGTTTTGTTTTTTATTTCTTGGTCTAGTTTCTTTTTCACTCGCCAAGTGATCTATCATCTTAGTTAGGTGTCTTAATATAGTTTGAATCCCCAGACAAACCCAAGGCAGCGAAATTTAGGCCTCTGAAGTCACTTACTCTGAGCTGAGAAATAAGAACTGTAAAGCTGAAGAAAATATCAAACTGATATCCTCTCTTGTCTTTATGTTTCTAAATCTGATTCCTAGTTTTTCCCAAGTCGTTTCTCGTTCTGTTAAGTGGGTTTAACATGTTTTTCTTCAAGAACAGACCTAAAGCAACATGGCTGAAAGCTACTGCACTTCATAACACTGGAACTAGACTCAACTGAAAACAGGAAACAAAAAACATGAACTGTGAATTCCTTCTGTTCTTTTCAGTTGCTAACTGTATTTTTTCTCTTTTTTTTTCTAGTCTTCCAGTTCGTTTATACTTAGCCCTACGTGTTAGTAAGCTTTAGGTTGGTCACTAAGCTAATACAACACCTAGATTGCTTCAGGAAATTTAGTGTACAGAACCTAGAAGTTTCAGAAACTGAAACTACTCCTGAAATCTCCTATTTCTCACTTCTGTTCTAATATGCCACCGATCTCTCTAGCACTACAAGGCTGTGTTTTAATACAGTCTTAACCTCAGTCTGATACAGAACAATAAGTGACAACACCTCTCAAAACCTCATTTAAAAACCGTGGAACTGAAAGGCAACAAAACCTGAAACCGGGATAGAAGTGCTACAGCTTCTTCTGTTTCCCTTACTACTGAGGCATCAGCTTGGGCTTTTATTCCTCCCTGTGTGTTTATTACTTAGTTGGGTGTATTAGTAGTGTGTTAGGTTCCTCAGTAACCCAATGAAATCGTTATGACTCTCTGGGTTTTAATTACACAGAAAGGCAAGAGTTATAGCATCTGTATACAAGTTTCTGTGTATCCCTCTTCTACTGCACTAGCTTTTTCTTTTGGTTAATCTATCTGTTTCTTACGTTACCCTTGCAGATATTTAAGCAAAACCAGGAGAGAACACATGAGTACATAAACTATGCTTGGAAGCCGAAAATCAGAAATGAAAGGTATTAAACTAACAGGTCATGGGCCTCACCTTGGTTGGTATTCAGGGCATTTGGAGCTAGCTTCCAGGAGGTTTTCTTGGCACGTTTTCTGAAGGGTCTTACTAAGGGAGTTCATGCACGAGAACAGACGAGAAGGAGGGGGGGGGGGGGGTCAGTCAATCAATTTTTCAGCCACAGAACATATGAATAATGGGACTTAAGCAACCAGAAATTGTTTTTCCTGGTCATTATCTTACCGTTAGAAGTTCTTGGAGAGGTTTGCTTCAGAATGTCAAGAGTTCTGTCGGTGGTTGACATGCGAGGATCTTATGTGACCAATATAGAAATTAAGAGAGCTTGAGCAGGGCGTTTAGGATAGAACTGGACAGAGGCGAGACTTAAACACAAATCTGTTGTTGACTTATCTTGCTAGTTTTTTTTCTTTTCAAACTCAATTCTTCCAGATTCTCAAGAGCTAGCGTGAACAATTAGGGGGAGAATGAGGAGACTTTCTGGGATAGTCGTGAGCATGCAGAGGGAAGAGACAAAGGGTGTCTGGTGAGGATGGTGGTTAAGGGAGGTAGTGCTTCCGATTTACAAGGAGGTGGTGTGGGAAATTGGAAACGCACGCTCTGATGCAACAGAGTTGTCCCTTGACTACATTTTTTTCAGAGTTCAAGATGAAACCAAATCAGTAATTGAGTTTTGATAGGTTCTAGTTGTTTGTTTGTCCGTATTAGAATCAGACGTGGGGTATGGTGGTGATTGCTTAAAACTGATGACATAGCAATACCACTGAGGAGTGAAACATCTGTTGTTTCTTTTTTTTGAACCAGAACCCGGCAGTAGCAGCGCACTGCTTTGTATGTTGTTCTGTTTTTTTTCTTTAGTCATTTAATAGCTTATATCTGTAGAGGCGCAGCTTACTAACGAATATGAGCATAGCTCCACCGGTTAAATCGTTCAAGAGGGGTAGAGAGGTATCGGGTTCGAATCCTGACTAGAGCAGGTTTGCTCTCTTTTTTTTTGTACCAGTTATATACATGCCCATTTATATATATGTGCGACTAAATAATATGTCGCGTTTTTAATTTCACACGCGACTATTTATTTGTTACGTTATTAGTTATTATATACGACGTTGTAATTTTGTAACGTTACGTATGCATATTTCCATATACGTACAAGTATAAGTACGTGACCGTATTGATATGTAATGTGTCATGTTTTCGGACATGTATGTACTAAATTAATTGTTCATACATTATCGTATGTCCGAATTATGTAATGCGTTATTCTCGGACAATCTCCTCGTGTTTATGATTTTCATGTCAGCTTATATTTGCGTATCATGTACCGATATGTATACGCGGTGTAAGTACCCGTTTGGATCTATATTTTAAATACCATAAGGTTTTATTGTAATTGTTGCACAATTAGTGAACTGCTAATTATTCGGGGTATTTCACAGACGTTGTGTGTTTAATTGTTAAGAGCGATATCTGTGACTTTATGTATATGATGTTGTATACTGTATTGCTCAACACCACTACGTTTTATTTATACGCGAACGTCTTATGACTGGAAGTTTATACATCTAAACTGGAACAAGACTAACTTACCTTTAGGTATTATTGAACCTAACTGATGGTCAACTGTTAAAGTCTTAACTCAAGGATTGGTTATTATATCACTGACTAAAGGGTTAACTTATAAAGAGAGGAATCCAGACTGCTTCGACTTTCTGGTTGCGCATCGTGATCACTACGAGAGACTTCAATGGGGAGTCACTCAAGGGAATCCATTGTCCACATTCAACGATGACGGAGGGCACTGCCGTTGGTGCACAGGTTCGACCATATCGGTCAATTATCCAGGGCCATAAGGTCAGCTGGTAACAGTTCCTTTGGAACCCAGGGGACTTACTGTCCATTGATAAGTTATTAAGGGTTGTCTTAACATGACGCCTGAGGTGGAATTTAATTGGAAAAGTTAAGTGGTTGGTTTTAAGGATAAGGGCCAGGTGGCCAACTAACAAGTACAGTTATTTAATACGCGTATCTTGTTTGGTTATTGTTATGGATTATTGATGTGTGATTATTGGTTATTGTTATGGATTATTGATGTGTGATTATTGGTTATTGCTATGGATTATTGATGTGTGGTTATTGGTCTTGTGTACTATTGTACATTGATGTTTACAGGTGAATTGTTATGTGATTGTCTAATGTTTACAGTTATTACTGTTATTATTGTAAACCGGTATTTCATGTAAAGAATCTAATATCAAGATGGCTAAAACGACTTAAGGAATCTAGATGATTTAAGACTACATTAATCATACAAGCATTTCGATTGCTGAGCCCTTCAATGGGCCAAACATTCCAGGTTATTGAAGAAGACTCAAGCCGGAGTGCGGGACACGGGGGTAGCTGATGTGTTTTCAACAAACACCTTTGGGTATTTTGTATTGTATTAAGGATGTTGTTGTATTCAGTTAGTTGCTCATTTAGTTGGATTTGGTTTGTAATAATTAGAGTGCGGAGTTGGTTTGTTGGAAGAGTAAGGATGCCTTGTTACCCACAAGGGTGAGTAACGGCGTGTAACACCAAGGTAGATAGTTTTATTTTCCGCTGCGAATTGTTATTTATTATGCTACGACTTGCGACGTTATTACATGTTTAGGATTAGGGGTGTTACAAAAAGTGGTATCAGAGTGGAGTACCGCTCTGATGAAAAGATACTGAGTCAAGAACAGTGAGCATAGGAATTTTGGGATACGGGAAACGTCTGTGAGAATTCGTGACCTAGAAAAAAACCCTAGGGATATTTTATTGTAATTAGTTAGTTTCCTTACATGTTTGTGATTGTGTATGTAAAACGGTGTAGCAACCGAGTAGAAATAATAATATACTATCTTAGATGTCGACAAGAGGAAGACCACGTGGAGGCAGCAGTGGACACGGTGGCGAGATACCGGCGGATGTTCCAGTAGTACCAGGCCTAGCAGCGGCCATGGCAGACTTCACACAGCAGCTAGGAGCTCAACTTACGGGAGCCATACCACCCACCACAGCCCAGGGAAACCAACTGGTTGAAGAGCGTTGCAGACGCGAGAGTACCGACTTATTCAGGGGAACCGGACCCCACCGCACTGGAGAACTTCATTATAGAGCACTAGAAGGCGTTCAAGGCTGTCAGAGTTCCAGAAGACCAGAAGGTCGACATAGCCGCGTACAACTGAAGGACACAACAGATATTTGGTGGCTGTCTGTGGAGGGCCACCGTAGAGCTACACCGGACTTTGGATGGAAAGCGTTTGTAGAAGTGTTGCGGGAGAAGTACTACCCCGAACACCTAAAGTAGAGGAAAAGGCAGGAGTTCGAGACCTTAATCCAAGGGAGTCAAACAGTTGACCAGTACTACGCGCGGTTCACTAGTTTTGTTGGACTACATACCAGGAGTCGACTACTCCGATACTGTGAAGATTCAAAAGTTTAGGGGAGGTTTGCAATTTCGCATTCATGGCGCTATGGGAGCAATACGTTTCGCTACATTACAAGAATGTTATGACGCCGCATCGGCAACAGAATTAATGCTACAGTCCAGGGAAGAGGCGCAGGGAAAGAAGAGAAAGCATACTGAAGGAGATGATGGTGGATCAACCTCTGGCGGTTACTACAAGAAGGGGAAGAGATTCTTTGATAAAAAGAAGGGGCGGAAGGATTTCCATGGTCCGAAGACGAATGAGCAGGTCCCTCGTCTGACCGGCCCAGTTATTGATGCTCAACCACTAAGATCAGCACCACCTAAGGGCAATAAGCCACCCCAGCGTCACTACTACTGTAAACGCTGTGGAAATGATCACCCAGACGTAGATTGTACAGGAAGGAAGGTGGAGTGCCACTATTGGAAAAAGGAAGGCCATAGAGAGTATGAATGTTTTTCCAACCCAGGGAGCCGAGTATACAAGGGATCTAGAGGTTCACAGAGAACACCAGCTATCGAGGCGGGCGGACAAAGAGGAGGCCAAGCGCCGCAGAACAACACCTATACTAGAGGACCGGCAGGACAACCATCCTCAACCGGGAGTCAGAAGGGAAATGAGATAGTTCCAGGAAGAAACACCCTGTCCATAGTGGGAACTTCAGGCGCTGAGGCTAGCGCTCAGCGCGAAACCGGTAAGCCTAGAACTTAAACCAAATCATGGTGCTTGAATGTGTGTTTATAATTATCAATCGATGAGACTTGTATGTGTTAGTAAGTATCAAAAATTTAGAGAGACCTAACTTAGGTAACCTCTCACCTAATAGGATACTTCGACATTTGTTTCCCTTACCTATGAGACCGAGGTCACCTGAGCCTATGTGCGAAGGTCGGGAATATCTAGAGGCAGAATGCCAAGTACTTCGACCCGGCATGATCTTACTTAAGCAATATTTAACTCTAGATGAGTAAATAACTATTGTAAATGAATGTAGAACATTGGGGATAGGCCTTGGAGGATTTTATATTCCAGGATATGGGGTGGATCAAAACCTAAATTATATATGATGTGTATGGGTAAGGATTGGGATCCACAGGCGAGGTTATATAGTGAAGTAAGAAAGGTAGATGGAGCACGAGTTCCTAGGATACCAGTTGTATCATTCTTCATAGGAGATGATGCTGAGTTCTTATACGGTGATCAGAAGAGGATGGATACGGCGAACACGATTATTTTGAAGTCAGGAGACGCATTGATATGTGGTGGAGAACCCAGATTAGTGTACCGTGGGATTAAGAGTATTAAACCGAATACAAACAGAGATTAGCCTTGGGATTCAGGGTGCGAGATAGTACAGTGAGGAATAGTAAGTTAGTCTTGCTTGGTTCGCCGAAGGGCGTTATCAACTGTCCAAACTTACAGTAACTACAAATTATGACCTGTCTAAATGACGAGCAGATGTCATGAAAAGGAATACATTAATTAATATGAAATACTTAAGACTAAATGAATTGTCAAAAGGGTTTGTTGAAGACCTGCACGTGAAGAGCAAAAACTGAATTTTATGGGATACCCAGGCACCGAGCTTACCACCCAGTGCGGGACTGGAAAATTACAATCCCTTATTAACCTTGCGAGAAGATAGTGCGACACCTTGAAATATGACAATAGAGAAACAGAATCTCAAAATATATAACTAAACATCCATCATGGATAAGCACATGTTTTAAATACTTGAGCAAATACCAAGGGTCTCAGCTAGTATCAATATAGTGACAGTGCTGGACTCCTAATTAATAAAGGGGAGAGAACAAACTTCGAATCTATATTTTCTGAAGCCGGGAGAACTACCTAATTAGCAATACCAAATGCTACATATATACTTATAATTTGGAGGTTGTAAACCTAAAACGTTGAGGAGTATTGATACATTTTAGAGGGCTAAGTATCATTAAATATACCTGCCCTATTTTGAGGCTCACATCCTACACTATCCTTATGGTTCTATACGAGCATATGTCTTCTATGATAACTCAATTTATGCGAATAAAGAGTGCAAGAAATTAAATAAGGTTAACCCCCTATGTAATATAAATTTTAATATAACATGGTAACCAGTAACTCTCCTTGACACTTACAATGAAGGTAGTATAAGTTATATTAAGAGTTTGAATTAATATATACACTAAAAGTGAGTGGAAGTTAAATTTAAAAGTAGGAAAACATACCCCTTGGCTTGTAACAATTATTTTACACGTAAACCTTCTTAACGTTATTTACTGATCCCTGTGATTCTAAATCCTCTATTTGATACACCTAATCGACCTATTTTTTGAAGCCATTGAGTTTGTGGATTAACCACGTTTCTAAGAGATAGAAACAAACAATAAGCTTTGATTGTTTTGTTACCAAACTGAAATACCCCAAACCTTGATATGTTGTTTAAATTTTAGACTATGATATGTGAAGGCTAAAAAGTGCCTTAGAAATGATATTAAGTACATTAAACCATAGTAAACACAGTAAAAGTACTACTAAGGCAGTTTGAGCAAAAACATGCTCTAAGCTTGGAATGAACTTGGTTAGGACCGAAAGAGCCTACCAAGACTTAATAATATTCAATTATGATTTGATAAGGCTAATTAAGACCTTATGAAACTTTGGTAGACAATTAAACCAAACAAAACACAAGAAGACACCTTAAAGTTAATTTAAGCAAATACTTGCCCTAGACTTGTGTAACCTTGTATAATACCTAAAGGTCATTCCTAGACCTTTTAACATGCTAATGAGCATTTTAAATCAATTACTAAAGAAAACCAAGCTTGAAAACAAGTTAAAACACAAAATGTGCTTTAAGGAGTCTTAAAGCACATTTTTGAAAAATTGTCTTGTAAATGAGTTTTGAGTGGCTAAATGTCCATCATTACTCTTTAATCAACATGTGTACTACTTAGTATCACATTATGAAGTCTAAATCAATGGGAAATCAAAAATTTCACAAATATGTGCCTTAATTTATGAATAGTGCTCAAATAGTGGTAGTTTAAGTTATAAGTCGACATAAGTCAATTATTTGGTCAACAAAGACCATAAATATCTCTAATATACAAGGGGGGACGGTTTTCTATGTGGTGAGTCACCACCATTTACTAGCTAGTTAAAAGAAAGAAGGAAAAGTAAGTAAAAAGTAGAAATACCTTTATAACATAAATATCTCAAAATGGCTACCTCTCTCCTCATTCTCTTCTTTCTCCTTTGTTCCCACCGTCACCTATCTTCATCCTCCCTTCTCAATCTCGTTCTCCTACAGCACCCTTCATATCCCATCTCCTTTTAGTTGTAACTTATGATTCCATGCTCCGAATTTAATTCCGAGACTACCATTGTCTTAGTTAGAGTAAGCTCTTCATTCTATTTTAAAATCTTCAAGAACTCCATTTTGGTGCCCATGAAGATCACCATTGAAGGAGCTTGAGCTCATATTTTCATGCTTGTCTATTTGTTCTCCATTGTTTCAAGGTAAGGAAAATCAAAGAAAATCCAAGTTTCCCTTCATTTTGTATATAGCCGAAAATTCACCTATTAATGGTGCAATACCTTGCTCTCTTCTTAGCTTAATTCAACTTCAAAGGACTAGGAGGAGTCCTATCTTGCCACTTATTCAAGTTCTCTTTCAAATTCCAAAGGTAAACATTAATTTAGTGTTTTAAGACACTAATGTAAATCTAGGGTTGTAATTATGAGTTTAAGTATTAAACTTAATGCTCATTGCCTTATATGTGTATTGAGCTATATTTGCTTAATAATTAACCTAAAGAGCCAATGGAAAATGAGATAAAAATACCCAAGGTGGACTAAAAGGACATGGGAGCATAGTTGTGTGTATTTGCAGGTTGAAGGCATTATTATGTGGGAAATTCAGTGTTTAAGGTTGTTCAATTTAAGGGCCTAAGTGCCAAGCAATTTAAGTTTGTGCACTATATTGTGATGTAGTGTGTGTCTAAAGGTTTAGTTGTATGTAAACACATCTCTTGTGAAGATGGATATCATCGGTGGTTAAAGGATGAAAAACAATATGTTTGTGTGTAAGGAATGTGTATTAAGAGATTTAGTGTCTTGGTTGTATAATGTGGAAAAATGTGTGTTTTGGAGTAAGGTGATACAAGAGAAGCTATGACAAAATTTAGTTGATAAACAAAAGAGTTTATGTGTTGTAATGAGATTTATGACCTAGAAGGTACTAGGAATTATTAAGTGTTAAGATGGTGAAAGAAAGTGAATTAAGGTTTTCTTAAGTGTTAAGATGCCTTGGGCATAGTCTTGGAGATTTAGAGAACTAATGGATGAATTTTGGATACACCCAGGTCATAGTGGAGATGTGGTAAAGTCTTGTGCAAGTTTGGTGAACAATGGAAGTGTAATGCCTTGTGAAAGTTTAATGAGGAACTTGTGGGAAAGACTTGAGGAGTGTGTGTAAAGGGGATGAGTGTGATACAAAATGATGCTATAGGAGTGGTTATCTTGTGGTCGAAGAACACTTTGGTTAGTGGAAGTTTTAAGCAAAAACTACAAGTTACAAGTGTAAGTGAAATGTTCTAAGTGTTAAGGATTTAGTAAAAGTTTGACTAAAAGTTTAAGGAGTTTTTGGGATTATAGAGGGTTTTAGTGTGCCAAAAAGATTTTAAAACATGTGGGAAAACATGTGTAATGCATAGGAAAAGATTGGGGTGAATTTGAGTTCAAAATGAGGAGAAAAACGGTTTTTAAATTGGGTCTGTTCTGGACTGCCCTAGGGACCGCCCCTGTGGGAGGTCCAGTGCAGAGAAGTGCAAAAAAAATGTGAGAAACGTGAAGATTGTAGCTCCTAATATGGGGGATTGAATGGTAATGGTTTTAGATGATTTTTTAGGCCTTGTTTGGTGACTTTTAAAGGCCATTGGAAGTATAAACAAGTGTGAGAGTGATGTGTAAGTTGAACTTAAGATCACAAAATAAATTAAGTACAACGGATAACGGAGGTTAACTATGGGCATTTGATATTAACATCATGTCACCCCGATGTTAACAATGTTAAATGAAAGTAATTTGTGATGTTACCCAGTTGTACGGGATTTGTTCGAGGAACCTAGGAGGACACATATAGTGCACCGTGGTGAAATGTATGGTTTTCTCGCAACCTGTGCCTACCGGATTGCACCGGCTTGTATGCCAATGTGTTTTTCTGTATGTTTGCCATGTTGTAAGATAAAACATGTAATGAGTTTATAGTAATTCATTTATGTGGTGTGTTCAATTCCGATACCATTTAACCTCGAAAGTGTTAAACCTTAGCTAACTGAGTCTAGGATCACATGAGAGATCGGTGTTCGGATTTAACGACCGAACCATGGGACGTTCTAACCACGACTATGCGTGAGTTAATTGTGTGATGTTTGTGTGGGAATGTATGGACCTCCCTTGTGTGTTTAACCCAGTTGTAATACCTTATGGTGTGTGGGTGTAATAGGTTCCATAATGGAGCTCTAACTATTTACTTATAAGTATATATGTACTAATGGGGGTGAGGAATCCGGTCGTCCGGTCGCACGTTGTTTGGGAGTGGGTATCCATCCTTGCTTTACCTTCTTCTCTATTATGGTTGTTTTCCTTCTTGGATTACAATCTCCCACTAGTACTCCAAAGCTTAGCTATTCTGACTTATGATCGGTTTAGGGGGAACATGTGTTTGTGTGGTGTGCTCGGGTCACTATATCCGAACCATCTTAACTTAAGTTACTCGTCCGACTATTAGGACGGTAATGAGTGTTGTATAACGAGCTTAACATGAGGGTAATATCATTCTCTAGGCCCACAGGTGAATTAACTATGTTTGGGTCGGTTCCTAAGAGAACCGTTCCCGTTGTGTTATGTGTTATTGTTCTACTGCAATTCCCATTGCGATGTTATGTTATGTACACGTTGAAACGTGAAAAGTGTTGTTATGTGGTGTATGTGGATCATGGATATGAATCCCAGTTTATGAATGAAAGCGACGTTTGTGGATAACCCGATTATTGGGTAAGTGTCGTCTATTAAGGAAGTAGCTCCACTAGAGGAGAACCCTTTAGGGTTAATGAACACAATGAGTGACTTATAAAGTATGGATGTGTTATCTGTTGTTGAGCCCATTGTGGTGGAATGTGATGTGTTGTGTGTTGATAGTTTACATGCATGATTCAAATATAATCAACCGCATGCAAAGACGACAATTAGTTGTGCGTGGCCCGGTAGCATGCGGGCTGCGGAGATTACCATACCAGCAAAGGTGCTGAGCCCCTGGGGGCCACCCTTTCTCTTCTTTTTCCCATTTCAGGTACAAGGAGCTGGAAGCCGTTCGAGAGTAGGACGGGGTAGTCGTTTGTACATGGGTAGCCATTTAAGTTGTATATGTATTGTAGGTGTAGTAAGACCGAAGTTGTTATCGGCATCAGTTTGTGAATACTCGGTACAGTTGGAAGGTATGTGTATGTTTTTGTTGTTAATGGAAAGGGATAGTAATGTGTAGTCGCTCGGGAATCTAGTCCATCAGACCGATACAATGTATATGTACTAGCCTGTTAGCCACGTGGGTGGTTAACGGCGTGTAACACCAATGAGTTAGGTAATGTGATGAAGTATATTTTCCGCTGCAGTTTGTTGTTAAGTGTGTTGTTGTTGGATGGGGTGTTACACAAACCGTAGAATTCAAACTGGAAACCCTTAGTTTGAGATGGATACTAATATTAAGAGATACTTAACCTAGGATGAACAGATGGTTCACCTGATTCATGGAGTTTAAATGGAATAAGAAAAAAACCAAGCTTTAAGGTGGAAGAAATAATACTTTATGGAACTGTAATTGTTGATCGAGTTATGAAAACTTTTCTTTAGAGTCTAACTGTGACTGTCCTTGTTCCATGTAATGATAACCAAAGTGTAGGCAATAATCAAACCCTGGTGAGTTAAATACTAGATGAGCCTTTTAAAGAGAAGAGGGTATTCTAAGGTATCCAAGTCCATAACTGAACTTATTACTTGTATGATGGATTTAAGAGTTAAAATGATTGATGGATATAATATTAAACATTATGAGCCTAGATGTTTTAATAAGAATTTACCTTTTATGCCAAGAGGAAAAACTGGGTTCCCCGCTTGATGATTCGATCAAAGGAATATGGTTCCGGGATTTGGTAATACACTATATTCGAGTATTGGTTATAACAGATATTGGATTAGTTGTATAGTGGTCAAGAGAAAATGTAGTACTCACCACGTCACAAAGTTTGATAAGATAAAATTTGGAAAATGACAATATGTGATTGTTTGATATTTGACGTGGGAGGTCGAACTTGATCCTGGTCAGATCAGGAAAAACCAAACACAAAATGGAATGGAAGGATAGTTCAACATTGACACTGACCCCGTCAGGTTTGAATGATTCCTGAGACTCCCTACAAGTTGTCACAAATATCTCTGTGATAAGTAAATAATTATTCTTAATTTTAATATAAAATTTGATTAATGAAGTATATGAGTTGTAGAAAGTGTAAGTTAGGAATTAAGTTGTCCAGGTTATCCTAAAGAGATTAAAACGACTCCACGTATGTCGTAAAAATAGTCAACTATGAAGGGAATAATAACTGTTATTATACATGAACCATGTTAATAAGTTAAAAATGAGATTAAGAGACATTTACCTATAATAAGAGCATTCTCAAGCTATCTTCTAAGTTATGGCCGTATTGTCATCTGGAGGGAAAGATCGACTTCCATGTCATTCTTTATGAATTCAAACCCAATATACTAAATAGGAATCTACCTATAAACATGGTAGAATATAAAGAGTAGAAACATTATACTAATACTCACATGAGTTGATTCACAACCGCAAGAACATGTTCAATTGGGAGGAAACTGTACCTTGTTAGAAACCTTAGCGGGAACTCTGCTGTGGTATACCTGATGAACAGATGATAATAATCGTGTATGTACTACCGACAATTGGTGAATCAATAATATCAAGAAATCTTTCTATAATATACATAAGATGCACGGCTCGACCATAGCACATACTCTACATTGAAAATGAAAACCGAATATGGTGACAGTAAACTCAAATACCAGAATCACAAGATGATGACCTGAAGATCAAAAGAGGGGATTTTAAGTATGACCCAATATTAATACAAGACCCGAGCGCCGACGATTACAACTACAAGTGAAATACCCCAAACCTTTGTATGTGGTTTAAACATTAAAATATGGTATATTAAGACTAAAAATAGTCTTAGAAACATTAGTAAACAATTTAAACCATAGAAAACACAAATAAATACCTTAAAGTCAATTAGGGCTAAAATGTGCTCTAAGCTTGGGATAAGCTGGGTTAACACCTAATAAGCTTATCAAGACTTCATTTAGGTGTTAATGAACATATTAAACCAATTACCAAGAAAACCAAGCTTGAAAACAAGTTAAAACACAAAATATGCTTTAAGGAGTCTTAAAGCACATTTTTGAAAATTGTCTTGTAAATGAGTTTTGAATGGCCAAATGTCCATCATTACTCTTTAATTAACATGTGTACTACTTAGTATCACATTAGGAAGTCTAAATCAATGGGAAATCAAAATTTCACAACTATGTGCCTTGTTTTTGTGAATAGAAACTAAATAAGCTAGTTTATAACATATGTCATTATAAGTGTGACAATTGGTCAACAAAGACTAAAATACCCCTTAGTATAATATGGGGGCCGGTTTTCTTGGTGACTCACCACACTTAAACAAAAAAATAAGCTAAGTAAAGTAATAAAGTAGAAAATACTATTTACTTTACTACTTAAGTATCAAAACTAGTTAAGTCTTCTTCATTCTCTCATTTCCCATGTTCCCACCGTCTTCTACCTTCCTTCATTCTCTCATGTCCAATTTTGCAACAGCACCACCACCATCATTCTTCATCTTCAATCACTTGTAATTCCTAGCTCACTTTACCAAATCAAAAACTAAGCCCACCATTCTCTTTGTCTCATCAAGCTCTTCAACTTCATCCTTTCAAAATTCCAAGAGCTCCATTTCGGTGCCAAGAGGAATCTCCATGGAAGGAGCTTGAGCTCACCTTTTTACATTTTATTGTTCTCCTTTGCTTCAAGGTAAGGAAACTCAAATAAAAACTCAATTTCCTTCGTGTTTGTATGTTGTCCGAAAAACACCATTAATGGTGCTTTTACCTTGCTTGTTCTAGCTTCATTTGAATCTTCTAAGGGCTTGGTGGAGTCCTCTCTTGCTACATATCCAAACTCTCCTTCATATCCAAGGTAAAACAATCACCTAAATTTCTAAGACAATTTATGTTTTTAGGGTTTACAATGAGATGAAGCATAAAGCTTGTATACTCATTTCATTGCTTGTATATTGTTTTGAAGTTGACAAGCAAACAAACATCCTTACCGGTTTTAATCAAGGAAACAAGAAAGAAGTTTGTGAGGAAAAGAGGTAAATATGCTAACCTAATGTAGTTTAATGTCTTAGGAGAAATGAGCCTATATTGCTTGTTAAAAATACTTAAAGAGCCAATGGTGAATGACTTAGTAAAATGCTCTCAAGGAGACTAGTAAAAGGGCATATGTGTTGCTGAGTGTATTTGTAGGTCAAAGGCAAATATATTGTGGAAATTCAGTGTTTAAGGTTTATGCATCTTAAGGGCCTATAAGCCATGTTATTTAAGGGCCTAAGTGCCAAGCAATTTAAATTATGCACTATATTGTGATGTAGTGTTAAATGAGTGAAGTTTTGTGTACAAGAATGTTCTTGATGGATTTTAGTGTTCTTGGATTTTAATGGTGAAAACAATGTGTTTTTGGCTTGGTAATGTTCTAGAGGAACCCATGTCAAAATTTAGATAATGTATAAGAAGTTTTAGGTGTTTAAAATGAGTTTTACGGTGTAAGGAGGTGTTTAGGGTGGTTAAGTGTTCTACTAGTGAAAAAAACATGCACTAAGGTATTCTAAGAGATAAAAAGGACTTAGACAATGTTTTAGAGGATTTAAAATGCAAGTGAGTGTTCTGGGATACTTCAAGATCATGGTGTGATTGTGTTTAGGACTTGTGCAATGTTGGTGAATAAGGAAGAAGTGATTTGTTGCATGGAGGAGCTATAAACTTGTAGAGATATTCAAGGAGTTTGGTTAGGAAGAAAAGATGCTTGGGAGATGATGTTGTAGTGGTGAGAAAACATTTGGGAATAGTGGAAGTTATAGGTATGAAACACCACATAGAAACTTAGTGAAAAACATTACAAGTGTAAACCTTTTATAAGCATTTGTGTAATGCTTGAGGAGAATTTTAGTGAATGATTTAAGGAGTTTAATGGAGGTCTTAAGGGTGTGTGAAGTGCCCAAATAAGGTTAGAACATACTAGGATATATGTGGGGAAGTTTGGAGTTAAATGGGCAATTAAAAAACAAGGGTCTGGAGCAGACCGACCTTGGGGACCGGACCTGCAAGGTCGGTCGAGCCCAGTTTACCCTGCGAGAAATGGTCTCTGGAATGGACCGACCTTGGGGACCGGACTTGAAAGGTCGGTCGGGCATGGATTTTTAGTATGGATCGAGTCTCTGGAATAGACCGACCTTGGGACCGAACTTACAAGGTCGGTCATGCCTAATTTTTGTACGTAAGTGAGTCTCGGGAATCGACCGATCTTGCGACCGGACTTGCCAAGATCGGTCGGGCCTGTGTTTTCAAAGGGGAAAAAAACTCTCGAGAATAGACCGACCTTGTGGACCAAACTTGCAAGGTCGGTCGGAGTAGAATTTTTGACGGTAATGTGTTCTCGAATGGACCGACCTTATGTAAGGTCGGTCGGTAAGGTCGGTCGGACCAAAACTTGTTAAAAAAAAACAAACAAAGAGTGGCTTAAGTAATTAACCCTAGGGGGTATAATGTAGGTAATCAAGGATAAGTTTAGGCATTAAAACATGTCATGTAACCATGTAAAATGCTTAGTAAAATTCAAAGTTAAGCAAGTAAATTGACCGACGTTATTAATCATGTATAGGAGTGACCTACGGTGGAAACTAGTCGAAGCAAGGACCAAGGTATGGTTTTCTTGCAGTCTGTTGCCTACCGGTTTACACCGGCTTGTGTGTTTTTTTTTTTCTGTGTGTTTATGACCTTGTAAGACTTAAGTCATGTAATGAGTTTACAGTTGTTCATATTATTGTATTGTTAAGTGTGACTCATACCCCTTGTGTGTGACTAACAAGACTTAACCACATGCTGTGATTTGTTATTGAGTTCCAACAGTGAACTTCTAACGAGTGTTAACTGGGGGTGAGGAATCCGGTTGTCCGGTCACGTGTAATGTAAGTAAGAGTAGATATCTGTATCAGATTCGACTCTTATGATATTAAGATTGATCTCCTTTATTTGGCGTTCAATCTCCCGCTAGCTTCCTCCAAAGCTTACCTATTATGACTTATGATCGGTTTAGTGGGAACATGTGTTTGTGTGGTGTGTTCGGGTCACAATATCCGAACCATCTGTGACTTAAGTTACTCGTTCGGCTAACAGAACGGTAATGAGTGTGTGTAACAAGCTTAACATGAGGTGAACCATTCTCTAGGCTTTTTATGTTGTTTAACCTTCTTGGTTTGCTGTTGTGGAAAGGGTACTCACTATGTATGTGATGTTGTGCTATGCAATATTGTTGCTATGCCATATGTATATGTTATATGTTAAAATGAATGCCATGTCATAATGACAATTAGTTGCGCGTATCCCGGTAGCCGATGGGCTGTGCGTTAACCATACCAGCCAAGGGTTGCTGACCCCCTCGGGGGCTCCATATTTTTACTACAGGATGAGGATCGAGGAAGCGGAATGGCTATAGATTATAGGCTGCAGAAATACTTTTGGTTATCTTGGATGTTGAGCCCGGGATGCGCCTGTGCTCCTGTGGCGTTATATTTTGGTACTGTTTGTGTTACAGTGACGGTCGTTTACAGTTGATAGTGGAGTTCATGTCTACAGTTTACAGTGACAGTTTGTATTAAATACTCGGTATGTTGGTTATGCTATATATGGTTGTTGTACCTAATGCTCGGGAGTCTATCATCAGACCGGTACACTTTTATTTATTCTGCCTAGTTACCACGTGAGTGGTTAACGGCGTTGTAGCACCGAATCGTTCAGTTATTGTTTTGTTGTTTTTCCGTGCTGCGATTTCAGTTATTGTTAAGTGATTAGTAGGGGTGTTACAAAAAGTGGTATCAGAGCGAAGTATCGCTCTGATGACTAGAATACCGAGCTTAGGAATATACCGATTAGGAAACCTAACCACAATTACCTAAGTGAGCAGTTGTGTGAAGGTTAACCACTAACTAAGTGTGGAGATACCTTGTTGTCGGGAAGACGTTACAATTGTTGGAACTGATAAGTGTGCAAGCACAATGCTAATGAGTGTTCGTGTGAATTCAGATGTCAGGTAGACCACGAGGTCGAGGCCGCGGGCGCGGCATTGTGATACCGGAACCAGGGAGAGAACCTACGACACATTCATGGCCGATGCTGTAGCGGCCGCCGTAGCCCAGATGGTCCCACATTAGTAGCTACAACTCAGCAGGGGCACTAGCCCGAAGTTCAAACAACACCACCGCCACCGCCACGAGAGACCAACTGGGTCAAGGGCATTGGCAGATTGAGACCCCCGTCGTTTCATGGGGAGACCGACCCTCGTAAGCTGGAGGCGTACATCTCCAAGTTGGAGACCACCTACAAGACCTTGGATGTGCCTGCTGGGGCCAAGGTCCCGTCTTGCCGCTTACTACCTGAAGGGTTTGCGCAAAGTTGGTGGAAGCTTGTGAAAGAGGACCCGGATGGCGGATCCTCTTTGTTGGGAGGTATATGGCTCTACTGCGAGCTGATAAGTGGTGAAATAATGATGTTTCAATGCCTTTATACACCTTCATTTCATTTGGTGCATAGCCTATTTCACCACTTAATAGAGTGTTTTTGTGATTAATAGTGAACTTATACAGTTTGATCTTTTGATAGGTAAAAGCTCACCTTGAGCACACTTTTGACCCATTTTAGAGCTAGTGGCATGCACCAACAGCTTCCCCATCCTTCAAGCTTTCCAACGCCGCAAACGGGGAGCAATTCCGAGCCGTAACGAAGATTCTAGGCCCCGCGTAAGTAAGAGGAAATGTTTTCTGCAGTCGACCGACCCATGGACCGACCCACTCTGGGTCGGTCGGAAGCTCCTGGAGCAGAAGTTTGTCTCTGCATCGGACCGACCCATTGGACCGACCCACACTGGGTCGGTCGGAACTTAAAAATGGTCACGCGCCTCGTCTCCAGAAGGCCGACCGACCCGCGGGACCGACCCACGGTGGGTCGGTCGGACGCGGAAATTTCTATACTAATGCCAGTTTTGAGGCTTTTTCACTATCTTACACTTCTACACACCAAAAGAAAGACCTAAACAAGGAGAGAGAGAGACGATTTTGAGGGAGAAAAAAAGAAGAAGAAGAAAGAAGAGAAGGAAGAAGAAGAAGAGAGCTCACCTTCTCCAAGCTCAACCACCTTCAACAATGGCTTTTTCTCTCTCTCTCTCTCTCTCTCTTTTTATGTATCTCTATGGCTGAGTAGAACTATTTAGCACTTGGGATGGGGATTTGAACTTGAATCCCTCAACTAGCTTGTAAACCCTTGCTTCATTAATTATGATTGTTTTCTCTCTCTTGTTCATTTAATGCTTTAACTTGATCAATTATGGCATTTATGGTGATTCCCAACAACACAAGACTTTGAGTTGGGGGTTGTGACCTAAAGAAGAGAAAACCCTAGATTGTGCTAGCTTGATTAGTTGGTGAAATTTGGGGCTATTTATGTGGACTTGCAATTAATGCTATCTAGTGATTTGAACTCCTCTTGATTTGAGAGTTGAGAGTATCTAGGTAAGAGTTGGCTCTTCCATGATTTGGAAGGTCATTACAATAGTCCAAATAGACAATTTGAGTGAACTGGGTTTATGAGTGAAGTTGGGTGTATTTAGGTGAGAATAACCATCCTAGGGTGCTTTCCATCCAAAACCCTTAACAACCAATTTTAGTTTCCATAGTTCAGTTGCAGTTTTTCTTGAACAAAATCATTAAGCTTGCCGCCGGCTAAACCCCCTTTACTACTCAGTTATTATTCCGTTACCGAATACCGAAACTAGGGAAACAGATAATCAATTTCCTGGTGGAACGACACTCGTTATCTACTACTTCGATTGGGTCCACTTGCCCATATTTTGTGATATTGATCTGCATATACATATATTTCCTCTGACAAGTTTTTGGCGCCGCTACCGGGGAAATTGATAGTCTCTATCAGTTTCCCCAGTTTCGGTATACCGGTTTTATTTATTTTAGTTTTCTTTAGTTCCTTTTATTTTACCTACCTCTAATATTTAGTATTGTTTGTGGGCAAGCTTGTTTAGGTACCCTCTGCTCTTCTTGTGTATGCCAAGTACCCGTTCTAGCGACTCTCCTCTTGCTAGTCCGAGGCCCGATCTCGAACGATCTCTAAGAAGAGTTAGAAGAAACTTGAAAACACTTGCCATGGCGGACAATCACCCGCATGTAGAGAACAATGGTCATGGGGATGAACAACCACAAGGCCAACACCGACCTCTCAAAGACTACCACCGACCAAACACCGAAGGGAGAGCCTCAGCAATAGTTCTTCCAACCTTAACACAGGCTGAAGCGGCTCAATGGACTTTCAAAACCCACTTCATCACCGCCATCCGGGACCAAGAAAAATTAGTGGGGCTAATCCGGATGATGCTCCAAACCACTTGAGCGTCTTCGTGGATTTTTGCAACTCCTTCGGTAAAACAGGAAATCTAAACGAGAGGATCCGGCTACAACTCTTCCCCCACTCACTGTCCGACTCAGCTTTGAGATGGTACTGTAGTCTCCCATCAAATTCTATCGAAACATGGGAGCAAATGGCCAGCAAATTCCTTGCCAAATACTACCCCACAAGTAGGACAAGGCAATTAATTGGTGAAATAAATACATTCTATCTACAAGAGCCGGGTGAGACCTTGTACGATGCTTGGGACCGGTTCAAGGAGCTACTCATGAATTGCTCCCATCATGGTCTAGATGACCAATCCTTGTGTCTCTCATTCTTCAATGGGCTGGACGACTCCAACCGCCTACTTGTTAATTCCTCCGCGGGAGGGAGCTTCATGACAAAGTCTCCCGGGAAGGAATAGAACTCCTAGAAACAATGACCAATGACACAAGGCAATGGTCTAGAGCCAAGGGAAGAGTACCAAGAGCAGCTGGCCTCCTCAATGTGCAACCCACCGATCATCTCTCAGCTCAAATCTCATCTCTCACGAAGATGGTAGAGAAGCTAGCTACCGCTCAAACCAAATTGTCAAATCTATAGCTTCTTCATCTTCCGGTCAATCCTCGAGGATGTGCCATATGTGCGGGTCCCCACGACACTCGACGTTGTGAAGGGGAGCTGAACATGAACCAACAAGAGGATGTGAACTTCATAGGCAACCGAGCTTACAAACAACACAATGCGCCATGGAGGAACCATCCTAATTTTTCATGGAGAAATGACCAAAACCAAGGAGAACCAAACAAAAGCTTCAACAACTCTCAAGGGTATAGACCTCAAGCCCAAAACCAACCATCAAATTTTCAATCCGGTTATAGACCACAAGGGACCCCTCCCGGCTTTCACAACAACAACAACAACAAGATCCCCCCTCTTCTTCTTCAAGTGGGATTTCTAGGTTAGAGAACCTCATGGCGGATTTTATTGTCACCGCCAAGACCAAATTCTCGGAGCAAGAAGCTTTCAATGCTAATCAAATGGCATTTAATAAAAACATAAAACTCAACTTGGGCAAATATCTCAGCAGCTCGCGCAAAGGCCTCCAGGCACGTTCCCAAGCCAAACCAAGCCTAATCCGAAAGAGCAACTCAATGCTATATTCGTGAGAGAAGATGTTGAAGAAGAGGTTAGCAAGATAAATGTGATTGAGACTTCAAAATTCACCCTCTTCATCAAGTATGGGCTATGTCCATAGCAGCATCGAAAAGAAAGATAGCCCAACTTGAATCTTCTTCGAGAATTCATGATCATGAACTTCAAGATGAGAGGGAGCACTTGGGAAGGCTTCTTACAAACTATGCAAGAGAAAAAGCCAAGTTGGAGGATGATGAGGAAGGGATAAAAGTTGTTACCTTGAGAAGTGGGAGAAAAACACAAGAAGTCCAAGTCCCACATGAGCCAAGCAACCCAAAGGAGGATGACGAAGAAAGGGTTGACCATCCAACGGAGGGAACTCCTCAAGACGTCCCCGCAAACCTCTCCGCACAAAAACCCTCTCCATGTGAACCACCCCGTACCTTTCCCCAACCGACTCAAGAAACAGAAGCTTGATGCAGAGTACGGGAAGTTTCTAGCGGTGCTTAAGCAATTGAATGTCAACATCCCTTTTGTAGACCTCATTGCCAAGATGCCAAACTATGCTAAATTCCTTAAGCATCTCATCTCCAACAAATTAAAATTGACCGAAGACGGCACCATCCAGCTCAATGAAGCTTGCTCTGCTATTCTCAAACAGCCATTACCTTCAAATGCAGCGATCCAGGCAGCTTCACCATCCCGATCATGATCGGTAGCACCTCTTTTCAATACTCCTTATGTGATCTAGGTGCCTCCATCAACTTGATGCCCCTTTCCACCTTCAAGCGGCTAGGTATAGGTGAATTGAAAAAGAGCAAGATGGTCCTTCAACTGGCAGATGGGTCGACGGTTTACCCAAGTGGAGTGGTTGAAGACGTTATCATCAAAGTGGAACATCTATACTTCCCATGCGATTTTGTCATTTTGGACATTGAAAAAAAACCCACCCCCCTTATCCTTGGCCGGCCTTTCCTTGCCACTGCTGATGCTCAAATTGCTGTGGCAAGAAGGACCATCACCTTGCAAGCATATGATGAGAAGTTGGTATTCACAGCGGGGAGGTCCCCAAATAACAAGACGGCGACGGTCAAGGTTGTAGAAAAGGAGGCCCAGCCACACTCATCTTCTTCACCTCTCTTCATCACTCTACCCGAAGGGATCACCATCCAGGATGAACCACCATTAATCCTTGAAGAAGAGAAAGAGAGGGTCAGGAAGGAAAAAGGTAAACGTGCATCAAAGTGGATACCCAAAAATGTCTTCGATTCATGCTTTGGATGTCCTCCTCACGTCCACCCTCCAGGTTTGATCTAACCCTCACAATGGTCTAGCCAAAGACCGTAAAAGACGGGCAGCTTTCCGGGAGGCCCAGACAACTCTCATGCTATTGTTGTGCTTGTTTTGCTTGTTTATTTACCTTTGTTTTGGCGATTAACTTTGATTGATTGGTTTACTTGTTTCTTGCTTTGTATTGTGTGTTTCTGCGTGTTTTGCATGTTTAAGTTGGTTGTGGTTGAAAACAAGTGTTTTGGCGAAAACATCTTTTTTTGGGAGCCTCTGTCAAAGACCGACCCTAGGACCGATCCTAGATGGGTCGGTCGGCTCGAAAAATTTGAAAAACTTCTTTCTGTTGAAGACCGACCCACCGACCGACCCTAGGTTAGGTCGGTCGGGTCAAAAAATTTCAAAATCCTGCTCTGTTAAAGACCGACCCTACGACCGACCCAAGGGTGGGTCGGTCGGGTCGAAAATTTTGAAAAAAAAACGGAAACGCTGCGTTTGATTTAAAACTCAGTCTCCCCTTTCTTCTCCCTGCCCCCGACCTCACTCCTTCTTGCTCTCTCTCGCACCTGCGCACGCCACCACCCCTCCCCACCACCACCCAGCGGCCGCACACCACCACCTCCAGCCACTACTTCCGGCCGCGCCCCTCCCGCCCTACTCCGTCGTCGACCCCGCGCCGCCCAGCCGCACCCAGCCCGCCGGAACCAACAGCGGCCACACCCCACAATCCCCATAAATCCCTAATTCACCATTTTTCCCCCAATTCGGTTTTAACCGATTTTGTGCCCAAATCTCTCAAATTTCTTGCTCCAATCTCCTACAAAGCACTAAGGTATGGTGCTCTAACCCTAATTTATCAATTTGATGAATTTTTGTTGAAGTTACATAATGGGCTGCAATGTGTACGAACCAAACAGAGCCTTGGTTGAGAATTTGTGATTTTTGCAGATTAGGTGGTTAGATGGATTCTAATTGTTGAGTATAGGGTACATGTGCAAAATTTGTTGTAAAACTTGGCAATGTGGTGATTTTGGCTTGAATTTGGTGATTGCTTGCTCAATTTGCACTGTTCTTTGTCTAGCATCACTTAAGGGTATTTAACTTATGCTATGACTTTATGGGATTTGCTGGGTGTAGTGAGTGCGATATATTGATTACTTGGCTAAGTTAGTGCAGTTGATGGTTAAGAGTGGGAGTATCTCACAATGTGCTTGCACTAGATATATTATTAACTTGCTTGGCACATTTTGTGCTTTGTGATGGGTTTGTGCTATTGGGATGCTTCACTATTTAAATGACAGCCTTGGGGCTAATTTGTGGAGGTTCTTAGAACTGGGGAAAGGGAAGAAAAACAAGGGAAACCATGCCGAAATTTTTCTAGCAACATACCATTACTTTTGCTCTTCTTTGTGCTTCATGATTATTCTTTGCCCAAAATGCTTAGTATTCTTCCTCTTTTTATTCTAACTTCACACCATTTGTTATTTGTTTCTTCTTCTTTTGTTTCTCTTTTGTCTTTATTCCTTTTTGCAGAACAATGGCCCACCGAAACCGACGTGCCACTCGAAGAGCAGTCGCCAATGCCGGTCTCCTTGATGGCCGATTCCTCAATGAAGCTGCCCGGGCATGGTACAATGCCCCACATCGAAAGGAAATCGTGCGGGAGAGGACGGTGGACCCTACCCTCATTGATACACTTCAGCTTCGCGCCGTCCTCGATCCTCTCCAGTGGAGCTGTCTGCTGAGCATGGGCGGGAATACTTCCCCAGCCAGATTTACGAATTCTACGCTAATGCCACGGTGGATCGCCATGAGCGGACGGTCTCTTCCTATGTTGGGGGCAACCAATCGAAATCACCAAAGACACCTTCCAGCGTTTCCTTGAGGTGCCTTGGGAGGATGTGACCCACCGCTCCTGGATTACCTCCCACGAGCAGGACGACCATAGGAAGCACTACTTGGCCACTCTCCCCGTTCAGCGCCGAAAGAACAACCAGGCGGGGACTGATGTTAGAGTCACGATGACTCTAAACATGGTCACTGATCCGGTCAAGAGAGTCTTGCTGGCACTGCTTCGCCACAACATCCATCCGCGTGACAGCAAAGATCTTAATGCGACGGACTGTTTCCTCGTCGACTACATGCTGACTCCAGACATCACTGACGAGCCGATGTCCCTCTCCGGATTGATGTTCCGGCATCTGCTCCACATCATCGCCAAGAAGGACACCCAGCACCTGGGGTTCCCCTTCTTCATTCAGCAGCAGATTGCCCGGCTGGGGTGCCGACTGCTGGGCTTCAGGCCAGTCCTCCCATGGAGTTGATCGGGGCGCACACTATGAGGAGGTTTGGGTTCACTCAGCGCGCAGATAGCTGGTACAAGGAAGACTCTCAGACGGCTCGGGCGTCCTCCTCGGGTGCCTCTGCTAGTGCGCTCCGCTCCTGCTCCTCCCTCCTCCCCCACCGACCGGCGTTGTCTCCGAGGAGCGCTTTCAAGAATACCAGCGTCAGGTGGCTGAGCACCAGCGCCTGGTTGCTGAGCAGCAGCGTCTTATGGCGGAGCAGATTCACGCCCTTCAGGAGCAGATGGCACATGGCACCCTGGCCACCCCCTCCCCAGTAGTTCTTTATGCAAAATGTGGATTGTCATTATTCTTGCACTTTTTAGCCTCCTTCTGATTGCTGTTTCATCTTCGATTTTTACATTCAGCACTCTAGCTTTGTAGCACTTTCTTATTTTCTTTGATGCACTTTCGGATCATATGATTCAGGACTCATGTATGAGCCCCATTTTGCTTACTAATTATGGCCTTTTTGTGAATTCTTCGGAATTACGAGTGCGCCTAGTTTCCTTTTTGCCTTGCATTGTAGATATACACATTGAACGCAAGCACCCCTCAAGGGTGAGTAAGGACACATGCAAGAGGAACTCTTGCAAATTTTTCCCAGCGCTTCAACGCCCCGACACTCACAAGTGTGGGGGAATTTGATCCACCACACACACCTTCTCAGGGGAGTCCTCGTTCTCTCACACCTACACACTTACATACTGCGCTAAACTTTTGTACTCTATGTTAAGTGCTTCGAAAAGGTCTTCTGTTTGTGTTCCCTTGAGTTTTGCTTCGAACAATGCGGACATTGTCCCATTCAAGTGTGGCGGAAACGACCTTTTCTTTTTGGTGCACTACTCAATTTCCCTATACGTATCTACAGCTCCCATGTAGAAATTACATTTATAGTAAGCAAGTGTCTCCATGAATTTTTTAAATTTTCACTGATTGTTTTCAAAAGATCTCTCTTGAGGAGCAATTGTTTGCGGTGCTTCCATAAACCCCTCTCTTGGTGATTTTTTATTGCTTAGGGGTTCTTTCTACCTTCTCATCTAGGGATTGCTAAGGGGTGCCTCCTTGTGAAAAATATTTATATAGGAACTTGAGAGACACCATAGGTAACCAACAAATGAGAGTTGAGTGTTCATTAAAGAAAGGCAAAATGCCAAACCATCACTTCTCATCTCTTGTTGCAAAAGTGAATCAAATGCAAATCTCTATTTTTCATTTTGTTTTTCCTCAATGCCCATTCTTGAGAGAAGTTGGCCATGGTAAAAGTTCTCCAAGTTCCAAAAATCTCTAAGAACTTGGAAGCACTCTAGATCATACCCTAAAACTCTATATTTTTTATTTACCCTAAGCACACCCATGTCACCACGAGAAGGTTGGTTGCACTCCTCTTGAGATGTTTCACAAATTTTGCTCACTTGAATTCAAGAGTTCATCTAGACACTTGCTTGCTTTAAATGTTCCTTCTTATTGTGGGTTCCTAGCAAATTTTTGCTTGAGGACAAGCAAATAGATAAGTGTGGGGGAGTTGATAAGTGGTGAAATAATGATGTTTCAATGCCTTTATACACCTTCATTTCATTTGGTGCATAGCCTATTTCACCACTTAATAGAGTGTTTTTTGATTAATAGTGAACTTATACAGTTTGATCTTTTGATAGGTAAAAGCTCACCTTGAGCACACTTTTGACCCATTTTAGAGCTAGTGGCATGCACCAACAGCTTCCCCATCCTTCAAGCTTTCCAACGCCGCAAACGGGGAGCAATTCCGAGCCGTAACGAAGATTCTAGGCCCCGCGTAAGTAAGAGGAAAATGTTTTCTGCAGTCGACCGACCCATGGACCGACCCACTCTGGGTCGGTCGGAAGCTCCTGGAGCAGAAGTTTGTCTCTGCATTGGACTGACCCATTGGACCGACCCACACTGGGTCGGTCGGAACTTAAAATGGTCACGCGCCTCGTCTCCAGAAGGCCGACCGACCCGCGGGACCGACCCACGGTGGGTCGGTCGGACGCGGAAATTTCTATACTAATGCCAGTTTTGAGGCTTTTTCACTATCTTACACTTCTACACACCAAAAGACCTAAATAAGGAGAGAGAGAGAGATGATTTTGAGGGAGAAAAGAAGAAGAAGAAGAAGAGAAGGAAGAAGAAGAAGAGAGCTCACCTTCTCCAAGCTCAACCACCTTCAACAATGGCTTTTTCTCTCTCTCTCTCTCTTTTTGTATCTCTATGGCTGAGTAGAACTATTTAGCACTTGGGATGGGGATTTGAACTTAAATCCCTCAACTAGCTTGTAAACCCTTGCTTCATTAATTATGATTGTTTTCTCTCTCTTGTTCATTTAATGCTTTAACTTGATCAATTATGGCATTTATGGTGATTCCCAACAACACAAGACTTTGAGTTGGGGGTTGTGACCTAAAGAAGAGAGAAACCCTAGATTGTGCTAGCTTGATTAGTTGGTGAAATTTGGGGCTATTTATGTGGACTTGCAATTAATGCTATCTAGTGATTTGAACTCCTCTTGATTTGAGAGTTGAGAGTATCTAGGTAAGAGTTGGCTCTTCCATGATTTGGAAGGTCATTACAATAGTCCAAATAGACAATTTGAGTGAACTGGGTTTATGAGTGAAGTTGGGGTGTATTTAGGTGAGAATAACCATCCTAGGGTGCTTTCCATCCAAACCCTTAACAACCAATTTTAGTTTCCATAGTTCAGTTGCAGTTTTTCTTGAACAAAATCATTAAGCTTGCCGCCGGCTAACCCCCCCTTACTCAGTTATTATTCCGTTACCGAATACCAAAACTAGGGAAACAGATAATCAATTTCCTGGTTGAACGACACTCGTTATCTACTACTTCGATTGGGTCCACTTGCCCATATTTTATGATATTGATCTGCATATACATATATTCCTCTGACACGAGCCAGTATTATCCTGTGCATGTGGAAGAGGCCAAGCGCCTAGAGCTGGATAGTCTGAGGCAGGGGGATAAGATGTCGGTTGACGATTACTACACCGCTTTCACCGGCCTTATCCACCTGTTACCGGACCTGGGGTACTCGAACCGGGTGCTGGTAAACCGTTTCTACAATGGTCTCAGCCACCGTCTTCGCTACGGGATGGGGCCAGCTGAATATACTACCTTGCAGGTAATTTAAATACCATGATGTGAATCGGTTTATACCGTAAGTGAGTGTTAATGTGAATTTGTGAGTTTGTTTTGCGGGGCATGACTGACATCCTAAATTCAGGAGTGCTATCATGCCGCTGCCAAGGTTGAGATTACCATCCGTCTGAGGGACGAGGAAATGCGCACAAGCGCAAGGCCACGAGCGAGGGCCAGAGTCCACAGGGGTATGGGGGAGGAAAGAAGAAGAAGAAGCCTTATCCCCAGCCCCAGAAGAGTCAGCACCAGGGTGACAAGGGCCAAGCCCAAACCACCACAACTGAGGAGCCGCTGAAGCTCACATACGCATATGCGGCGAAACCCCTACGCTCCTACCGCCTAAGGGTAATTATTAATCATGTGTGTCAAGTTGAAGTGTATGTTGTTAAGTTATGAAGTAAGTATTGATTGGGTACTGTGATAGCAGCTAGCACGGGTTCTGGACCGGAGCGCCACACTACTACTGTAAGTGGTGTAATGGAGACCACCCCGGCAAAGACTACAAAGGAAATGACGTGCAGTGTCGCTACTGCGAGAAGTGGGGTCACTGTGACTATGAGTGTTACCGGAACCCCAACAGCAGAGTCAACAAGCCCAAGGGGCAGTGGAAGGGTAAGGCCACAGCGACCATCGATGGCCTGAAGTCGGCTAACCAGCCACCCACAGATCAAAGGAACACTGATTCCCAGAAGGGGAAAGGGTCGGGACTTAGCAAGGCCGCCCTGAATGTGGTGGACCGGTCTGAGGCGCCAGGGCCCTCTACTAGACCAGGTACCGCCTAAACTGTTGAGTGAAATAAGTGATTGCATACCGCATTTCATGCATGTGTGTTAGTGAGTCCAAGTGTACTACCATGTGAGTAAAGAATTAAAGTATAATGTGAAAGTCACCTAATTAGATAATTCTAAACTTAAAGGAGCCTTCAATATTTGTTATCCAATCCCACCCACACCAAACCCTGAAGAGACCACAATCAGCATCATCGAATTTCCAATGGAGCAATGTCAGGTTATCCAGCCAGGTATGATACTTCTAAATGGATACCTGACACCGGAAGCACAAATCCACATCATCAGACGATGCAATGAACTGGGAGCAACACCCGGAGGTTTCTACACACCCGAATACCCGAGTGGATCGAGAATGAAATTGAAGATGATGTGCATGGGTAAGGACTGGAATCCTTACACCAAGACATATCAAGAAGTGCGAGCCGAAGATGGAGCAACTGTACCGATGGTACCTGAGGAGTTCCTTACGGTCGTTAACCACGCCGTGGGAATTGCTCAGCAAGTTGAATCAGATTCAATACCAAGTGTTAAAGCAGATTTATGTGTTGTGAACTTCTACCAGAAAGGTGGACGGGTGGGTTTACACCAAGATAAGGACGAGTCACCCGAGTCTCTAAGTAAGGGAGTGCCCGTGGTGTCTTGGTCCATTAGTGATACCGCAATGTTCATATATGGCGAGCAGAAGCGTGCTGATCTCGCAAAGAAGTTAGGGTTGAACTCAGGAGATGTGCTAATCATGGGTGGGCAGTCAAGGATGCTATGTCATGGCATCAGGAAGATCAAACTGAATACCGCACCATCGGCAGTGATCAATGCCACACACATGAAACCCGACATTTGAATTTGACCTTCAGACAGTTTTAAGGCCTTGTATAATTATGTAATGTGTTAAGCCAGTTGTATGTTAAGAATGCTATATCTAGCTAAGTTTACAATGTAATCGACTTGTGATGTGAAGGGAGTGTTAATCAATAAAGTGGAGTTGTTCGAAGTATATCAACCGTGTTATTACCAAATACTTATTAGTTTGCCAATGAATTAGGTTGTGCACTCGGAATGGGAGGTATACTGAGTGTCTGCAATGAGGCAGAAGCCGGTAGGAGCGGCACAATCCTCACCGGTACCTTTCCAGTCAATGGTGTGGACGCTTCAATCTTGTTCGACTCCGGAGCCTCACATACATTTATCTCGCTATCTTTTGCGAAGAGGCTGGGGTTAGACGGTGAAGAGATGCCAGACTTCCTAGTCACTCTCCCGTCGAAAGAGCGGATCAGGTGTACCCGCTGCCACCGAGATGCTGTTGTACGAATTCGTGATGAAGAGTTTCCGATCGACTTGATAGAGTTCGACGGACTTCGTTTTGATGTGATTTTCGGGATGAACTGGTTGGAGCGGTACAAGGGCAGAATCCTGTGTGCCGAGCATCGTCTGTCTGCTTCTTCGGAGTCCGTCTGGGCTTACTATATCTTACCGCCAGAGGCCCAGGGAGCCTTCGACTCAGATCATCACCGCCATGGCTATGTATCATGAACTATGACGAGGGAATGATGTATACCTCTGCTATGTCCAGGACATAGAGAGAGACCCAGAGTTTAGCCCATATGTGCTGGTAGTGTCGGAGTTTCCTGATGTATTTCCTAAGGAATTGCGGGGCATGCCGCCAGCACGGGAAGTTGAGTTTGAAATTGATTTGGTTCTGGGCACCGGACCAATTACGAAGGCGCCCTATCGTATGGCTCCAGCAGAGATGACAGAGCTCAAGGAGCAGCTGAAAGACCTACTCGACAAGGGATTTATCCGCCCTAGCGTTTCACCATGGGGAGCACCGGTCCTCTTCGTGAAGAAGAAGGACGGTAGCCTCCGCCTTTGAATTGATTATCGTGAGCTGAATGCAGTTACGGTGAAGAACCGTTATCCTTTGCCACACATTGACGACTTATTTGATCAGTTGAGAGGAGCATCAGTGTTCTCCAAGATAGATTTACGATCCGGATCATTTTGCCATCCGTGAGTGTGACATAGAGAAGACCGCTTTCAGAACCAGATATGGACATTATGAGTTTACGGTTATGCCATTTGGTTTATCCAATGCACCAGCAAAGTTCATGGACTTAATGAACCGCTTGTTCTGAGATCAGTTGGACAAGTCAGTGGTAGTCTTCATCGACGATATTCTTGTGTACTCGGAATCGAGAGGTGAGCATGAAAGCCACCTGAGAAATGTGTTACAGACATTGAGAAAGAATCAGTTGTATGCGAAATATTCAAAGTGTGAGTTTTGGTTGAACCAAGTATCTTTTCTTGGACATGTGATTTCTGAGGCCGGGATCGCTGTTGATCCGGCAAAGATTGATGCAGTGCGCCCCACCTGGCCTAGGCCGAAGACAGTTACCGACATCCGGAGCTCCTCCCGTCTGGTAGGTTATTATAGGAGGTTTGTGAAGGACTTCTCCAGTGTCTCGAAGCCAATGACTTCCTTGATGAAGAAGGATGCTCCATTCGAGTGGACAGATGACTGCGAGAGTTCTTTTCAGAGTCTCAAGGATGCTCTGACATCTGCACCAGTCCTGACTGTACCAGACGGTCCAGATGGTTTTGAGGTCTATTGCGACACGTCAGGCAGAGGTATGGGTTGTGTGTTGATGCAACACGGGAAGGTCGTAGCATACGCCTCCCGACAGCTGAAGAAGCATGCATGAAGAGAACTACCCTACCCACGACTTAGAATTGGGGTGCCATTGTCTTCGCACTGAAGATATGGCGACATTATTTGTATGGGGTAAGCGTGACGATTTATTCTGACCACAAAAGTTTAAATACTTGTTCACTCAGAAGGAATTGAACATGAGACAAAGAAGGTGGGTCGAGTTCTTAAATGACTACGACATCAATTTATAGTACAAAGAGGGCAAAGCAAATGTTGTAGCTGACGCATTGAGTCGCCGAGCACACTCTCTCCATTCGCTAGTCTCTCATTCTAGCTTGGTTGAAGAGGTGCGGAGTGCTCAGATGACGGATCAGTATGTTAGAGATCAGGCAGAAGCTTATTGATGGCACATTCGAGGGTCAGAAGTACGACTTCCGACTCCACGATGATGACCTGATTAGGCTTAATGGCCGACTGTGTATTCCGAGGAGTAGTGCTGAGCTGAAGGAGCGCATACTGAGTGAATCCCACTGTTCTACGACTTCGATTCACCCCGGAGCTTCAAAGATGTACAAGGGTATGAAACGTTATTTTTGGTGGACTGGAATGAAAAAAGATGTAAATGATTATGTATTGAGGTGTCTCACTTGCTAAAAGGTCAAGTTTGAGCACCGATGGCCTGGTGGTATGGTACAGCCAATGCCAGTGCCTGAGTGGAAGTTCCATGACATTTCTATGGACTTCGTAGTAGGGCTTCCACCTACAAGGGGAGGTCTGAATATGATTTGGGTTGTTGTTTGACCGACTGACCAAGGTGGCTCAATTCATACCGATGAAGGACACCTGGAAAGTGGCAAAACTAGCAGAGCTCTTCGACAGAGAGATTGTAAGACATCATGGGGTACCGAAAACAATTGTATCGGATAGGGATACCAGATTCCTTTCGTGGTATTGGAAATCCACACGGGACGCGCTTGGTACCGAGCTGAAGTTAAGTACAGTGTTCCACCCACAGACTGATGGTCAGAGTGAGCGCACCATCCAGACACTTGAGGATATGTTACGTGCATGTGCACTTGACTTTCAGACCAGCTGGATTGACAAGTTACATCTGATTGAGTTTAGTTACAACAACAGTTACCATGCTTCGATCAAGATGTCTCCCTTCCAGGCTTTGTACGGTAGACCATGCCGCACGCCATTATGCTGGGATGAGTCGAGTGAGATGGTCATTATAGGACCAGAGTATCTGGAACAAGTTCAAGCAGAAGTACGCCAAATCCGGGCTAACATGAAGGCAGCTCAGGATATGCAGAAATCGTACGCCGATGTGCGCAGACGTGACCTGGAGTTCACCGTGGGCGATCAGGTATTCTTAGAGTATCCCCCATGAAGGGAGTATTTCGTTTTGGCCAGAAAGGCAAGTTGAGCCCGAAATATGTGGGGCCTTATGTTGTAACGGAGCGGATCGGCCCGGTAGCTTACATACTTGATTTACCTGCCGAGCTGGGCAAGGTACATGATGTATTTCATGTGTCCCAGTTGAAGAAATATATGTCTCATCCGTCTCATGTACTTCAGCCTGAAAGGCTAACCTTAGAGCCGACCATGCGATCAGTGGAGACTCCGGTACGGATTATGGATACTAAGACTCGAGACACTCGCCATAAGTCAATGAGACTGGTGAAGGTTCTCTGGTCTAACCAGGACGTTGAGGAGGCCACTTGGGAGCTGGAAGATAAGATGAAGGCAAAGTACCCGTCTTGTTTACTTCTTAGTGTTTATGTGTATAGGGTACGGGGCGTACCCCTTTTAAGGGGGTAGAGCCGTTTTCAGTTATGTGTGTACGACGTGTATTTAAATACATCGTCTATGTTATGTTGTTATGTTACAGACCGTTGTGTCTGAATGATGTTATGTTATTTGGACCTTGTGTCCGATGTTATGTAAGTATGTTGTTAATGTTGTTATGGGATATTGTTTTATGAGAATTCCCGTGTCCTTTTCTAATATTTAGGATATGTGGAAGTGTGAACTTTAGGGACAAAGCTCCTTTAAGGGGGTAGATTGAAATACCCCAAACCTTTGTATGTGGTTTAAACATTAAATATGGTATATTAAGACTAAAAATAGTCTTAGAAACATTAGTAAACAATTTAAACCATAGAAACACAAATAAATACCTTAAAGTCAATTAGGGCTAAAATGTGCTCTAAGCTTGGGATAAGCTGGGTTAAGACCTAATAAGCTTATCAAGACTTCATTTAGGTGTTAATGAATATATTAAACCAATTACCAAAGAAAACCAAGCTTGAAAACAAGTTAAACCACAAAATGTGCTTTAAGGAGTCTTAAAGCACATTTTTGAAAAATTGTCTTGTAAATGAGTTTTGAATGGCCAAATGTCCATCATTACTCTTTAATTAACATGTGTACTACTTAGTATCACATTAAGAAGTCTAAATCAATGGGAAATCAAAATTTCACAACTATGTGCCTTGTTTTTGTGAATAGTAACTAAATAAGCTAGTTTATAACATATGTCGTTATAAGTGTGACAATTGGTCACCAAAGACTAAAATACCCTTAGTATAATATGGGGGCCGGTTTTCTTGGTGACTCACCACACTTAAATAAAAAAATAAGCTAAGTAAAGTAATAAAGTAGAAAACACTATTTACTTTACTACTTAAGTATCAAAACTAGAGTTCTTCTTCATTCTCTCATTTCCCTTGTTCCCACCGTCTTCTACCTTCCTTCATTCTCTCATTTCCGATTTTGCAACAGCACCACCACCATCATTCTTCATCTTCAATCACTTGTAATTCCTAGCTCACTTTGCCAAATCAAATACTAAAACCACCATTCTCTTTGTCTCATCAAGCTCTTCAACTTCATCCTTTCAAAATTCCAAGAGCTCCATTTCGGTGCCAAGAGGAATCTCCATGGGAGGAGCTTGAGCTCACCTTTTTACATTTTATTGTTCTCCTTTGCTTCAAGGTAAAGAAACTCAAATAAAAACTCCATTTCCTTCATGTTTGTATGTTGTCCAAAAAACACCATTAATGGTGCTTTTACCTTGCTTGTTCTAGCTTCATTTGAATCTTCTAAGGGCTTGGTGGAGTCCTCTCTTGATACATATCCAAACTCTCCTTCATATCCAAGGTAAAACAATCACCTAAATGTTCTAAGACAATATATGTATTTAGGGTTTACAATGATGAGATGAAGCATAAAGCTTGTATACTCATTTCATTGCTTGTATATTGTTTAGAAGTTGACAAGCAATCAAACATCCTTACCGGTTTTAATCAAGGAAACAAGAAAGAAGTTTGTGAGGAAAAGAGGTAAATATGCTAACCTAATGTAGTTTAATGTCTTAGGAGAAATGAGCCTATATTGCTTGTTAAAAATACTTAAAGAGCCAATGGTGAATGACTTAGTAAAATGCTCTCAAGGAGACTAGTAAAAGGGCATATGTGTTGCTGAGTGTATTTGTAGGTCAAAAGGCAAATATATTGTGGAAATTCAGTGTTTAAGGTTTATGCATCTTAAGGGCCTAAGAGCCATGTTATTTAAGGGCCTAAGTGCCAAGCAATTTAAATTATGCACTATAATGTGATGTAGTGTTAAATGAGTGAAGTTTTGTGTACAAGAATGTCTTGATGGATTTTAGTGTTCTTGGATGTTTAATGGTGAAAACAATGTGTTTTGGCTTGGTAATGTTCTAGGGGAACCCATGTCGAAATTTAGATAATGTATAAGAAGTTTAGGTGTTTAAATGAGTTTTTTTGAGTGTGTAAGGTGGTTTAGGGTGGTTAAGTGTTCTACTAGTGAAAGAAACATGCACTAAGGTATTCTAAGAGAAAAAAAGGACTTAGGCAATGTTTTATAGGATTTAAAATGCAAGTGAGTGTTCTGGGATACTTCAAGATCATGGTGAGAATGTGTTTAGGACTTGTGCAATGTTGGTGAATAAGGAAGAAATGATTTGTTGCATGGAGGAGCTATAAACTTGTAGAGATATTCAAGGAGTTTTGGTTAGGAAGAAAAGATGATTGGGAGATGATGTTGTAGTGGTGAGAAAACATTTGGGAATAGTGGAAGTTATAGGTATGAAACACCACATATAAACTTAGTGAAAAACATTACAAGTGTAAACCTTTTTATAAGAATTTGTGTAATGCTTGAGGAGGATTTTAGTGAATGATTTAAGGAGTTTAATGGAGGTCTTGAGGTGTGTTTGAAGTGCCCAAATAAGGTTAGAACATACTAGGATATATGTGGGGAAGTTTGGAGTTAAATGGGCAATTAAAAAAAATAAGGTCTGGAGCAGACCGACCTTGGGGACCGGACCTGCAAGGTCGGTCGAGCCCAGTTTACCTGTGAGAAATGGTCTCTCGAATGGACCGACCTTGGGGACCGGACTTGCAAGGTCGGTCGGGCATGGATTTTTAGTACGGATTGAGTCTCTGGAATAGACCGACCTTGGGACCGAACTTACAAGGTCGGTCATGCCTAAATTTTTGTACGTAAGTGAGTCTCGGGAATCGACCGATCTTGCGACGGACTTGCCAAGATCGGTCGGGCCTGAGTTTTCAAAGGGAAAAAAACTCTCGGGAATAGACCGACCTTGTGGACCGAACTTGCAAGGTCGGTTAGAGTAGAAATTTTGACGGTAATGGTGTTCTGGAATGGACCGACCTTATGTAAGGTCGGTCGGACTAAAACTTGTTAAAAACAAACAAACAAAGAGTGGCTTAAGTAATTAACCCTAGGGGTATAGTGTAGGTAATCAAGGATAAGTTTGGGCATTAAAACATGTCATGTAACCATGTAAAATGCTTAGTAAAATTCAAAGTTAAGCAAGTAATTGACCGACGTTATTAATCATGTATAGGAGTGACCTACGGTGGAAACCAGTCGAAGCAAGGACCAAGGTATTTTTTTCTTGCAGTCTGTTGCCTACCGGTTTACACCAGCTTGTGTGTTGTTTGTTTTCTGTGTGTTTATGACCTTGTAAGACTTAAGTCATGTAATGAGTTTATAGTTGTTCATATTATTGTATTGTTAAGTGTGACTCATACCCCTTGTGTGACTAACAAGACTTAACCACATGCTGTGATTTGTTATTGAGTTCCAACAGTGAACTTCTAACGAGTGTTAACTGGGGGTGAGGAATCCGGTTGTCCGGTCACGCGTGTAAGTATAAGAGTAGATATCTGTATCAGATTCAACTCTTATGATGTTAAGATTGTTCTCTTTATTTGGCGTTCGATCTCCCGCTAGCTTCCTCCAAAGCTTACCTATTCTGACTTATGATCGGTTTAGTGGGAACATGTGTTGTGTGGTGTGTTCGGGTCACAATATCCGAACCATCTGTGACTTAAGTTACTCGTTCGGCTAACAGAACGGTAATGAGTGTGTGTAACAAGCTTAACATGAGGGTGAACCATTCTCTAGGCTTCTTATGTTGTTTAACCTTCTTGGTTTGTTGTTGTGGAAAGGGTACTCACTATGTATGTGATGTTGTGCTATGCAATATTGTTGCTATGCCATATGTATATGTTATATGTTACAATGAATGCCATGTCATCATGACAATTAGTTGCGCGTATCCCGGTAGCCGATGGGCTGCGCGTTAACCATACCAGCCAAGGGTTGCTGACCCCCTCAGGGGCTCCATATTTTTACTGCAGGATGAGGATCGAGGAAGCGGAATGGCTATAGATTCTAGGCTGCAAGAAATACTTTGGTTATCTGGATGTTGAGCCCGGGATGCGCCTGTGCTCCCGTGGCATTATATTTGGTACTGTTGTGTTACAGTGACGGTCGTTTACAGTTGACAGTGGAGTTTCAGGTGACAGTGGAGTCATGTATACAGTTTACAGTGACGGTTTGTATTAAATACTCGGTATGTGGTTATGTATATATGGTTGTTGTTACCTAATGCTCGGGAGTCTGATCATCAGACCGGTACACTTGTATTTATTCTGCCTAGTTAACCACGTGGGTGGTTAACGGCGTTGTAGCACCGAATCGTTCAGTTATTGTTTAGTTGTTTTTCCGCTGCGATTTCAGTTATTGTTAAGTGATTAGTAGGGGTGTTACAACAAGAGGCGATTAATGGAAGTGTGTTACACACGATAGTTTAAACAAGCCATGAGATAATATCGGCAATGTACAAGATGGTAGATCACCTTCACCCATACATACGGGATTCAAATATAAAAGCATACTAATGCACTATGGAACATGTCAGAGAATGCATAGATTATAGGAGGCTATACTTCGTAAACAGACAAAAGTCATATGCTGAAATACCCCAAACTTAGATATGGTGTTTAAATGATAAACTAAGATATAAGGAGGCTAATAATGCCTTAGAAACATTAAGAAACATTCTAATCAAAGAAAAAATGTAAGGAAACACCAAAAGAGCAGTTTTAACAAAAACGTGCTCTAAGCTTGGAGAGACTTGGGAGAGTACCCAAATATTGTTCTAAGACCTTAGTAATATCCTAGTGGTCATTTTAAATCAATTACCAAAGAAAACCAAGCTTGAAAACAAGTTAAAACACAAAATGTGCTTTAAGGAGTCTTAAAGCACGTTTTTGAAAAATTGTCTTGTAAATGAGTTTTGAATGGCTAAATGTCCATCATTACTCTTTAATTAACATGTGTACTATATAGTATCACATTTGGAAGTCTATATCAATGGGAAATCAAAAATTTCACAACAATGTGCCTTGTTTTGGTGAATAGTGAATTAATTAAGCTAGTTTATAACATAAGTCTATATAAGTGAGACATTTGGTCAACAAAGACTTAATTACCCTCATTAATAAAAGGGGGCCGGTTTCTTAGGAGGTGAGTCACCACCTTCATGACTCATTAAGTAATTAAGAAAGCAAATAAGTCTTATAAAGCATAAAGTACTATTTACCTTTTAACATAAATATCACATTTTACTTACCTCTCTCCTCACCTCCTCATTTCTTCTTGTTTCACACGGTTTCTTCAAGCTCTCTCCCTTCTCCATTAACGTGAAGAACAACTCCATGCTAGCTCCATCTAGCTTTGCCCACATCTTGCTCATTTTAGCTCCAAATCCAAAACAAAATACATATTCTTCTAGTTAGCTCAAGCTCCTTCTTTCTATCTTTTCAAAACTTCAAGAGCTTCATTTTGGTGCCAAGTCAAACCACCATTAGAGGAGGAAATTCAAGTTTGGAGACTCCATTGGCATCTCCATTCTCTTAAGGTAAAGAAAGTGTAAGAAAATCTAGGTTTCCACCATTTTCTTCACATGTCCGAAAATTAGTGCTCATGGGACTCCATGTTTATGCCTTGTTCTAGCTTGTTTCTACTCTTCAAAGGAGAGAGGAGGTCCTTCTTGCTTCATATCCAAGTTTGTCTTGAGAAACCAAGGTAAAACAATCACATTAATACCTTAAAGCATATTTTAACCTAGGGTTTGTTCCTTAGGGTTAATGTGTTATCTAGTACTCATTGGAGTCATTGGATATTGGTTAGAACATTGGCAAGGAGATACACATTGGTGACCGAGATTGAACAAAGAAAAACCTAAGGAAGAAAGCTTTTTTAGCTTGTAAAAGAACAAGGTAAATTACTTACCTTAAGACGTCTTCTTGTTTAAGGGAATGGGATTTAGGTATATGATGAGTTTAGTGTAGAGTTTATATTGGGAAGGTGTTATAAAACCTAGGAGAAACAATGACTATACTTGTGAACTTGTGACTAAAGAGCAAATGAGAAGAAGAGATAGTTAAAACAATGTGGAGATGAACTACAAGAAGCATTTTATTTCAATGGGAGCCTTGTTGAGTGTATTCGCAGGTTGAAGGCAAATATATGTGGAAATTCAGTGGTTAAGATTGTTGTCATTTAAGGGCCTAAGCCAAGCATTTTGTTTTAAGCAATATATGATGATGTGGTGAAGTTTTAGTGTAGATTGTGTGTTAAGGTGTTGTGATGAGAATTTGTGTGGTATTGGTTGTTTGATGGAGAAAAACCATGTGTTAGGAGGTACTATATACTAGAGAACCCATGGCAAAAATTTAAAGGAGAGTTTAAGTGATTAAGATATTCTAAGGGAATTTAATGACTAAGGAAGTACTAGGAATGTTCTATAGGTTGTCTTGATGAAAAAGGGTGAAGTTAAGATGTTTTAATGACTTATAATGACTTAGGTATCACCATGGAGGATTTATGAATCAAGAGAATGTATTTGAGTATTTAGGACTTAGGCAAATGTTGGTAAACAACTAGGAAGGAAGTTTAAGTTGTGAAGGAACATTAAGTAAATGCTTAAGAGAGTTTTAGATAGTGAAAGATGCTTGGGAGATGATGTTATAGTGGTGAAGAAAACATTTGGCATAGTGGTTACATTAGGTATGAACCACCACCTAGAAACCTAGAGGAAAGCATTACAAGTGTTAGCATTATTAAGAGGAAAATGTGTAATGATTAAGGTGGATCTTGGTGAATGATTTAATGTGATTGGAGGATGGTTTAAGGGGAGTTTAAGAGTCTAAATGATGTTAGAACACATTGGGAGGTTTGAGTAAGGTTTAGTGAAGATTTGGCAAAGTTTGGGCATGTTTTAGTGGCGTCCGACCCAGGGGTCCGACCCAAGTTTGGGTCGGACGGCCTCTGTTTAACGCCAGGGAAAGTTTCTGGAATGGTCCGACCCAGAAGGTTGGGTCGGACATGGGTCGGACGGGTGATTTTTAAAGGGCAAATAAGTTTCTGGAATGGTCCGACCCAGAAGTTGGGTCGGACGTGGGTCGGACATGAGAGGTTTTAGAAGACGGAAAGTTTCTGGAATGGTCCGACCCAGTTGGTTGGGTCGGACATGGGTCGGACATGTAGGGTTTTCCAAACCCGAAAGTTACTGGAATGGTCCGACCCAGAGGGTGGGTCGGACGGCCCTTAACATTTAAAAAAAAAAAAATTTAAATTCTAAGAATGGTACCAGGTAATAAGGTATACCTTTGGTAGGGTGATAATGATTGGGACCCTAAGAACTTAAGGAACTTAGTTAAGCAAAGTGTAAGTTTTAATGTTTAAAGTTAAGCTTGTAAGTTAAGTGGCAAAGACTTGAGAGGTTATAAATGGGGATCTTAGAGACTAAGTGAGTTAAGTAAGGTGCAAATAACTAATGACCTAAAAATGAATGAATGTTTTAGGTTTGTGAATTGGGACCCCGAAGAAGGTTAAACAAACAACGATCGACGGTGAACGGTACAACCCTTCTTGTGACCTGCTTGCTAACGAGGTGTCCCTCGGCTTGTGTGCTATCTGTTTAATTGCTATGACTAAAACAAGATAAAGCATGCAACCGGTTACATTTATTCTCGTTGTGTTTGTGTTATCTTTACACTAACCCGCGACGAGACTTGAGATGGTTACTAACCAAGTTTAGTACTTACTGAGTTAAGAATAAGAGTTAAGTTTGATGGTTGTTGGTTAATGCCCGTTAAGGCTTAGCTAGCACATGGTGTTTAAGATGTCTACTAACTGGAACTTGAGAGCGGTGAGGAAACCCGGGGACCGATCTCCGGTCATGCATGCAAGGAAAAAGGGGGACGGTATCTGAATCAGATCCGCCCTCCGCTTAAGGACTTGTCTTCGGACTTGTAGCCTAGGGCCGGTTGCCGGCTCAGCTACGCTGGACTCCCGTCCAGAGTAGGTGGCATTAAGATGGTGCGTGGGATCACCTAAATCCCAGGTTCGAATTAAGCTACAACCAATCCCTTCCAGGAAAGGTTTGTATACTGAGGTTAAGATTAAGATTGAGATTAAGATTAAGGTAAGGTAAGGAAATGAGATTAAGGAAATGAGGACTAAGGAGGGGGTTACTAACCCATTGATAAGGGAACGCTTGAGACGTTCATTGTTTGTGAACTATATATGTTCATCTGTGGTTATTGTTATTGCACTTCATATTATGCTTGTGTATGTAATCAATTCCATGCTATCGACAATTAGTCGTCGTAGCCCCGTTAGCTTGGGGGCCATGAGAGGGTGTACCAGCATTCGTGCTGACCCCCTCGGGGGCTATTTTTACACTTGCAGGTAAGAGACCATGAGGACGCACTACGAGAGTAGGAGCGGTTAGACTTAGGGTGGGACATTTATTTGAGTTCGGGTTGCGCCTGTGCACCCGACTGTTTATATTAAACTGATGTAAGTTTGGATTATGTTTAAGATACTAGTACTCGGTTGGTTGTGGTATTGTGAATGTTGATGTTTTTGAGTTGGATAAGTATTGTAAACATTTAAAGCCGGTATATTCTAACGATCAGACCGTGGCAAGGTCCAGGTGTTATTTATTCCGCTGCGACGTATTCGATTAAGTGTTCAGTTTGCGATAACCACGATAGGCTTTGGATGGGGTGTTACAAAAAGTGGTATCAGAGCGTAGTTACGCTCTGATCAAGAAATACCGGACATGAGTAACCACCGAGTTAGGATATAAGTTAAGGAATAAGTGATGGGTTAAGGGTGTGAGAAGTTAGAGTGAGTAGAGTCAGATGACCACTAATAAGTGTGGATCGTCTTTACCGTCTACGGACGTTATAAATTTACTAACCGAAACGTGGTGAATACAAATAATGTGAGTTGTGCTTGTTCAGATGGCAGGACGCCCTAGAGGAGGCCGAGGTCGCGGCCGGGGTGAGGATACTTCAGGGATACCTGGAGGGCAGACGATCGCAGAGATCGTAGCTGCCGCTTAGGGCACATGGGCTATCAGCCTGGTGTGGGTGCACCACCTCCACCGCCACAACCTAGGGAACCAAACTGGGTGAAGAGTCTAGCAGATCTTCGACCCGCGCATTTTAAGGGGGAGACCGATCCCGCCAAGCTTGAGGCGTACATCTCCGAGCTGGAGACCGCCTTCGAGACCCTTGATGTCCCTGCTGGGATCAAGGTGCGCCTAGCTGCTTTCTATCTGAAAGGGGCGGCAGGCGATTGGTGGAAGCTGGTGAGGGCCGAGCATGTGGCCAATCCAGAGTTCGGCTGGGAGCAGTACACCGCCTTGCTACGAGCAAAGTACTACCCCGCCCATGTCCAGACGAAGAAGCGCTTGCAGTTGGATGCGCTTAAGCAGTCGGACAAGATGACAGTGGACGAGTATTACTCAGAGTTCACTGCCTTGCTCCGTCTTCTGCCAGGTCTTGGATATTCTGACCAGATCTTGGTGGACCGCTTCTATGGCGGGCTTAGCCATCGACTCCGCTACGGCATGGGGCCGACGAGTTACACTACCTTGCAGGTAATAAGAATGATTGAGATTTGAGTAAGTGATGAATAAGATTTAGATTATGAGAAATAAGTATGACTAATACCATGAAAAGCAGGAGTGCTATCATGCCGCTGCTAAGGTTGAGATTACCGTCCAGCTGAGGGACGAGGAGAATGCTAAGAGGAAGAGTGCTGGTAAGAGCTCAGAAAGTCAAGGGCAAGGAGGGTACAAGAAACAAAGTACCAGCCTCAGGCCCAGAAAAATCAGAACCCAAAGGGGAAGGAGGAAAAGGAGAAGGCTTCGGAAGAGCCATTGAAGTTGACGTATGCTATTGC
>CM041779.1:60613058-60741193 GCA_023374045.1 Limonium bicolor | reverse complement strand
CAATACATCCAATTACATGGATGAGGGACGAATATGAACTGTGGATGAGATATGATAAAAAAACAGGGGAAAAGGAATATGTATTGTACTCAATGAGATCGAATAATGAGAACCAAGTTTGCTAAACATAGCACAAATTTTACTTACAAGCCAGTGTTATGGATAATGGCTTATGGCACGATTACCACTGATGCCACAAAGGCAATACCACTTGTTACAAGAAAAAATAACCATGGCAGGAACTAATAAACAACAAAGGATATCCATCAGAGGGAGGTGACAACAGAATACTTCACAATAACCGTGTGACAAACATTACCAGTTTACTAAACGAGACATGGGACGACCGCACTCCGATAGGAGCATGTGGGCCTGACAGACTTATTTATGAGTTAGTCGGGTAAGTAGTAATGTATCAGTATGGTACCCCATGCAAGTAGACAAGTAGTGTTAGGAACACGAGAAGTAGTCAACTCCATTCTACGACAGTAAGACAGATTACCTCGAAGATGGACGAGAAGAGCCGCAGTTAAACCAACAGGCTAGAGAAATCAAGAACTTTCAACACACAGAGCAGAAGACAGTATATAGAGAAGACAAGGAAACCTTTCAAGGACGTGAACACTAAGGACAGGAAACCAAAAGAAACAGAAAAACCCATTATGGAAAAATAATATGTAGAACCCTCAAAAGGATCGAGCGAACTTTTGCAATCCAGAGGAAATCTACCAGATGATATGGACATAAACGCGTGACTACGCGAGGATAAAAGACAAAGCGATATAGTAGCAGAGACCTTAAGCAAGGAACAGTGGATTTGGAATGTACCACTCACAGGATAATTCGATCATCTTATCCGTTGGACTCATGAGATATTAGCTGCTGAGAGTTTACGCCTCTACACCTGTAGGATTGAGTGTTTTGGTATTGCACTTGTGCAGTTATTAATTTAGTGGGAATACGGAAAGATGTAATGGATATCAACACGAGTGCGTATAAAAAAACAAAAAAAAACTACAACAGTGTGTTACTCCGGAACAAAACCACCAGGAGACATGGATGACAAATATCATCTTTGTGGACATATAGGCTGGTACGTCTGAGTATTACAAGGACAAGTGCAAAGAGCACTAAGTACTACCAATAGCCAATGTCATATTACACCTCAAGCTGAATATCAGTGCGAGAAGACACCGCATGTATGCTAGTGATCCAAATGAGAGGATACACATCAATGGTAGAGGGCAAACTGAGCCTATGTTCATGGGTCTGCACCTCATACGGAGCGAGTGGGCCCATTAGAACAAACTGGGGGAGAGCACAAATAGATCAGTGCCTCACCCTCTATGTATTGTGGAGCCCAGATGGGCTAGAGTCATACCCGTTTCTCTGACATGAGGATAATCCAGAGTTGGAGAACTCTATGAGAGCCAAGTATCCAGCGCTCTTGTTGAACGGCTGTTGTATACTTGTGGGGTACGGGGGTGTAACCCTTTTAAGGGGGTAGCCTCTTGGCTGTGCACATGTGTGCACTAAGTTTTGTTGTTTAGTATGCATTGCATACAAAGAATTGGTGGTGTGAGGGGCATACGAGGTCTGATTGTTTAGTATGCATGGCATACAGTGAATTGGTTTTGTTGGTTATGGTTGGTACGCGGGGCGTACGTTGTTTGGTTTGTTGTGTGTAATGTGCACTGTATGTATGTATCTTATGAGATACTTGTCTGAATGTTGTATTTACACCATGTGGGTAGTGCCTTTCTTATGCTATTTGTGATATGTAATCATATTGCTTTATAGAATGATTACATATGGTATCGCCTAGATACGAAATGAATCATTAGATATGGAATGTGGAACAATGGAATGTTATGGACCCTCAGGGAGGTTGTCAGGGTTGGTAGAACTGATAGGAAATGATGGTGCTGATGGATCACCTATATCCATATATGATTGAACTAACACCACAACGTGATGGCTATGTGCTGTATAAGCGCAATACGATGTGTGTAAATGATATATCACATAGATATACATTATGGGAACAATGGGTAGTTATACATTAATATACTTACCTATTTGATTAAGAGACTTCGGGACGAAGTCTTTTTAAGGGGGGTAGATTGAAATACCCCAAACTAATAAAACATGGATTAAATATATAATCACATTAATTAAGGCCTAAACATGCCTTAAAAGTCAACTGAGAACAACAGTGGTCAACACAAAACAAGATGTTGCACCCTTTGACTGTTTAGGGTAAATAAATACCCAAATGAACCTCTTAGGACCTAAAAATTTGTCCTAAGCATATTAAAACATTACTAAACATACTTACAACCGTTGGACAACACTCCAACACAAAGAAAAAGCATTTACATGCCTCAAGGTCAAAAAGGGCAAAAATGTGCTCTAAGAATACCTTAAAGGTCTAATGACCTCTAAATGATATAAAATTGGATACCATGATCAAATATCATGTAAGGGACACAAAAAACCGTTTTCAAAGAAAACCAAGCTCAGAAACACTTTGCGACACAAAATGTGCACTAAAACTCCTTAAAGCACGTTTTTGTGTAATTGCCTTCTAAATTGGTTTAAATGGGCTAAAAGGTTATAATTACCTTTAAATATAATAAAATATCATATTATATGATATTATGAATTTAATTCCAGAAATTTTTCAAATTTAATATTAAAATATTAATAAAACCCTAAAGTGGGGCCTGTTTGGGTCAACATTGACTAAGTTGGTCAATGTTGACCATTGACCACGAATTGGACCTTATAAATCAGATTATTAAGGCTCTTATACAGACCATGTGACAATACCATGTGACATTAATATAGTCCTTTACTTTTGCATACAATAACAAAAAGTGAACTTTACCTTATAAAACAAAAAAGGTTGTCTACCACTTACCTTACCCATGTGAAGCCAGCCAATTTTGGAGCCTCTCTTCTCCTGTTTATACGGTGCTCCAAGCAAGCTAGCAAGACAAGAGTGATAAGTCATCTTTCACTTATGGATTAAAGTAACATATTACCTCATTTTTGAATCAATTAGAATCAATCATACCCTACCTTTCTCAATCAAGGACGGCTGCCCCTTGCTGTTGTCTCCACCGATTTAGCCTGCAATTATCAACCCCAATAAGTCATTGGTGGGTCATCAAAGCAATAATGACATAAAAAATGCAAAAAATGACATTAAGGACAATTTAAGCTTATCTCCTTCATTTCTCCCATTCAGCCGCGAGACTCTTGCCTTGAGCTCTCATTTGGCTCCTCTCAACCGTAGGTAAGCTCCTACAACTCCATTGATGAGAGCTCTTGCTCTAGGTAAGCTCCTAAGGCATAAAAATGCCCATTTTCTTCATCTTTCTTTCCTTTTTCCATTGATCTAGACTCCAACCTTTTCTATACATCTATGTAGTGTGTCTTGGAGGTTAAAGGAAGGATAAATTTCGGCCATACCAGATCTAAGGAGGAAAGTTCAAGTCTTGACCATTTAAGGTAAAAATGTGCTCTAAGCACATATCTCTTCTTCCTTGTGAATTTCGGTTGTAAACCTTGGTTCCCTAGCCTTATTTTCTTCTCCTTTTCATGTGGATTCAGTTGGTATACCAAGATATACAAGGAGTAGCTAGATCCAAGCCAAAAACACCATTTTTGGCATCCTAAACAAGGTAAAACTTAGCTATCTTCCAAGCTAACTACCCACGGTTTTATACCTTGTTATTAGGAGTGTTTTGATGCTCTTTCTTTCTAGAAAAAAAAGGGCCGAAGTAAATCTCTAAGAAGCTTGAAGATCTAAGGTAAAATCCATGATTTTCATGACTTAAATTGCTTCTCATGGTTAGCTCATGTTTGGAGTTTAATCATGTCTTGTTTTCTACATGAAGACAAGTAAATCAAGCTGTGGAGAAATTCTCCTTAAGGTGGCGAACCAAACAAGGTTCTATCTAAGCTAAATCAAGGTATAAATTACTTAAAACCTTAACTTGATACATTAATACAAGTTTAAGCTATTTCTAATTAATTGCCGTGAGTGAAGAGGTATAATAAGGCCATGTTTGACCTTAAAAAGATTAAGAAATGGTTTATAAATTTTATAACTAATTAAACAAGCATAATTGTCAAATTTAAGACATTATGTGGAAGTTTGGTAATTAAATGGAAAATATATGGTGAGGCCGAGATTTATAAGCATTTTGGGACATTTATGTGTAATTTATTTTGTGAGCAAATGTTGTAATAAGGCCATGTACTTTAGGCCATTTTATTTATGCATTTACAAGCTTTTATTTAAGTTAGGTGATATATAAATATTACCGAAATGAATAAGGGTTTAGGTGTAATTAAATTAAATTTAGGGGCTTTATAAAATAAGGCGAAAATTAGAGGTTAAAAGGATTTAAAATAAAGTTTATAAGATTATATAAAGTTTTGGGGTTAAATGGTGATTTCTAGAAAGTATGGGTGTAAACCGTAATTATTAGGAATTAATGGTCAAGGATATTAAGGAGGTCAACCTTGACCATATGGTAGGTTTTGACCAAATTAGATAAGTCAAATAACTTATTTAAGGTTTCATAATAAAGATATGTATCTTATGGTAATATTTTTATAACATATATGGTGAATATGTTATTACCGAAAATTAAGGGTGTAAAATGGTATTATAAACACCCATGGGCTATTAGGAATTTTTAGGAATTTATTGGGTTGTTTTTGGAATTAAAATGAACTATATATGTATAATATATAGTTATTGTCATTATGACACTTTGGAGAAAATAGGTGGTGGAATGTGAATACCGAAAGTATATGGGTTAATAAGGTAATAATAACCCTTTGGAGAATTTTGGAGAGTTTTAGAATTATATAAGGATTTTATTAAGATATATTTATAATATATAGTTTTAATGATATGGTAAAACTATATGTTATAAATATGGCCAAATGGCAATTAAAGAATAGCACAAGGGCTGTTCGAGATTTCAAAAAAATAACCATAGGTTATACTCTTTTATAGTTAGAAATCTTATATTAAATGATATATATAACATTGTGAAAAGAAAGGGGTGATTTTGTAAATAAAGGAAACTATGGTTTATGAAAAAATAAGGTTAATATATATGCCTATGTGGCAATATATAATAGTTTTGTATAAAAACTATAGGTTATTAATTAAAGGAAATAAGAATATCATATCAAATGATATTAGCATATGGAATGACATTACATAATGTTTATGGTCAAAATAGAATTTAAAATAAATTCAAGGGCTATACCGAATTACAAGAGTTGGAAATGAATTTAGACTAAGGTCTATAATGTTATAAATGCTATAACAATTATATGGTTTAGGTGGAATTAATATGAGTAAGGATATTCCATTAAATAATGTGACAACCTATAAATAAATGGGATTTATGAACTAAGGTATTTATCGAATAAACCTTAGGAGTTGTAATTATACAACATAAAATGTTACTCATGTTAGGATAATAATCTTAATATAAGTTATACAATATAATACAACTAATGGGAATAATCATCTAAAAAAAAGTGATAAAAAGTACATAAAATATAAGAGTTTTATTTAACCCATGGGAATTACCTACGTGGTAAATATATACATACACAAGAATAATGTATATAAGGATGGATTATATTATGGTTGGAAACCATATAATATAGTGGTGGTGGTTATAAAAAATATAGTTACGAACTATAAGTTATGAGTTTTTGGATGCAAATATTATTTGCTAAAGATAAATGATTATATAATACATTGTATTATAATGGATGGTGGGAGAATGATACAATATAATAAATGATACAATACGAAAAAGAATATAATATAATATAATAATGCATGCATACATGCAACTATAGGTTATGTACCTAAACTAGATGGTGGATAAGATAAAAGAAAATAAGGAATTAAACTTAACAGTCGAAATGTTTTGACATACGAGTTTTAGTAACCAAGCCGACCAGTTTAGAGAAACCCGTACAAACAACTGTGGAAAACAGGGATGAACTGTCGGGGTAACTTATTATTCGTGTAACCCCCATCCAAGCCTATCGTGGTTTATCGCAATCTTAGCACTTAATCGAAAACGTCGCAGCGGAATAAACACCCCTGGACCTTGCCACGGTCTGATCGTTAGAATATACCGGATTTACATTTACAATACTTAACCAAATACTTATCCAACTCAAAACATCAACATCCACAATCCCACAACCAACCGAGTACTAGTATCTCAACGTAATCTCAAACTTACAACAATTTAATATCAACACAGTCGGGTGCACAGGCGCAACCCGAACTCAAAATAAGTCCCCACCAAGTCTAACCGCTCCTACTCTCGTAGTGCGACCTCATGGGCCTCTTACCTGCAAGTGTAAAAATAGCCCCCGAGGGGGTCAGCACGAATGCTGGTACACCCTCTCATGGCCCCCAAGCTAACGGGGCTACGACACTAATTGTCGATAGCATGGAAGTTGATTACATACACAAACATAATATGAAGGGCAATAACAATAACCACAGATGAACATATATAGTTCACAAGTAATGAACGACTCAGCGTTCACTTATATGGTGGGTTAGTAACCCCCTCCTTAGTCCTCATTTCCTTAATCTCATTCCTTACCTTATCTAATCTTAATCTCAATCTTAATCTTATATTTGCCAACCTCTCCACTATTAGATTGGTTAGCCCTTAATTGGTTGCTTATCTTTGTAGAGCTTGGTTAACCCTAGCCGGTAGCAGTGCACTATCCGACGATAAGCTACCTTTCTTAATTTGTTGGGGATGTAGGCTTGATCCCCCCACGCCTTCCTTAATGTGCCTCCCACCTCAAACAGTAGCCCGGTGGTCGGGTCGTTTGTTGACCCTAGGCGACGAGTCTAATGACCTTCTCATTTGGAAGTCGGATCTGATTCAGATACCGACCTCCCCAATACACATGTGCCGGTACCATTCCGGATTTCTCACTCCCACCCCAAGTTATTTTAGTGAAAGCCTTAATTTCAAATGTTAGTTAAACCTTGACGGGTAAAACCAACAATCACCGATACTTAGTTCTAACCTTAACTCAGTAAGTACTAAACTTGGTTAGTAGTAATCTCAAGTCTCGTGAGTTAGTGTAAATATAACACAATCACACGAGAACAATATATCCGGTTGCATGCTTTATCTTGTTTTAGTCCATAGCAAGTAAACAGATAGCACACAAGCCGAGGGACACCTCGTTAGCAAGCAGGTCACAAAAGGATTGTACCGTTCACCGTCGATCGTTGTTTGACTAATCTTCTCGGGGTCCCAACTCACAAACCTAAACATTCATTCATTTTTAGGTTATTAGTTATTTGTACCTTACTTAACTCACTTAGTCCCTAAGGACTCCACTCATAACCTCTCGAGGTCTTATTATCACTTATTCTTACAACTTAACTTTAAACATTAAAACTTATACTTAATCTTAACTTAATCCCTTAAGTTCTTAGGGTCCCCAATCATTACTACCCTACCAGGGCATACCTCATTACCCATTACCATTCTTAGAATTTAAAATTCCCTTTTTTTTTTTGGGTCCGACCGACTCCGACCGACCTTACCTAAGGTCGGTCATTCCAGAACACTTCACCGTTTGAAAATTCCTACCCGACCGACCTTGCAAGTCCGGTCCCCAAGGTCGGTCCCATTCCCGGAGAGTTTCCCCGAGGGAAATTCAAGCTCGACCGAACTTGACAAGTCCGGTCTATGTTCGTCGATTCCAGAGACTTAATTCCTTACAAATACAGGTCCGACCGACTTGTAAGTCCGGTCCCAAGGTTCGTCGATTCAAACATTTTCCGTAGTGTAAACTGAGCCCGACCTCACTTGCAAGTCCGGTCCCAAGGTCGGTCGACTCCATTTTGCAGTAAACGATTCCAAAGACATTAAAGCCGGAACTTAATATTGGGGTAGTGGGATAAAGGTGATAGGTGAAAAAGGATTAATAATAAACTGGATAGGGAAGGTCGGGCCGGCGGGGGACAGACGTGGGTGGTACATTAGGAAGGTCAGGCCAACAGTCACGGGAAGGAGATGGGGGCGTTGGAAGTATTGTGATATTTAGTTTATGGTGTTGACAACAGGTCCTTTGTTATCTGTTTGATTCCAATTTTGGGAAATTGTTATGTCCTATTGTATGAATTTTCGTTAGTCATTCTTCACCTATATATCTGACTATGTCTTCCGGTCCTATAGAAACTGTTTCTAAATTCCCTTTAACTCCAAACTTCTCCTCATAGTATCTCTTATGTTAAACCTCATTTGGGCACCTCAATACACCTTAAGCCCTCCTTAAAATACCTTAAATCATCCACCAAGATTCCCCTTAGTCATTATGCATTTTCCTTGTAATAATGCTAACACTTTTAATGTTTTCCTCTAGGTTTCTAGGTGGTGGTTCATACTAATGTAACCACTATGCCAAATGTTTCCTCACCACTATAACATCATCTCCCAAGCATCTTTCACCATCTAACTTCTCTTAAGCATTTACTTAATGTTCCTTCAACCTCAAACTTCCTTCCTATTGTTTACCAACTTTACCTAAGTCCTAAATACTCAAATACATCCTCTTGATTCTAAATCTTCATGGTGATACCTAAGTCATCATAAGTCACTAAAACATCTTAACTTCACCCTTTTTCATCAAGACAACCCATAGAACATTCCTAGTACTTCCTTAGTCATTAAATTCCCTTAGATATCTTAAACACTTAAACTCTCCTTTAAATTTTGCCATGGGTTTCTCTATATATAGTACTTCCTAACAAATGGTTTTTCTCCATCAAACACCAATACCACCACAAATTCTCATCACAATAGCTTAATACCCAATTTACACTAAAACTTCACCACATCATCATATAATGCTTAAACTTAAAATGCTTGGCACTTAGGCCCTTAAATGACAATAATCTTAACCACTGAATTTCCACATATATATGCCTTCAACCTGCGAATACACTCAACAAGGCTCCCATTGAAATAAAATGCTTCTTGTACTTCACTTTATTTCTTAAACTATCTCTCTTCTCATTTGCTCCTTAGTCACAGTTCACAAGTATAGACATTGTTTCTCCTAGGTTTTATAGCACCTACCCAATATAAACTCTACACTAAACTCATCATATACCCACATCTCATTCCCTTAAACAACAAAACACCTAAGGTAAGTAATTTACCTTGTTTTCTCACAAGCTTAAGAGCTTTTCTCCTTAGGTTTTCTTTGTTCAATCTCGGTCACCAATGTGATTCTCCTTGCCAATGTTCTAACCAATATCCAATGACTCCAATGAGTACTAGATAACACATTAACCCTAAGAACAAACCCTAGGTTTAAAAATATGTTTTAAGGTATTATGTGATTGTTTTACCTTGGTTTCTCAAGACAACTTGGATGTGAACCAAGAAGGACCTCCTCTCTCCTTTGAAGAGTAGAAACAAGCTAGAACAAGGCATAAACATGGAGTCCCATGAGTATATATTTTCGGTCAAGTGAAGAAAATGGTGGAAACCTAGATTTTCTTACACTTTCTTTACCTTAAGAGAATGGAGATGCCAATGGAGTCTCCAAACTTGAATTTCCTCCTCTAATGGTGGTTTGACTTGGCACCAAAATGAAGCTCTTGAAGTTTGAAAAGATAGAAAGGAGGAGCTTGAGCTAACTAAGAGAATATGTATTTGTTTTTGGATTTGGAGCTTAAATGAGCAAGTGGTGTGGCAAGAGAAGTGGAGCTTTCATGGAGGTGAGCTCTACGTGAATGGAGAAGAGAAAGAGAGCAAGAAATCGTGGGCAACAAGAGAGAATGAAGAAGTGAGGAGAGAGGTAAGTAAATGTGTGATATTTATCTTAAAGGTGAATAGTACTTTTGCTTTATAACTTACTTATTTGCTTTCTCATTACTTAGTTAGATAAGTGTGGTGAGTCACACTTAAGAAACCGGCCCCCTTTAGTGAATGAGGGTAGTTTAGTCTTTGTTGACCAAATGTCTCACTTATATAGACTTATGTTATAAACTAGTTAATAAATTCACTATTCATCAAAAACAAGGCACATCTTTGTTGTGAAATTTTTGATTACAATTGATATAGGACCTCCAAAGTGATACTAATAGTACACATATTAATTAAAGAGTAATGATGGACAGATTAGCCATTTAAAACTCATTTACAAGACAATTTTTCAAAAAAACGTGCTTTAAGACTCCTTAAAGCACATGTTGTGTTTTAACTTGTTTTCAAGCTTGGTTTTCTTTGGTAATTGACTAAAATGACCATTAGGATATTACTAAGGTCTTAGAACAATATTTGGGTACTCTCCCATGTCTCTCCAAGCTTAGAGCACGTTTTTGTTAAACTGCTTTTGGTGTTTCCTTATATTTTCTTTGATTAGAAATGTTTCTAATGTTTCTAAGGCATTATTTAGCCTCCTTATATCTTAGTTTATCATTTAAACACCATATCTAAGTTTGGGGTATTTCAATCTACCCCCCTTAAAAGAACTTTGTCCTCAAAGTTCACACATGTGCTTAACCATTCACGGTACACATTCTCTTAATCTTAATACCACATCTTATATTCACATTCATACATCTCAAGACTCAAAGGTCAATCTCAAATACAATACATAAGTATTATACATAACTCAAACTTACACCGAAGTGTAGCAACTTACACAAATTCACATCTTAACAACCAAACAAACGACAAACATGATCGTTTCCTAACTCAAAAGCGAGGAAGCTCTACCCCCTTAAAAGGGGTACGCCCCGTACCCTATACAGACGATCTAGTCAGTAAATAAAGAAGGGTACTTCGCCCTCATCTTATCCTCTAATTCCCACGTGGCCTCTTCGACATCCTGGTTAGACCAGAGAACCTTCACCAGTCGCACTGACTTGTGGCGAGTGTCCCTAGTCTTGCTGTCCAAGATTCTCTGAGGAGTCTCCACGGATCTCATATTTGGTTCTAAAGTCAACCTCTCAGGTTCTAACACATGGGAGGGGTGGTGCATGTATTTCTTTAGCTGTGAAACATGAAAAACATCATGCACTTTACCCAGCTCAGCAGGTAAATTCAACCTGTAAGCAACCGGGCCACCCGCTCCGTAATCTCATAAGGACCAACAAATTTCGGGCTTAACTTGCCCTTCTGCCCAAACCTGAATACACCTTCATCGGTGATACTCGCAGAAATACCTGGTCGCCCACTGCGAACTCCAGGTCCCGTCGTCGAACATCAGCATACGACTTCTGCCTATCTTGAGCAGCTTTCATGTTCTCCCTGATTTGCTGAACTTCAGCCTTAACTTGTTCTAAGTACTCTGGTCCTATAATGACCGTCTCACTCGACTCATCCCAGCAGAGCGGTGTACGACATGGTCTACCGTACAACGCTTGAAAAGGTGCCATCTTGATCGAAGCGTGATAGCTGTTGTTGTATGAAAACTCGATCAGATGCAATCTGTCAATCCAACTGCCCTGGAAGTCTAAGGCACATGCTCTCAGCATGTCCTCGAGTGTCTGAATAGTACGCTCAGTCTGACCATCTGTCTGAGGATGGAACGCGGTACTCAGTTTGAGTTCTGTACCCAACGCTTCTCTGGTAGCTCTCCAGTACCTCGAAAGGAATCTGGTATCTCTATCTGACACTATGGTCTTTGGTATGCCGTGATGTCTCATGATTTTTTCTCAAAACTCAGCTAATTTGGTCACCTTCCAAGTATCCTTCATCGGTATGAATCGGGCTACTTTGGTAAGGCGATCCACCACCACCCATATCATGTTGAGACCTCCCCTAGCAGGTGGAAGCCCAACTACGAAGTCCATGGAGATATCATGGAACTTCCACTCCGGAACTGGCATCGACTGTACCATTCCGCCCGGTCGTCGGTGCTCGAATTCACCTTCTGGCATGTGAGACACCTCAAGACGAACTCGGTAACATCTGTCTTCATCCCGACCACCAGAAGTATCTCTTCATGTCTTTATACATTTTAGAGGCTCCCGGATGGATGGAAACTGAAGAACAGTGTGATTCTCTAAGTATACGGTCTTTCAGATCCGTGTTACCTCGTGGTATGCATAATCGGCCCTTAAGTCTGATCAGATCATCATCATGAAGTCTGAAGTCGTATTTCTGACTCTCAAAGGTACCATCTGTCAGCTTCTGTCTGACCTCTCTCATATACTCATCTGTCCTCTGAGCCTCTCGCACCTCATCAACCAAGCTGGAGAAAGAAAACTAGCGAATGGAGTGAGTGTGCTCGACGGCTCAGGGCATCTGCTACAACATTGGCCTTCCCTTCTTTGTATTGGAGGTCAATGTCATAGTCTTTCAGAAACTCTAACCATCTCTCTGTCGAAGATTTAACTCCTTCTGAGTGAATATGTATTTCAAACTCTTGTGATCGGTGTAGATCGTGACACTAACCCCATATAAGTAGTGGCGCCATATCTTCAAAGCGAAGACTACAGCTCCCAGCTCTAAATCATGTGTGGGGTAGTTCTCCTCATGTTTCTTCAACTGGCGTGAGGCATATGCCACCACCTTGCCATGTTGCATGAGCACGCAACCCAGCCCTCTGCCGGATGCATCACAATAAACCTCAAAGCCCTCTGTACCGTCTGGAATGGTCAGTACCGGTGCAGTGGTCAGTGAGTCCTTCAAGCGCTGAAATGATCTCTCACAGTCAATGTCCACAGAAATGGTGTTCTTCTTCATCAGACTGGTCATCGGCTTCGCGACCTTGCTGAAATCTCTAACAAACCTCCTGTAGTAACCTGCCAGACCGAGAAAGCTCCGGATGTCGGTAACAGTCTTCGGCCTTGGCCAGGTACGTACGGCATCAATCTTTGCTGGATCCACTGCGATCCCAGCATCTGAGATGACATGACCTAGGAAAGAGACCTGGTCAAGCCAAAACTCACACTTGGAGAACTTAGCATATAGCTGGTTCTCCCTCAATATTTCCAATACCTCCTCAGATGTTCCTCATGCTCAACCTTAGACTTTGAATATATCAGAATGTCATCAATAAAAACCACAACCGACTTGTCCAGCTGCTCCCGGAACAAGCGGTTCATCAGATCCATAAACTTCGCCGGTGCGTTCGACAAACCGAACGGCATCACTGTAAACTCATAGTGGCCGTATCGTGTCCGGAATGCCGTCTTCTCAATGTCTCCCTCCTTAATGGCTATCTGATGATACCCCGATCTGAGATCAATCTTGGAAAACACAGATGCTCCCTTCAACTGATCGAACAGATCGTCAATGCGGGGTAGTGGGTACTTATTCTTCACTGTCACTGCATTCAGCTCTCTGTAGTCGATGCAGAGGCGGAGACTACCATCCTTCTTCTTCACGAAGAGGACTGGCGCTCCCCATGGTGACACACTTGGTCTAATGAATCCCTTATCCAACAAATCTTTCAATTGTTCTTTTAACTCAGTCATTTCTGCCGGAGCCATACGGTATGGTGCTTTGGCTATCGGTCCGGTACCAGGTAGCAGCTCAATGGTGAACTCTACCTCCCGAGTGGGTGGCATGCCGGGCAGTTCCCGTGGAAATAGTCGGGGAACTCCGACACTACCGGTAAGTCGGGGTCGAACTCAGGGTCTCTCTCTATGTCCTGTACATAGCAGAGGTATACTTCTTCCTTTCTCCTTAATTCTCTATGCATTGCCATGGCGGTGATGATCTTAGTCGAAGGCTCTCTGGGCCTCTGGCGGTATGATATTGTTACCCCAGACGGACTCCTGAGCAGCAATCTATGCTCGGCGCAGAGGATACGTCCCTTGTGCCGCTCCAACCAGTTCATCCCGAAGATAACATCAAATCCTAGCTTACTGAACTCAATGAAACTGACTGGGAAGTCTTCCCCCTTAATTCTGATGGTGGCTCCTCGGTAGTAACGAGTGCAACGAACCTTCTCCTTAGACGGGAGCGTAACCGTGAAGTCGGGTAGCTCATCAGCGTCTAGCCCCAACCTGCTCGCAAATGATGCAGAGACAAAGGTATGCGAGGCCCCTGAGTCGAAGAGAACTGATGCCTCAATCCCATTGATCGGAAAGGTGCCGGTGAGGATAGTACCGCTGGCGTCGGCCTGTGCCTCTGTGAGTATGCTTAGTGCACCTTCCGTACCGAGTCCATAACCTAATTGTGTTCACAAGCTCCATGAGTATTGATGGTATAACAAGAGTCGTAACAATTTATATGACAACACTGTTATTTTTATTCATGACCATCCTGTTTACAACATGTGCTTCAATCTTACATCTCATTTCTCATCTCATTCTAACATTACATGGCTAATATTGTCTAAAGGTTAGGTTAATCTTCCTGGTCTCATATGCGTCGCATTGATTACTGCTGACGGTGCTGTATTCAGCTTGATTCTCTTAATCCCATGGTATAACATCCTTGATTTCTCCCAAAATTAATACATCACCTGACTTAAGTACTATCTTATCTGCACGGTCCGCACGCTTCTGCTCGCCGTATAAAAACTCCGCATCATCTCCAATGGACCAAGACACTACGGGTATCCCTCTTTCGAGAGACTCCGTTGTCTCGTCCTTATCCTGGTGTAGTCCCAGTTTCCCGTCTTTCGTAGAAGTTTACAATGCAAATGTCTGCTTGGATGTCTGGAATCGGTTCAGCTTCCAACTGCTGAGCGATTTCCACGACTTGTGTAATAACTGGATGGAACTCTTCGGGTATTCCCGGTGGTGAGACTCCATCTTGCTCCCTTGTGGTTTGGTAATTCTTGGCATACGGATTCCAATCCTTGCCCAAGCTCATCATCTTTAATTTCATCCTTGCTCCCCCTGGGTACTCCGGTGTGTAAAAACCTCCCGGTCCCATTCCTAGTTGATTGCATCTCCTGATGATGGCTATTTGTGCTTCGGGTGTCAGGTATCCCCTTAATAAAATCATACCTGGGCGGATAACCTGACATTGTTCGGTTGGAAAGTGTATGGTTTCGATGTCGGTGTGCTCCGGTTAGATGTAGATGGTATGGGGTAGCAGATGTTGAATCTTCCTAAAGTGGTAGTAGGTTATATCTTACTTAGGTTCTAATCTCATCTTATTCTTACTTAACTCAATATTTCACCAAACATGCATGATAATGCGGTAAGCAGGTAGTTTTATTACTAAATGGTTATAGTGGTACCTGGCCTCGATGAGGGCTCAGGCTCATCGTCCCGGTCCACCATGTGTAAAGTGGGCCCGTCTTCTGGGTCACCCGTGGGTTCTTGTCCGCCGGCTGCTGCACTTCCTCTGACCGTCAGATCCAGCTCCCTGATCGGTCTTGCCCTTGCCCCTGGTGTCGGGCCTATAGGCTCTGCTAGCAGGATCCGGTAACACTCATATGCTCGGTGTCCATACACTCCACAGAAGTTGCACTCCACCTTGTTCCCTTACAGTCGAGCCCGGGGTGGTCCTTGTGACACCATCTACAGATGAAGCGTCGCTGGTAGCCACCACCGGCTCCCCTCTCAGTCTCAGATCCTGATGATTCATATTGTCAATCTCATATCTCAAACGGTTACTAATTTATTTCTTAACTCATTCAATATCAATTTCCTCCCTTGGCGCCTTAGAGCGCAGGGGTGTAGCTGCAATAGCATATGTCAGCTTCAATGGCTCTTCCGAAGCCTTCTCCTTTTCCTCCTCCCCTTCGGGTTCTGATTTTTCTGGGCCTGAGGCTGGTACTTTTGTTTCTTGTACCCTCCTTGCCCTTGACTCTCTGAGCTTTACCAGCACTCTTCCTCTTTGCATTCTCCTCGTCCCTCAGCTGGACGGTAATCTCAACCTTAGCAGCGGCATGATAGCACTCCTGCTTTCCATAGTATTAGTCACACTTATTTCTCATAATCTAAATCTTATTCATCACTTACTCAAATCTCAATCTATTCTATTACCTGCAAGGTAGTGTAACTCGTCGGCCCCATGCCGTAGCGGAGTCGATGGCTAAGCCCGCCATAGAAGCGGTCCACCAAGATCTGGTCAGAATACCCTAGACCTGGCAGAAGACGGAGCAAGGCAGTGAACTCTGAGTAATACTCGTCCACTGTCATCTTGTCCGACTGCTTAAGCGCATCCAACTGCAAGCGCTTCTTCGTCTGGACATGGGCGGGGTAGTACTTTGCTCGTAGCAAGGCGGTGTACTGCTCCCAGCCGAACTGGATGGCCACATGCTCGGCCCTCACCAGCTTCCACCAATCGCCTGCCGCCCCCTTCAGATAGAAAGCAGCTAGGCGCACCTTGATCCCAGCAGGGACATCAAGGGTCTCGAAGGCGGTCTCCAGCTCGGAGATGTACGCCTCAAGCTTGGCGGGATCGGTCTCCCCCTTAAAATGCGCGGGTCGAAGATCTGCTAGACTCTTCACCCAGTTTGGTTCCCTAGGTTGTGGCGGTGGAGGTGGTGCACCCACACCAGGCTGATAGCCCATGTGCCCTAAAGCGGCAGCTACGATCTCTGCGATCGTCTGCCCTCCAGGTATCCCTGAAGTATCCTCACCCCGGCCGCGACCTCGGCCTCCTCTAGGGCGTCCTGCCATCTGAACAAGCATAACTTACATTAGATTCGTATTCACCACTGTTTTGGTTAGTAATTTATAACGTCCGTAGACGGTAAAGACAATCCACACTTATTAGTGGTCATCTGACTCTACTCACTCTAACTTCTCACACCCTTAACCCATCACTTATTCCTTAACTTATATCCTAACTCGGTGGTACTCTTGTCCGGTATTTCTTGATCAGAGCGTAACTACGCTCTGATACCACTTTTGTAACACCCCATCCACAAGCCTATCGTGGTTATCGCAAACTGAACACTTAATCGAATACGTCGCAGCGGAAATATACAACACCTGGACCTTGCCACGGTCTGATCGTTAGAATATACCGCTTAAATGCTTACAATACTTATCCAAAAATACTTATCCAGCTTAAACATCAACATTCATAATACCACAACCAACCGAGTACTAGTATCTTAAACATAATCCCAACTTACATCAGTTTAATATAAACAGTCGGGTGCACAGGCGCAACCCGAACTCAAAATAATGTCCCACCCTAAGTCTAACCGCTCCTACTCTCGTAGTGCGTCCTCATGGGCCTCTTACCTGCAAGTGTAAAAATAGCCCCCGAGGGGGTCAGCACGAATGCTGGTACACCCTCTCATGGCCCCCAAGCTAACGGGGCTACGACGACTAATTGTCGATAGCATGGAAATTGATTACATACACAAGCATAATATGAAGTGCAATAACAATAACCACAGATGAACATATATAGTTCACAACCAATGAACGACTCAAGCGTTCCCTTAACAAGTGGGTTAGTAACCCCCTCCTTAGTCCTCATTTCCTTAATCTCAGTTCCTTACCTTACCTTAATTTCAATCTCATCTTAATCTTAATCTTAACCTCAGTATACAAACCTTTCCTGGAAGGGATTGGTTGTAGCTTAATTCGAACCTGGGATTTAGGTGATCCCACCGCACCATCTTAATGCCACCTACTCTGGACGGGAGTCCAGCGTAGCTGAGCCGGCAACCGGCCCTAGGCTACAAGTCCGAAGACAAGTCCTTAAGCGGAGGGCGGATCTGATTCAGATACCGTCCCCTTTTTCCTTAGCATGCATGACCGGAGATCGGTCCCGGGTTTCCTCACTCAAGTTCCAGTTAGTAGACATCTTAAACACCATGTGCTAGCTAAGCCTTAACGGGCATTAACCAACAACCATCAACTTAACTCTTATTCTTAACTCAGTAAGTACTAAACTTGGTTAGTAACCATCTCAAGTCTCGCGGGTTAGTAAATATAATACAACACATCACAACGAGAACAATATAACCGGTTGCATGCTTTATCTTGTTTTAGTCATAGCAATTAAACAGATAGCACACAAGCCGAGGGACACCTCGTTAGCAAGCAGGTCACAAGAAGGATTGTACCGTTCACCGTCGATCGTTGTTTGTTTAACCTTCTTCGGGTCCCAATTCACAAACCTAAAACATTCATTCATTTTTAGGTTATTAGTTATTTGCACCTACTTAACTCACTTAGTCTCTAAAGATTCCCATTTAATAACCTCTCAAGTCTTTGCCACTTAGCTTACAATCTTAACTTTAAACATTAAAACTTACACTTAACTTAACTTAATTCCTTAAGTTCTTAGGGTCCCAATCATTACCACCCTACCAAAGGTATACCTTATTACCTAGTACCATTCTTAGAATTTAAATTTCTTTTTTTTTTTTAAGTGTTAAGGGCCGTCCGACCCACCGTCCGACCCACCTCTGGGTCGGACCATTCCAGTAACTTTCGGGTTGGAAACCCTACATGTCCGACCATGTCCGACCCAACCAACTGGGTCGGACCATTCCAGAAACTTTCCGTCTTCTAAAACCTCTCATGTCCGACCCACGTCCGACCCACCTTCTGGGTCGGACCATTCCAGAAACTTATTTGCCCTTTGAAAATCACCCGTCCGACCATGTCCGACCCAACCTTCTGGGTCGGACCATTCCAGAAACTTTTCTGGCGTTAAACAGAGGCCGTCCGACCCAAATTTGGTCGGACCCCTGGGTCGGACGCCACTAAATCATGCCCAAACTTTGCCAAATCCTTCTAAACCTTTCCTCAAGCCATCCAATATGTTCTAACATCATTTAGACTCTTAACCCACCTTAGAGCATCCTCCAAACACATTAAATCATTCACCAAGTTTCACCTTAATCATTATACATTTTCCTTGTAATAATGCTAACTTGTAATGCTTTCCTCTAGGTTCTAGGTGGTGGTTCATACCTAATGTAACCACTATGCCAAATGTTTCCTCACCACTATAACATCATCTCCCAAGCATCTTTCACTATCTAAAACTCTCTAAAGCATTTACTTAAAGTTCCTTAACAAGTTTAAACTTCCATCATCAACACATTATTTCCTTCCTAGTTGTGCACCAACATTTACCTAAGTCCTAAACACTCAAATACATTCTCTTGATTCCTAAATCTTCCATGGTGATACCTAAGTCATTATAAGTCATTAAAACACTTAACTTCACCCTTTTTCATCAGACACAACCTATAGAACATTCCTAGTACTTCCTTAGTCATTAAATTCCCTTAGAATATCTTAAACACTTAAACTCTCCTTTAAATTTTGCCATGGGTTCTCTAGTATAGTACCTCCTAACACATGGTTTTTCTCCATCAAACAACCAATACACACAAATTCTCATCACAACACCTTAACACACAATTTACACTAAAACTTCACCACATCATCATATATTGCTTAAACTCAAAATGCTTGGCACTTAGGCCCTTAAATGACAATAATCTTAACCACTGAATTTCCACATATATTTGCCTTCAACCTGCGAATACACTCAACAAGGCTCCCATTGAAATAAAATGCTTCTTGTACTTCACCTTTATATTCTTAAACTATCTCTTTTTCTCATTTGCTCCTTAGTCACAAGTTCACAAGTATAGTCATTGTTTCTCCTAGGTTTATATAACCCTTTTCTAATGTAAACTCTACAAACTCATCATATACCTAAATCTCATTCCCTTAAACAACAAAACACCTTAAGGTAAGTAATTTACCTTGTTCTTTTACAAGCTTAAAAGCTTTCTCCTTAGGTTTTTCTTTGTTCAATCTCGGTCACCAATGTGTATCTCCTTGCCAATGTTCTAACCAATATCCAATGACTCCAATGAGTACTAGATAACACATTAACCCTAAGGAACAAACCCTAGGTTTAAAATATGTTTTAAGGTATTAATGTGATTGTTTTACCTTGGTTTCTCAAGACAAACTTGGATATGAAGCAAGAAGGACCTCCTCTCTCCTTTGAAGAGTAGAAACAAGCTAGAACAAGGCATAAACATGGAGTTCCATGAGTATATATTTTCGGACATGTGAAGAAAATGGTGGAAACCTAGATTTTCTTACACTTTCTTTACCTTAAGAGAATGGAGATGCCAATGGAGTCTCCAAACTTGAATTTCCTCCTCTAATGGTGGTTTGACTTGGCACCAAAATGAAGCTCTTGAAGTTTTGAAAAGATAGAAAAGGAGCTTGAGCTAACTAAGAAGAATATGTATTTTGTTTTGGATTTGGAGCTTAAATGAGCAAGTGGTGTGCAAGAGAAGATGGAGCTTTCATGGAGTTGAGTTCTACGTTAATGGAGAAGAGAAAGAGAGCAAGAACCGTGTGAAACAAGGGAGAATGAAGAAGTGAGGAGAGAGGTAAGTAAATGTGATATTTATCTTAAAAGGTGAATAGTGTTTTTACTTTATAACTTACTTGTTTTTGCTTTCTCTCTTAGCTAGATAAGTGTGGTGAGTCACCTTAAAAAAACCGGCCCCCTTTTGTAAATGAGGGTAATTAAGTCTTTGTTGACCAAATGTCTCACTTATATAGACTTATGTTATAAACTAGCTTAATTAATTCACTATTCATCAAAACAAGGCACATTGTTGTGAAATTTTTGATTTCCCATTGATATAGACCTCCAAATGTGATACTATATAGTACACATATTAATTAAAGAGTAATGATGGACATTTAGCCATTCAAAACTCATTTACAAGACAATTTTTCAAAAACGTGCTTTAAGACTCCTTAAAGCACATTTTGTGTTTTAACTTGTTTTCAAGCTTGGTTTTCTTTGGTAATTGACTTAAAATGACCATTAGGATATTACTAAGGTCTTAGACAATATTTGGGTACTCTCCCATGTCTCTCCAAGCTTAGAGCACGTTTTTGTTAAAACTGCTCTTTTGGTGTTTCCTTATATTTTCTTTGATTAGAAATGTTTCTTAATGTTTCTAAGGCATTATTTAGCCTCCTTATATCTTAGTTTATCATTTAAACACCATATCTAAGTTTGGGGTATTTCAATCTACCCCCCTTAAAAGAACTTTGTCCTCAAAGTTCACACATGTGCTTAACCATTCACGGTACACATTCTCTTAATCTTAATACCACATCTTATATTCACATTCATACATCTCAAGACTCAAAGGTCAATCTCAAATACAATACATAAGTATTATACATAACTCAAACTTACACCGAAGTGTAGCAACTTACACAAATTCACATCTTAACAACCAAACAAACGACAAACATGATCGTTTCCTAACTCAAAAGCGAGGAAGCTCTACCCCCCTTAAAAGGGGTACGCCCCGTACCCTATACAGACGATCTAGTCAGTAAATAAAGAAGGGTACTTCGCCCTCATCTTATCCTCTAATTCCCACGTGGCCTCTTCGACATCCTGGTTAGACCAGAGAACCTTCACCAGTCGCACTGACTTGTGGCGAGTGTCCCTAGTCTTGCTGTCCAAGATTCTCTGAGGAGTCTCCACGGATCTCATATTTGGTTCTAAAGTCAACCTCTCAGGTTCTAACACATGGGAGGGGTGGTGCATGTATTTCTTTAGCTGTGAAACATGAAAAACATCATGCACTTTACCCAGCTCAGCAGGTAAATTCAACCTGTAAGCAACCGGGCCCACCCGCTCCGTAATCTCATAAGGACCAACAAATTTCGGGCTTAACTTGCCCTTCTGCCCAAACCTGAATACACCCTTCATCGGTGATACTCGCAGAAATACCTGGTCGCCCACTGCGAACTCCAGGTCCCGTCGTCGAACATCAGCATACGACTTCTGCCTATCTTGAGCAGCTTTCATGTTCTCCCTGATTTGCTGAACTTCAGCCTTAACTTGTTCTAAGTACTCTGGTCCTATAATGACCGTCTCACTCGACTCATCCCAGCAGAGCGGTGTACGACATGGTCTACCGTACAACGCTTGAAAAGGTGCCATCTTGATCGAAGCGTGATAGCTGTTGTTGTATGAAAACTCGATCAGATGCAATCTGTCAATCCAACTGCCCTGGAAGTCTAAGGCACATGCTCTCAGCATGTCCTCGAGTGTCTGAATAGTACGCTCAGTCTGACCATCTGTCTGAGGATGGAACGCGGTACTCAGTTTGAGTTCTGTACCCAACGCTTCTCTGGTAGCTCTCCAGTACCTCGAAAGGAATCTGGTATCTCTATCTGACACTATGGTCTTTGGTATGCCGTGATGTCTCATGATTTCTTTCTCAAATAACTCAGCTAATTTGGTCACCTTCCAAGTATCCTTCATCGGTATGAATCGGGCTACTTTGGTAAGGCGATCCACCACCACCCATATCATGTTGAGACCTCCCCTAGCAGGTGGAAGCCCAACTACGAAGTCCATGGAGATATCATGGAACTTCCACTCCGGAACTGGCATCGACTGTACCATTCCGCCGGTCGTCGGTGCTCGAATTTCACCTTCTGGCATGTGAGACACCTCAAGACGAACTCGGTAACATCTGTCTTCATCCCCGACCACCAGAAGTATCTCTTCATGTCTTTATACATTTTAGAGGCTCCCGGATGGATGGAAACTGAAGAACAGTGTGATTCTCTAAGTATACGGTCTTTCAGATCCGTGTTACCTCGTGGTATGCATAATCGGCCCTTAAGTCTGATCAGATCATCATCATGAAGTCTGAAGTCGTATTTCTGACTCTCAAAGGTACCATCTGTCAGCTTCTGCTGACCTCTCTCATATACTCATCTGTCCTCTGAGCCTCTCGCACCTCATCAACCAAGCTGGAGAAAGAAACTAGCGAATGGAGTGAGTGTGCTCGACGGCTCAGGGCATCTGCTACAACATTGGCCTTCCCTTCTTTGTATTGGAGGTCAATGTCATAGTCTTTCAGAAACTCTAACCATCTCCTCTGTCGAAGATTTAACTCCTTCTGAGTGAATATGTATTTCAAACTCTTGTGATCGGTGTAGATCGTGACACTAACCCCATATAAGTAGTGGCGCCATATCTTCAAAGCGAAGACTACAGCTCCCAGCTCTAAATCATGTGTGGGGTAGTTCTCCTCATGTTTCTTCATGGCGTGAGGCATATGCCACCACCTTGCCATGTTGCATGAGCACGCAACCCAGCCCTCTGCCGGATGCATCACAATAAACCTCAAAGCCCTCTGTACCGTCTGGAATGGTCAGTACCGGTGCAGTGGTCAGTGAGTCCTTCAAGCGCTGAAATGATCTCTCACAGTCATCTGTCCACAGAAATGGTGCATCTTTCTTCATCAGACTGGTCATCGGCTTCGCGACCTTGCTGAAATCTCTAACAAACCTCCTGTAGTAACCTGCCAGACCGAGAAAGCTCCGGATGTCGGTAACAGTCTTCGGCCTTGGCCAGGTACGTACGGCATCAATCTTTGCTGGATCCACTGCGATCCCAGCATCTGAGATGACATGACCTAGGAAAGAGACCTGGTCAAGCCAAAACTCACACTTGGAGAACTTAGCATATAGCTGGTTCTCCCTCAATATTTCCAATACCCTCCTCAGATGTTCCTCATGCTCAACCTTAGACTTCGAATATATCAGAATGTCATCAATAAAAACCACAACCGACTTGTCCAGCTGCTCCCGGAACAAGCGGTTCATCAGATCCATAAACTTCGCCGGTGCGTTCGACAAACCGAACGGCATCACTGTAAACTCATAGTGGCCGTATCGTGTCCGGAATGCCGTCTTCTCAATGTCTCCCTCCTTAATGGCTATCTGATGATACCCCGATCTGAGATCAATCTTGGAAAACACAGATGCTCCCTTCAACTGATCGAACAGATCGTCAATGCGGGGTAGTGGGTACTTATTCTTCACTGTCACTGCATTCAGCTCTCTGTAGTCGATGCAGAGGCGGAGACTACCATCCTTCTTCTTCACGAAGAGGACTGGCGCTCCCCATGGTGACACACTTGGTCTAATGAATCCTTTATCCAACAAATCTTTCAGTTGTTCTTTTAACTCAGTCATTTCTGCCGAGCCATACGGTATGGTGCTTTGGCTATCGGTCCGGTACCAGGTAGCAGCTCAATGGTGAACTCTACCTCCCGAGTGGGTGGCATGCCGGGCAGTTCCCGTGGAAATAGATCGGGGAACTCCGACACTACCGGTAAGTCGGGGTCGAACTCAGGGTCTCTCTCTATGTCCTGTACATAGCAGAGGTATACTTCTTCCTTTCTCCTTAATTCTCTATGCATTGCCATGGCGGTGATGATCTTAGTCGAAGGCTCTCTGGGCCTCTGGCGGTATGATATTGTTACCCCAGACGGACTCCTGAGCAGCAATCTATGCTCGGCGCAGAGGATACGTCCCTTGTGCCGCTCCAACCAGTTCATCCCGAAGATAACATCAAATCCTAGCTTACTGAACTCAATGAAACTGACTGGGAAGTCTTCCCCCTTAATTCTGATGGTGGCTCCTCGGTAGTAACGAGTGCAACGAACCTTCTCCTTAGACGGGAGCGTAACCGTGAAGTCGGGTAGCTCATCAGCGTCTAGCCCCAACCTGCTCGCAAATGATGCAGAGACAAAGGTATGCGAGGCCCCTGAGTCGAAGAGAACTGATGCCTCAATCCCATTGATCGGAAAGGTGCCGGTGAGGATAGTACCGCTGCGTCGGCCTGTGCCTCTGTGAGTATGCTTAGTGCACCTTCCGTACCGAGTCCATAACCTAATTGTGTTCACAAGCTCCATGAGTATTGATGGTATAACAAGAGTCGTAATCAATTTATATGAACAACACTGTTATTTTATTCATGACCATCCTGTTTACAACATGTGCTTCAATCTTACATCTCATTTCTCATCTCATTCTAACATTACATGGCTAATATTGTCTAAAGGTTAGGTTTAATCTTCCTGGTCTCATATGCGTCGCATTGATTACTGCTGACGGTGCTGTATTCAGCTTGATTCTCTTAATCCATGGTATAACATCCTTGATTCTCCTCCCAAAATTAATACATCACCTGACTTAAGTACTATCTTATCTGCACGGTCCGCACGCTTCTGCTCGCCGTATAAAACTCCGCATCATCTCCAATGGACCAAGACACTACGGGTATCCCTCTTTCGAGAGACTCCGTTGTCTCGTCCTTATCCTGGTGTAGTCCCAGTTTCCCGTCCTTCTCGTAGAAGTTTACAATGCAAATGTCTGCTTGGATGTCTGGAATCGGTTCAGCCTCCAACTGCTGAGCGATTTCCACGACTTGTGTAATAACTGGATGGAACTCTTCGGGTATTCCCGGTGGTGAGACTCCATCTTGCTCCCTTGTGGTTTGGTAATTCTTGGCATACGGATTCCAATCCTTGCCCAAGCTCATCATCTTTAATTTCATCCTTGCTCCCCCTGGGTACTCCGGTGTGTAAAAACCTCCCGGTCCCATTCCTAGTTGATTGCATCTCCTGATGATGGCTATTTGTGCTTCGGGTGTCAGGTATCCCCTTAATAAAATCATACCTGGGCGGATAACCTGACATTGTTCGGTTGGAAAGTGTATGGTTTCGATGTCGGTGTGCTCCGGGTTAGATGTAGATGGTATGGGGTAGCAGATGTTGAATCTTCCTAAAGTGGTAGTAGGTTATATCTTACTTAGTTCTAATCTCATCTTATTCTTACTTAACTCATATATTTCACCAAACATGCATGATAATGCGGTAAGCAGGTAGTTTTATTACTAAATGGTTATAGTGGTACCTGGCCTCGATGAGGGCTCAGGCTCATCGTCCCGGTCCACCATGTGTAAAGTGGGCCCCGTCTTCTGGGTCACCCGTGGGTTCTTGTCCGCCGGCTGCTGCACTTTCCTCTGACCGTCAGATCCAGCTCCCTGATCGGTCTTGCCCTTGCCCCTGGTGTCGGGCCTATAGGCTCTGCTAGCAGATTCCGGTAACACTCGTATGCCGGTGTCCATACACTCCACAGAAGTTGCACTCCACCTTGTTTCCCTTACAGTCGAGCCCGGGGTGGTCCTTGTGACACCATCTACAAATGAAGCGTCGCTGGTAGCCACCACCGGCTCCCCTCTCAGTCTCAGATCCTGATAATTCATATTATCAATTCTCATATCTCAAACGGTTACTAATTTATTTCTTAACTCATTCAATATCAATTTCCTCACCCTTTGGCGCCTTAGAGCGCAGGGTGTAGCTGCAATAGCATATGTCAGCTTCAATGGCTCTTCCGAAGCCTTCTCCTTTTCCTCCTTCCCCTCGGGTTCTGATTTTTCTGGGCCTGAGGCTGGTACTTTTGTTTCTTGTACCCTCCTTGCCCTTGACTCTCTGAGCTTTTACCAGCACTCTTCCTCTTAGCATTCTCCTCGTCCCTCAGCTGGACGGTAATCTCAACCTTAGCAGCGGCATGATAGCACTCCTGCTTTTCCATAGTATTAGCCACTTATTTCTCATAATCTAAATCTTATTCATCACTTACTCAAATCTCAATCATTCTTATTACCTGCAAGGTAGTGTAACTCGTCGGCCCCATGCCGTAGCGGAGTCGATGGCTAAGCCCGCCATAGAAGCGGTCCACCAAGACAATCTGGTCAGAATACCCTGGCCTGGCAGAATACGGAGCAAGGCAGTGAACTCTGAGTAATACTCGTCCACTGTCATCTTGTCCGACTGCTTAAGCGCATCCAACTGCAAGCGCTTCTTCGTCTGGACATGGGCGGGGTAGTACTTTGCTCGTAGCAAGGCGGTGTGTATGCTCCCAGCCGAACTCTGGATTGGCCACATGCTCGGCCCTCACCAGCTTCCACCAATCACCTGCCGCCCCCTTCAGATAGAAAGCAGCTAGGCGCACCTTGATCCCAGCAAGGACATCAAGGGTCTCGAAGGCGGTCTCCAGCTCGGAGATGTACGCCTCAAGCTTGGCGGATCGGTCTCCCCCTTAAAATGCGCGGTCGAAGATCTGCTAGACTCTTCACCCAGTCGGTTCCCTAGGTTGTGGCGGTGGAGGTGGTGCACCCACACCAGGCTGATAGCCCATGTGCCCTAAAGCAGCAGCTACGATCTCTGCGATCGTCTGCCCTCCAGGTATCCCTGAAGTATCCTCACCCCGGCCGCGACCTCGGCCTCCTCTAGGGCGTCCTGCCATCTGAACAAGCATAACTTACATTAGATTCGTACTCACCAATGTTTTGGTTAGTAAATTTATAACGTCCGTAGACGGTAAAGACAATCCACACTTATTAGTGGTCATCTGACTCTACTCACTCTAACTTCTCACACCCTTAACCCATCACTTATTCCTTAACTTATATCCTAACTCGGTGGTTATTCTTGTCCGGTATTTCTTGATCAGAGCGTAACTACGCTCTGATACCACTTTTTGTAACACCCCATCCAAAGCCTATCGTGGTTATCGCAAACTGAACACTTAATCAAATAGTAGCAGCGGAAATATACAACACCTGGACCTTGCCACGGTCTGATCGTTAGAATATACCGGCTTAAATGCTTACAATACTTATCCAAAAATACTTATCCAGCTTAAACATCAACATTCATAATACCAACACCAACCGAGTACTAGTATCTTAAACATAATCCCAAACTTACATCAGTTTAATATACACAGTCGGGTGCAAAGGCGCAACCCGAACTCAAAAAAAAATGTCCCACCCTAAGACTAACCGCTCCTACTCTCGTAGTGCGTCCTCATGGGCCTCTTACCTGCAAGTGTAAAAATAGCCCCCGAGGGGGTCAGCACGAATGCTGGTACACCCTCTCATGGCCCCCAAGCTAACGGGGCTACGACGACTAATTGTCGATAGCATGGAAATTGATTACATACACAAGCATAATATGAAGTGCAATAACAGTAACCACAGATGAACAGATATAGTTCACATCCAATGAACGACTCAAGCGTTCCCTTAACAAGTGGGTTAGTAACCCCCTCCTTAGTCCTCATTTCCTTAATCTCAGTTCCTTACCTTAGCTTAATCTCAATCTCAATCTTAATCTTAATCTTAAACCTCGGTTACAAACCTTTCCTGGAAGGGATTGGTTGTAGCTTAATTCGAACCTGGGATTTAGGTGATCCCACCACACCATCTTAATGCCACCTACTCTAGACGGGAGTCCAGCGTAGCTGAGCCGGCAACCGGCCCTAGGCTACAAGTCCGAAGACAAGTCCTTAAGCGGAGGGCGGATCTGATTCGATACCGTCCCCCTTTTTCCTTAGCATGCATGACCGGAGATCGGTCCCGGGTTTCCTCACTCAAGTTCCAGTTAGTAGACATCTTAAAGACCATGTGCTAGCTAAGCCTTAACGGGCATTAACCAACAACCATCAAACTTAACTCTTATCCTTAACTCAGTAAGTACAAAACTTGGTTAGTAACCATCTCAAGTCTCGCGGGTTAGTGTAAATATAACACAATCACAACGAGAACAATATAATCCGGTTGCATGCTTTATCTTGTTTTAGTCATAGCAATTAAACAGATAGCACACAAGCCGAGGGACACCTCGTTAGCAAGCAGGTCACAAGAAGGACTGTACCGTTCACCGTCGATCGGTTTGTTTAACCTTCTCGGGGTCCCAACTCACAAACCTAAAACATTCATTCATTTTTAGGTTATTAGTTATTTGCACCTACTTAACTCACTTAGTCTCTAAAGATTCACATTTAACAACTTCTCAAGTCTTTGCCACTTAGCTTACAATCTTAACTTTAAACATTTAAAACTTACACTAACTTAACTTAGTTCCTTAAGTTCTTAGGGTTCCAATCATTACCATCCTACCAAAGGTATACCTTATTACCTAGTACCATTCTTAGAATTTTAAATCTCTTTTTTTTTTTTAAGTGTTAAGGGCCGTCCGACCCACCGTCCGACCCACCCTCTGGGTCGGACCATTCCAGTAACTTTCGGGTTTGGAAAACCCTACATGTCCGACCCATGTCGGACCCAACCAACTGGGTCGGACCATTACAGAAACTTTCCGTCTTCTAAAACCTCTCATGTCCGACCCACGTCCGACCCAACCTTCTGGGTCGGACCATTCCAGAAACTTATTTGCCCTTTGAAAATTACCCGTCCGACCCATGTCCGACCCAACCTTCTGGGTCGGACCATTCCATAAACTTTTCCTGGCGTTAAACAGAGGCCGTCCGACCCAAATTTGGGTCGGACCCCTGGGTCGGACGCCACTAAATCATGCCCAAACTTTGCCAAATCCTTTCTAAACCTTTCCTCAAGCCATCCAATATGTCCTAACATCATTTAGACTCTTAAACCCACCTTAGAGCATCCTCCAAACACATTAAATCATTCACCAAGTTTCACTTAATCATTATACATTTTCCTTGTAATAATGCCACACTTGTAATGCTTTCCTCTAGGTTTCTAGGTGGTGGTTCATACCTAATGTAACCACTATGCCAAATGTTTTCCTCACCACTATAACATCATCTCCCAAGCATCTTTCACTATCTAAAACTCTCTTAAGCATTTACTTAAAGTTCCTTAACAAGTTTAAACTTCCATCATCAACACATTATTTCCTTCCTAGTTGTGCACCAACATTTACCTAAGTCCTAAACACTCAAATACATTCTCTTGATTCCTAAATCTTCCATGGTGATACCTAAGTCATTATAAGTCATTAAAACACCTTAACTTCACCCTTTTCATAAAGACAACCTATAGAACATTCCTAGTACTTCCTTAGTCATTAAATTCCCTTAGAATATCTTAAACACTTAAACTCTCCTTTAAATTTTGCCATGGGTTCTCTAGTATATAGTACCTCCTAACACATGGTTTTTCTCCATCAAACAACCAATACCACACAAATTCTCATCACAACACCTTAACACACAATCTACACTAAAACTTCACCACATCATCATGTATTGCTTAAACTCAAAATGCTTGGCACTTAGGCCCTTAAATGACAATAATCTTAACCACTGAATTTCCACATATATTTGCCTTCAACCTGCGAATACACTCAACAAGGCTCCCATTGAAATATAATGCTTCTTGTACTTCACCTTTATATTCTTAAACTATCTCTTTTTCTCATTTGCTCCTTAGTCACAAGTTCACAAGTATAGTCATTGTTCTCCTAGGTTTTATATAACCCTTTTCTAATGTAAACTCTCTACTAAACTCATCACATACCTAAATCTCATCCCTTAAACAACAAAGCACCTTAAGGTAAGTAATTTACCTTGTTCTTTTACAAGCTCAAAAGCTTCTTCCTTAGGTTTTTCTTTGTTCAATCTCGGTCACCAATGTGTATCTCCTTGCCAATGTTCTAACCAATATCCAATGACTCCAATGAGTACTAGATAACACATTAACCCTAAGGAACAAACCCTAGGTTTAAAAATATGTTTTAAGGTATTAATGTGATTGTTTTACCTTGGTTTCTCAAGACAAACTTGGATATGAAGCAAGAAGGACCTCCTCTCTCCTTTGAAGAGTAGAAACAAGCTAGAACAAGGCATAAACATGGAGTTCCATGAGTATATATTTTCGGACATGTGAAGAAAATGGTGGAAACCTAGATTTTCTTACACTTTCTTTACCTTAAGAGAATGGAGATGCCAATGGAGTCTCCAAACTTGAATTTCCTCCTCTAATGGTGGTTTGACTTGGCACCAAAATGAAGCTCTTGAAGTTTTGAAAAGATAGGAAGAAGGAGCTTGAGCTAACTAAGAAGAATATGTATTTTGTTTTGGATTTGGAGCTTAAATGAGCAAGTGGTGTGCAAGAGAAGATGGAGCTTTCATGGAGTTGAGTTCTACGTGAATGGAGAAGAGAAAGAGAGCAAGAAACCGTGTGAAACAAGGGAGAATGAAGAAGTGAGGAGAGAGGTAAGTAAAATGTGATATTTATCTTAAAAGGTGAATAGTGTTTTTACTTTATAACTTACTTGTTTTTGCTTTCTCTTTACTTAGCTAGATAAGTGTGATGAGTCACACTTAAAAAAACCAGCCCCCTTTTGTAAATGAGGGTAATTAAGTCTTTGTTGACCAAATGTCTCACTTATATAGACTTATGTTATAAACTAGCTTAATTAATTCACTATTCATCAAAACAAGGCACATTGTTGTGAAATTTTTGATTTCCCATTGATATAGACCTCCAAATGTGATACTATATAGTACACATATTAATTAAAGAGTAATGATGGACATTTAGCCATTCAAAACTCTTTTACAAGACAATTTTTCAAAAACGTGCTTTAAGACTCCTTAAAGCACATTTTGTGTCTTAACTTGTTTTCAAGCTTGGTTTTCTTTGGTAATTGACTTAAAATGACCATTAGGATATTACTAAGGTCTTAGGACAATATTTGGGTACTCTCCCATGTCTCCCCATGCTTAGAGCACGTTTTTTTTAAAACTGCTCTTTCGGTGTTCCTTATATTTTCTTTGATTAGAAATGTTTCTTAATGTTTCTAAGGCATTATTTAGCCTCCTTATATCTTAGTTCATCATTTAAACACCATATCTAAATTTGGGGTATTTCACACATTTTTCTCCAACTTTCCACCTACTTAATTGTCCTTATAACTCACCTAACATCTTAAACAACCTTATAACATCATTACTAATCAATCCCCATCATTACATATCATTTTATAACCTTAACATTTAAATCATCTTACTTAACTTAATCTCTCAAGTCCATATATATTTATCTTTCTAACCATCAATACTCTCTAATGGCATACCACTAATACCACTTAACATTCTTAAAATTAATTTTTTTTTAAGGTCCGACCGACCCACCCCTGGGTAGGTCGGCTGCAGAGATCATCCAAGTTCACAGTTTCAGCCCGACCGACCAAGACTGGGGTCGGTCCCCTGGGTAGGTCGGCTGCCGAAACTTCCCATACATTGTCAAACTTTCTCTAAATTTTTCCTCAAGCCTCTTAATGTGTTCTAACATCATTTGGCACATCAAACACACCTTTAGCCATGTACTAAACTCTTTAAATCACACACCAAAAACCATCTTATCATTCACAAATTCCTTACAAAATTCCTAGCACTTGGAATGTTTTCTCCTTAAGATTTCTAGGTGGTATTTCACCTATAATGACCACTATACCAAGGTGTTTCCTCTACACCTTAACATCATCTCTCAAACTTCTTTTCTTACTAACTAAATCTCCTTTTCACATCTTACCTAAACATCATTTCTTCCTTGTACATCAACATTCTCAAAAACACACATTGAATTCCTAGAACTTCCAAGATAATACCTAAATCCTTGTATCACTCTAAATCACCTTAGTACATGTTTTCTTCCCTAGTAAAACATTTGTTCACCTTTAACACTTCCTAGTTCACCAAAACTTATTTAAAACACTTAGAACTTCTTACACATTTTCCAAATTTTGCCATAGCTTCTCTTGTATTCTCACATCCAAACACTTAGGTTTTTTTGCCTTATTCCATTCAAGAACACTTAAGTCCACCAAGAACTTTCTCACACACAAACTTCACCAAATTTACACTACATCCCAATATAGTGCATAAACTTAATTGCTTGGCACTTAGGCCCTTAAATAACATGGCTCTTAGGCCCTTAAATTGCATAAACCTTAAACACTGAATTTCCACATAGTATATTGCCTTTAACCTGCAAATACACTCAACATCACATATGCCCCTTAATAGTTTCCTTGAGAGCATTTTCTAGGTCATTCACCTTTGGCTCCTTAGGTATTTTATTAAGCAAATCAAGCTCATTTTCGTAAGGCATTTAAACCACATTGAGATAGTTTGTTTACCTCTTTTTCCTCACAAACTTCTTTCTTGTTTCCTTGTAAAACCGGTAGGATGTTTGGTTGTTTGTCAACTTCTAAACAATGTACACATAATAGAATGAGTATTCAAGCATTATGCTTCCTCTCATTGTAAACCCTAGTTACATTTATTGTTTTAACACATTAAGGTAATTGTTTTACTTTGAATGGAAAGAGAGCTTGAATGAGTATCAAGAGAGGACTCCTCCTAGCCCTTGGAAGATTCAAATGAAGCTAAAACAAGACAAGAGAAGACACCATTACAAGGTGCATTTTCGGTCAACACCAAAAATGAAGGAAATGAAGTTTTCTTTGGTTTTCCTTACCTTGAAGCAAAGGTGATCAACAAGGCATAAAAATATAAGCTCAAGCTCCTTCAATGGAAGTTCTCCTTGGAACCGAAATGGTGGTTTTGATGATTTGAAAAGACAATGTTTTAGAGCTTGCTCCAACTAAGAGAACGGTAGTCTCGGAATTAAATTCAGAGCATGGAGTTAGGAGTTACAAGTGAAAGGAGTTGGAAATGGTGAGGCTTTGCTGTAGCATAACCGATGGAGCTTGAGAGAATGGAGGAAGGGAACCGTGGGAATACAAGAAGGAAAGAGAGAATGATGGTAAGTTTGCTTTTGTTAAGATACACTTTTATTTTTACCATTTCACCTCATTCACGTACGTACTCAAACAGAAGCAGTAAATTACAAAGAGAGAAAAGAGGCAGGCGAGTGCAGACCCGTTATTCGCAGGCAGTTCCTGAGTAATGAATATTTCAGTCTCTACTCTGTTTTATTTCTGTCAATGTCTGAGTAATCTCATAATTGTGCTTAGGATGGGTGTTTAACCCAAAATAACTCAGCGTATTTATAATACCGAGTTTGCTTATAAATATTTGTTTTGTCTCTCTCTATTATTAAATGTTTAAGAACTGATCATTTTTACTCATTTACGGTTTCTCTAATTTCAATGATTTTGTAAAATTAGAGAATAGACCACAAAGAGAGACAAACGTTAGATTTTATTCTCCTTGATTAGCAGATAAAATCCATCGCTGTTATAAAAGAATTCTCACTTAAAGCTAATTAATGATTTTAGACTTTTTCTGATTGTAAGAAGTTTAATGAATTAATTAAGAGCTGTCCTTATCTATGATTTAGAAAGGTCACAAGATAAAATTCTTAACAGACAAATAAGAGCAAACTAGGATTATATTATTATCTGAGTTATAACCGGGCGATTTCACCTTCCTTAGCACAGTTTCCATCCACTTAATCCACAAACGTTTTTACTGTTTTTATTATTTCTTTAATAATCCAACAACAAATCAAGCTTGCCTCCGGCTAAACCCCTTTTACAGTCTTTAGTAACTACCTAAACTAGGATAATTAAACAATCTCCTTGTGGATACGACACTTGTTTTACTACTACGAATAGGTACACTTGCCTAATAGTTTGTTATAATTCTATTAATTACAGTGTAGTTTTATCCCAACAAGTTTTGGCGCCGTTGCCGGGGAGATTGATTCCATCAATTTCCCTAGTTTCTGGTAGTTCACTCGCTATATAGTAATAATCTGTTAATACTATTAAATTGTTAATCTTGGACATCTGAATTGGACATCGGACTTCGGACCTGACTTGGACATTTGACTTCGGACTTTGGACATCTAACTCTAACATCTTATATATGTCATTTGTTCATTGTCATTTCGTTCATTGTCATTTCGTTCCATTGTCTTCTTCATTGTCCTTTCTTTCCATTGTCTCTAACTACTAACTTAAAATTTCTGTCATTTCGTTCCATTGTCCTTAACTTTTCGTTCCATTGTCCTTAACTCTTCATTTCCATTGTCCTTAACTTTTCATTTCCCCAGTATACTAACTTATAATTTCTGTATACTAACTCCTAACGTTTATCAGCCTAACCAATATTTCTGTCTTTCTTATTTTATTTACTAACTAATTTGCAGCTTCCACAAACCACAAGTTATCTTCTGTGCATGCCAAATACTCGAAACCGAGGCTCTCCACCAATCAGTCCGAGCCCCGAACCCGAGCGTACTTTATTTCAAGCGCAGAGAAACCTGAGAAACCAAGCCATGGCCAATAACGAAGTTATAAATGAAATGGACCATGCAATCAACCAGAACACCGTGCTCTCTCTGACTACCACCAACGAATACCGAAGGAAGAGCATCAGCTATAGTTCTCCCTGAACTAACACCAGAAGAAGCCGGACGATGGGTTTTCAAAACCCACTACATAACCGCCGTCCGGGATCTAGGCAAGTTTAGTGGAGCAAACCCAGATGAAGCCCCAAATCATCTGAGTCTCTTCCTAGACTTCTGCAATTCCTTTAGTCAAACCGGCAACGTCAAAGAAAGAATCCGTCTACAACTATTTCCTCACTCGTTGTCGGATTCAGCGAACAGGTGGTATCGAAGTCTTCCCTCCCGATCAATCACCACATGGCTTCAAATGGCCCAAAAATTCCTTGCCAAATACTACCCAACCAGTAGAACGAGGCAATTGATCGGTGAAATCAATACTTTCTGTCAGGAGCCGGGAGAAACGTTGTACGACGCATGGGACAGATTTAAAGATATGCTTATGAAGTGTTCCCACCATGGTCTTGACGATCAATCCCTCTGCCTGTCATTCTTCAACGGTCTGGATGATGGGAACCGACTACTCGTCAATTCCTCTGCAGGAGGGAGTTTCATGATGAAATCTCCTAAAGAAGGAATGGACCTTCTCGAAACCATGACGAGCAATACGAGACAGTGGACGAGATCCAAAGGCAGAACACCACGAGCAGCAGGCCTACTCCATGTTGAGCCTACAGATCATTTATCGGCTCAGATCTCGTCCCTTACAAAGATGGTGGAAAAGCTAACGACATCACAAAACGAAATTGTAAAAAACAATAGCTTCCCCACCTACAAGTTCATCGTCAGTTCCACCTACAGAAGGATGTGCCATATGCGCCGGTCCTCATGAAACCCCTCAGTGCGAAGGTAAAGGACAGTACGAGGATGCAAACTTCATAGGAAACCGTCCCGGTAATTCCTACACAACAACTTCAACAACAACTATCCATGGAGAAATCACCCGAATTTCTCATGGAAGAATAATGATCAAAACCAAGGAGGGCAGAACAACAATTCAAATACCTATCAGGGGAACAGACCCCAACCAAATTCTAACATGGGTTATCGAGCACTAGGTGCCCCTCCTGGTTTCCAGCAGCAGCAGCAACAACAACTAACCACAACCTCTTCTGATCCAAATGAGGAATTCAGGAACTTAATGAAAGGATTCGTGACTACGACCCACACCAGGCTCGTGGATCAAGAAGCCACTAACAGAAGGGTTGAAGCCCAGATACAGCAAACCAACCAACAGTTGGAGCAAATCAGTCAGCAGCTTGCACAAAGGCCACCTGGTGCCTTCCCTAGTCAGCCAGATCCAAATCCAAGGGAACAGGCCAAGGCAGTAACGTTAAGAAGTGGTAGGCCGCTCAACTCATCTCTTCCCCGAGATGATACTGATAATCAAGAGCAGCAAGCTCATGAACCTCAAGAAAATTCAGAACAAGAACAGGAAGATGCTGAAGAAGCCTCTCCTCCTACAAAAAATATCTCCGAGGAGAAGGAGTCTCCTGAATCTACTCCTTCCCCTCTCACAAAAATTCTTCCCCACTTCCTTTTCCAAACAGAATGAGAAAGAAAAATTTAGATGAACAGTTTGGAAAGTTTCTTACTCACTTCAAGAAGCTGACGATCAATATTCCTTTTGCCGATGCTTTAAAACAAATGCCAATATACGCAAAGTTCATGAAGGATATCATCACCAACAAAAGATCGATGCAGGAAGTGGAAACTGTACACCTTACACAGGAAGTGTCAGCAGTACTTCTCAAGAGTCTTCCTCCAAAACTTGGAGACCCAGGTTGCCAATTATTCCATGTTCAATTGATAATGTTGATTGCGGTAGTGGGTTATGTGATCTAGGAGCTAGTATCAATTTAATGCCACTGTCAACTTTCAACAAACTTAAAATTGGTAAATGCGAACCAACTTCTATTCAATTACAATTAGCAGATAGATCTTTAGTATTCCCAAAAGGAATAATAGAAGATTTGATTGTTACTGTAGGAACCTTTGTGTTCCCCGCTGACTTATTGTAATTGACATGGAAGAAGACACTAGGGTGCCCTTAATCTTAGGACGACCTTTCATGAGAACTGCAAGAGCACTAATCGATGTTGAGAAAGGAAAAATCATTTTAAGGCTGCATAACGAAACTTTAGAATACGACATGTCCAAGGTTGTTAAGAAACCCGCTCATTTAGAAGATACCTTTTCCATAGACGTTGTCGACTCTATTGTGCAGGATAATTTATCTGCTATTATCCGTAATGACGCTCTTGAAAATGCCTTGTCTGAAATCTGTGATAACCGATTAGTATACCCTGACACAATCCAAATGGTAGCAGCTCTGGATAGAGTAAAATCATACAAGAAATCATGTTACCCACCACCAGAACCATTAGAGCTATCTACTCAGAAATTACCACCATCCATTGAACACCCCCTCTCGTAGAACTGAAACAATTGCCATCACATCTTAAGTATGTTTATCTTTCTGATTTTTGTACTTTGCCTGTTATTATTTCTTCATCCCTAACGAGTACACAGGAAGAACAGCTTGTGAAGATCCTTCAGAGCCACAAGAAGGCAATAGGCTGGTCCATTTCGGACATCAAAGGTATCAACCCCCATTTCTGCACACATCACATATACATGGAAGATACCTACAAGCCTTTAGTCCAACCACAGAGAAGGCTGAATCCCAACATGAAAGACGTAGTAAAGAAAGAAGTGCTCAAACTTCTCGACGCCGGGATAATCTACTCCATCTCCGACAGCAAATGGGTGAGCCCCGTTCAAGTGGTCCCGAAAAAAGGAGGTCTCACTGTGGTCCCCAACGACAAAGGTGATCTAATTCCTCAGAGAACCACGACGGGATGGAGAGTCTGCATCGATTACAGGAAACTGAATAGCGCAACGCGGAAGGACCACTTTCCCTACCGTTCATTGATCAGATGCTGGAAAGATTGGCCGGGCAAGATTATTACTGCTTCCTGGATGGTTATTCAGGATACTTCAAATACCCATTGCCGCTGAAGATCAAGACAAAACCACATTCACATGCCCGTACGGGACATTTGCATATAATCGGATGCCTTTGGTTTATATGCAATGCCCCAGCAACATTCCAAAGATGCATGATGGCAATCTTCAGCGACTATCTTGAGAAGAGCATCGAAGTCTTCATGGACGACTTCTCTGTCTTTGGTCCCACTTTCGAATCCTGTCTGAATAATCTGGATGCCATCCTCGCCCGATGTGAAGAAACTAACCTTGTGCTTAACTGGGAAAAATGCCATTTCATGGTTAAAGAAGGAATAGTTCTTGGGCATAAAATATCTTCAAAAGGGATTGAAGTCGACAGAGCCAAGGTCGAAGTTATTGAAAAATTACCACCACCATCGACGGTAAAAGACATCAGGAGTTTCCTTGGCCATGCTGGGTTCTATAGAAGGTTTATTAAGGATTTCTCCAAAATTTCAAAACCTCTATGTGAACTCCTAGCTAAAGACGTCAAGTTCGACTTTACTGACAAATGCCTACAAGCCTTCAACACACTAAAAGAATGCCTCATCTCTGCTCCCATTGTGATATCACCAGATTGGAGCCTTCCGTTTGAAATTATGTGCGATGCCAGCGACTATGCCGTGGGTGCCGCTTTATGCCAAAAGAAGGAGAAGATCTTGAGAACCATCTACTATGCAAGTAGAACCCTCAACGACGCTCAGAAGAATTATTCAACTACTGAGAAGGAACTTCTAGCAGTAGTCTTTGCTCTGGATAAATTCCGATCATATCTCTTGGGGAGCAAAGTCATAATTCACACCGATCACTCTGCTCTGAGGTATCTATTTGCCAAAGAAGATGCCAAACCTCGACTCCTCCGGTGGATACTCCTACTACAGGAATTGAGATTGAAATCAGAGACAAGCCAGGAGTGCAGAATGTAGTAGCAGACCACCTATCTCGCATAGAGGCACCAAGTGATGGCACTTCCATCAATGAATTCTTTCCAGATGAGTGCGTTTTTATGATTGGTGACACCGGTGATCCATGGTACGCTGACATGGCCAACTACCTCGCACGAGGAGTAATACCACATGGGTTAACCTACCAACAGAAAAAGAAGTTCTTTTCCGATGTCAAACATTATTACTGGGAGGATCCTCTCCTTTTCAAGGTCTGTGCAGACGGGATGGTGAGACGATGTGTGCCCCAAGATGAAATCCACAGCATTCTACGACATTGTCACTCTCTTGAAGCAGGAGGACATCATGGGCCAGCTCGAACAGCGGCTAAGGTACTTCAATCAGGTTTCTTTTGGAAAACCTTACATAAAGACTGTCATTCCTTTGTAGCCTCCTGCGATGACTGCCAAAGACTTGGGAATACCTCCAGAAAACACGAAATGCCTCTCAACATCATACTCGAGGTGGAACCTTTCGACGTGTGGGGCATTGACTTCATGGGTCCCTTTCCTTCGTCTTGTTCAAACCTTTTCATCTTGGTGGCAGTCGACTATGTCACTAAATGGGTGGAAGCTATCGCCTCTCCCACAAATGATGCAAAGGTAGTACTCAGGTTCTTGAAGAGGAACATCTTTACACGATTTGGAGTCCCACGTGCTATCATCAGTGACCAAGGATCCCACTTCTGCAATAAGCAGTTTACAGCCTTGATGACCAAATATGGAGTAAGACATAAGGTAGCCTTGCCTTATCATCCTCAAACGAATGGCCAGGCTGAAGTCTCTAACCGAGAATTGAAGTGGATCCTACAAAAGACGGTTAATTCTTCCCGAAAAGATTGGTCCCTGAAGCTGGATGATGCACTCTGGGCGTATAGAACAGCTTACAAGACGCCCATCGGCATGTCCCCATATCGACTAGTCTTTGGCAAAGCTTGTCATTTACCAGTCGAACTCGAGCACAAATCATTCTGGGCCGTGAAAGCCCTCAACTTTGATCTTCTAAGAGCAGGTGACAAAAGGAAATTCCAGCTCACTGAATTAGAAGAATTTCGAGAGAATGCCTATGAAAATACCGCCTCTACAAAGAGAAAGCCAAGAAGTGGCATGACAAGATGATCCTTAAGCGGGAGTTTCATGAGGGAGATTTGGTTCTGTTGTACAACTCCAGGTTAAAGTTGTTTCCGGGTAAACTCAAATCCTATTGGGCTGGACCATTTACTGTCTCCAAGGTCACCCCATACGGATCCGTTGAGTTAGTGGATTCGAAAAAACACACTTTCATGGTCAATGGATCTAGACTAAAGCATTACCAGGGTGGTAATCTTGAGACAGTTGATGCTCGCACAATAAACCTACATGATACTCAGATTTGAGTACGCTCAAAGCGTCTAGCCAAAGACGTTAAACAAGGGCAGCTTCCCGGGAGGCAACCGGACGAACTTATCTTTTATATGCTTTAATGCTGTTTTAATTTTCGGATTCCCTTCAATTTTATTTTTGCTAACTTTTAACCCCGTTTATAGTATGGTTGCTTCTAGTGTTTTATGCAGGTGCAATTTCATGTCTACACCGCAACCAAGCTACGCTACTTGAGGCTAAAGCTCAAGTGTGGGGGAAGTCCAATACACGCCAGCAAAAATAAATATCAGGGGAGTACTAGTTTCTTAATTATGCTTTTATTTAAATAAAATATGCAGAGGAGAGTTTATATGCTTAAATGAATATTTGTGACCAATGTGTTGTCTCTATTTTTATCTACTTACCGAAAAGGCCTTCTGAATCTTTCCCTTGTTTTTCTGGTGAACAATGAGGACATTGTTCAAATTAAGTGTGGGGGAGTGTGCCCTTTTCGGTGACATTTTGTGCTTAAATGCTTAATCTCTCTGCTTATCTTGCGTTTTCAAATTCAATATTGTGGACCCTGTATATGTGGGTTGTTCTCTTTAGGAATAAATATTGTTATGAATTGTGGGATAAATGGTATAAATGTACAAAAATTTTAAAATTTTATTACTTTTGAGGAGCATTTTTATGCGGTGTGACCAAATGATCTGAAATGGTTGGATTTTTATTACTCAGGGGTTCTTTCTGTCTTCTTTCTTAGGGATTGCTAAGGGGTGCTTCTCTGTCAAAAAGGAAAAAATAAAATAAATAAGGGACTTACGAGACACCATTGGTAACCAACAAAGAGAGTTGAGTGTTCTTAAAACGAAGGCTTGATGCCTACATATTATCTTTTCATCTCTTATGCAAAAGTGAAACAAATGCATAAATCTATTTTCCTTTTGTTTTCTCCTCAATGCCCATTCTTGAGAGAAGTTGGCCATGGTAAAAGTTCTCAAAGTCACCTTAAATCAAGAAGCATTGAAGTACTCCGGATCATACCCCGAAACTCTTATTTTTATTTTTGCCCTGAGTACACCTATGCCACCAGTAGGTGATGGATCACACTCCTCTAAAAATTTAAGATCATGTACTATTGAGTCTTTATCCTACCCTTCATAATAATATTTGTTAATATTGAGCATTCCCTACTTAGTACGTAGTTTTGCTTGAGGACAAGCAAAAAGATAAGTGTGGGGGTGTGATAAGTGTCCAAATGAGCATGATTTATAGGTGTATTTCTTATATATATTAGCACTTTTCTTGCTCATTTCTCCACTTCGGTTAGTTTTCCTCTAGTTTATGTTTTATTGTTTATCTCACAAATTTATTGGTTTAACATGAGGAAAACCAAGCTGGGAGTAAAGTGGATAAAGAGACGAACACATAGACGCAAACGGCTCAGAAAACGGACTTATAACGAAGAATGTAGAGCCGTCAAACAGAGGCACGCGAGAGTCACGCGGTGGACTGTGCAACCGCCCCCCTAAGTCGCGGACGTCACAAGAGCAACCGCCGGGCGGACGAGTCACAAGCAACCGCCTCGCGGTCAATAGGCTACGCCTCTTAATAGGCGGACACCACACAGACTCCGCCTCGCGGTCAGGCTACCGCCTCGCGTAAAATAGAGGCTACCGCCTCTTAACAGCGGACAACACTGAGGTTACCGCCTCCATCAGGCGGACGAACACGGCTACCGCCTGGTTCACTCGCGGACACAACAGAGGAGACCGCCTAATACCGGGGCGGTTCTTCAGGGCGATTAATTCACGCGACCAGTTCTTCAGTTCTTCTCGCGCCGTCGTCTGCAACTCGCCTTATCTATCTACTCCGCACCGCCTACCATGAATCTCTCACGCGTGCAGCTGTCTGTCCCCTCTGCAATAAATGAAGATAGCAATGAATGCTCAATCAATTTTACGTACGGATGCCTATCTCAATTCTCTATATAAACCAACACCAATACTGCAACAAACACACCACGTACGACCACAGTCTGAAGAAATCAAATAAACACCACACTCCATTCTCTTCCATTTAATTCCTCCCGTATCACCACACTTCTCCATCTTTTATTTATTTTACCATTTCACCTCATTCACGTACGTACTCAAACAGAAGCAGTAAATTACAAAGAGAGAAAAGAGGCAGGCGAGTGCAGACCCGTTATTCGCAGGCAGTTCCTGAGTAATGAATATTTCAGTCTCTACTCTGTTTTTATTTCTGTCAATGTCTGAGTAATCTCATAATTGTGCTTAGGATGGGTGTTTAACCCAAAATAACTCAGCGTATTTATAATACCGAGTTTGCTTATAAATATTTGTTTTGTCTCTCTCTATTATTAAATGTTTAAGAACTGATCATTTTTACTCATTTACGGTTTCTCTAATTTCAATGATTTTGTAAAATTAGAGAATAGACCACAAAGAGAGACAAACGTTAGATTTTATTCTCCTTGATTAGCAGATAAAATCCATCGCTGTTATAAAAGAATTCTCACTTAAAGCTAATTAATGATTTTAGACTTTTTCTGATTGTAAGAAGTTTAATGAATTAATTAAGAGCTGTCCTTATCTATGATTTAGAAAGGTCACAAGATAAAATTCTTAACAGACAAATAAGAGCAAACTAGGATTATACTTATTATCTGAGTTATAACCGGGCGATTTCACCTTCCTTAGCACAGTTCCATCCACTTAATCCACAACCGTTTTTACTGTTTTTATTATTTCTTTAATAATCCAACAACAAATCAAGCTTGCCTCCGGCTAAACCCCTTTTACAGTCTTTAGTAACTACCTAAACTAGGATAATTAACAATCTCCTTGTGGATACGACACTTGTTTACTACTACGAATAGGTACACTTGCCTAATAGTTTGTTATAATTCTATATTAATTACAGTGTAGTTTTATCCCAACAATCCCTCGTTTGGTTATGAATGCATTGTTGTATGTTGTATGAGCTAACATACTTGTAGCCGGTTGTGGTCTAACGTAGTGCATAGACGATCTAGTGAGTATTGATTAACTAGAACCCTTGAACGGGTAGTCACATAACCAATGGAAGTATGCGAACACACATAAACTATCGATTTAAAGGTAATGATAACGCAAACATATAAACTCCTAGATGTGAGGAGATGTACGGGTGAGTAAATCCCGATAACGATTAGGAAACCTTATTGCAACAATCCACGAATAAATATGAGTGGAGGGATAAACGAACCTCCATCGAGAGGATCGAAGTTAGTCCAATAATGTAAACATATAAGAAGGTAAAAGAGACCTAAGGGACTATGTACTCCCTTGAGATACGGTCGACCTCTTATATGAGGATTTTACCCGGTATAAGAAAATATCCGAATGTATAAGCATATGATTGTGAGGGTAACCCTTAAACCTAAGATTACCCGAATTTAAGGAAGTTCCCAAAGTCATTAGAAACATCGAGAATGATGCTTCTAGACTAATACATGATATTATTATAACTCCGAGAGGGAGTGTATGGGAACGAGAGTAGTCCGAGAGTAGTCGGACCTATGTAAAGAGATAGGAACTAAGAGAGAGTTCCGTGAGCTAGTTGAACCTTCCCACCATGCTAGACCCAGAGTAGGGTCGAAACCGGGGAAGTAAGACTATGCTAGAGAGCCATAAGTTTTGGCTTAAGTATGTAAAGAGAGTAACAAGCGTGACGTAGCAAGACCTGTAGTGTCTCGAGAATCTACCAAGAGCTTGAGTAGTGATAACCCAAGAGTGTGGGTGAGATAATGAGTATAAATAACCGAGAGAAAGGGTGAGTATATGTATGAGAACCCGAGAGAAGGGTAAGTATAAGAATGAGTAGCCCAAGAGAATGGTGTGTATACGAATAGGTACCAAGAGGAGATGGGGGTTGATGCGGGTGAGGTATGGAATAAGTAAACAAGGCATAGTGAGGAATAACCCTCAATCCCTAAGAGTACCAGTTACCACTAACAACATTGTTTTGTTAGTTAGGAATCGTGTTCCGTGATTGGATGTAGATTCCTTGTGTGATATACATATATATTGTATTGCCATGATGCATGTTGTTTGATTAAAATGAACTCCATGAATATCCGACCAAAGTAGTCGGCGTACCGCGGTTAGCACGCGGTATATGCGAATTTCATATTCAGCGTAAGCTGACCCCCTAGGGGGAACGTTTTTAGTGTGCAGGTACTTGAAGCCGACCACCGTTCGAGAGAGTAGGACGGGGACTGCTGTGAGCATGGGTAGTTAGATTGTAATTACTTATGCGTTTGAATGAGGTGTAAGTCCGAGTATGTTATCGGCATCCGTATATTGTAGACTCGGTATAGTAGAGATATGAATTGAGTATTGTATTTGTATGAAGCACTCGGTTGTTCCAGTTCATCAGACCGTTACGGTATGTAAGAAAGGCCTGGTTAGCCACATGGGTGGCTAACGGCGTTGTTTCACCCTCGTTGTAATTAGAGTTCCGCTGCGTGAGTAGGAGTAATTAGTAACAGTTTAAGAGGTAATGACGAGATTAACGGTTGGGGTGTTACAGATATACTGAAATACCCTAAATTAATTAATTTAGGATTTCTTTTATTAAACCTTTAATAATACTATTAAGTATTAACTTATTATATGGAATTATGAATATTAAATTAGTATAAGGAATTATGAATATTAAATTATTGTATGGAATTATGAGTATTAATATTATATGGAATTAGGGAATTAATTTAGGGGATTTCTCCTTTAACTCTAAAGAAGAATACATTTAATGTTTATTTATATATTATTATATGGTCTTATGAATTTAATAACAAGATTTATAAGTCAATAAATCTTGGAAAAATTCTAGACACTCCAACTATATTATAAAGATTTTAGGAAGTGTTGGAACATTGTTTGAAACATAAATGTCAATATAAAATTCTGGAAAACTTAAAGCTTATTAAGCCTTGCTAGAGTTGACTTTTTGAGAATGGTCAAACCAGGCCATGAAACCTATACCAATAAATAGGTTATGGAAAACCATGAAGATCGATAAAAAGAACGTCAAAAACGGATCATCCTAGCCAAAGTTATGATAGATTGAAGTTTAGAGCCAAATTTTAAGAGATGCCACGTGTCACTCTGCAATGGGTCGCCAACACTTAGCCGATTCTATCCCTTGAATTTCGGTAACAGATTTCCATACTTTGCCCTAACTTTAGACGGCTATAACCTTTTCATCTCTCCATATTTTTCAATGCCGTCTTCTTTGTTGTCTTCTCCTACATTCCCTCTAAACAACTATAACTCATACAAAAGCTAACTCATACTGAATCAACCGGAAAATCGAGTCAAAGTAGCCACCCTGCAAAGAAAACTGCAATTCCAGTTTTCTCTTCAAATCAGGTAATTTCGATCAGCCATAACTTCTTCGTTACTCATCCAAATTCATGTTCTTTAGCTCGTTTTGAAGAGCTCTAATTCCTCTAAAACTTTCATGTTTATGGTTTAAGATAATTCTCAACCGATTGTGTAACAGCCCAGTCTTAACCCACATGTGAGATATTGTCCGCTTTGGGCCGCAGCCCGCACGGTTTGTTTCTGAGGGTGATGTACTCACACCACTCAAAAGGCCTCTCACAAGGGGAGAGTATCCCCACACCTATAAGGTGTGGTTCGTGCGCTCTCCCGATCGATGTGGGAGGTGACCCCTACACTGGGTATCACACTCTACCCCCCTTGGGAGCCCAGCGTCCTCGCTGGCAGACCTGGGCCTGGCTCTGATACCATATGTAACAGCCCAGTCTTAACCCACATGTGAGATATTGTCCGCTTTGGGCCGCAGCCCGCACGGTTTGTTTCTGAGGGTGATGTACTCACACACTCAAAAGGCCTCTCACAAGGGGAGAGTATCCCACACCTATAAGGTGTGGTTCGTGCGCTCTCCGGTCGTGATGTGGGAGGTGACCCCTACACTGGGTATCACAATATCCCCCTTAAAAGAAACTTCGCCTCGAAGTTTAAAAATCAACTAATAGGCACTCACACCACTTGGGTGTGCTGAGACAATAATTCCAATGAAATTTCATACCAATCCAATCCTTTATTTCCATCCATTTCCATAACAACATTCCACTCGAGATTACTCAAATTCAAAACGAACCAAGATATACCAAGACATAGCATGATGTAAATCAACAGTCACATACTGTGTCATATTGTAAAAACCAAGCACATACAAACACCTCTCATTCTGCTAATATTGTTCTCCCTTTACTAACAATGCAACGAGGCATAATCCGGATGAGATAACGAAGGAGGAGTATGCCAGCATATCCCCCTTAAAAGAGCTAAGGTACGCCCTCGTACCGCTACTAACGGCACATTCAAAGAATTCAACACCTCATTAACCACTTTGTTGTGAATTTACTGCACCGTTGATTTTATCTATGATCGTTACATATATCTGTATCTCTTGATTGTTATGTAATTGTATTTTCCTTGGTGGTTATAAAATTTTATCTTATGATTATTATCCATTCATTTGAATGATACGACTATGTCATTATATGTCCATATATGATCATCATATCAATTATATTACCAAGCTATAAACCAGGTGTAACGTAATTGAGTAGTTTAACACAATATTCCCGATCATTTAATAATCCTCAATAATCTTCCAAAATTATCTTCAAAGGTTTATTAGTCAACCATATGTTAAAACTCTATAAGATAAATATTTTCTGTGACTTTTCAAGTTTCAATTGTTTCTATAATTAACTATCGTATTTTAGACGATTCATTCAGTGTTTACTTTATAAAATTTACTTATTATATAACTTCACCCAAGGCAGAATTTAGGAAGTTCTTCCAAAATCTGATTCCTTTATCTTAAAATTTATTTATTTTTTTTAAGGTAGGGACTATGTATAAAATTTTAAGTCAAATGAGGTAGTCTAATGAAAACTCACTCACTCTTGGTAATTATTTTTCTTAAGGTTTGTTCTATGTAAGTATTCTCCTGATTATTAAATCTTAGTACTCCCTTAGATAATGGTGGCTTTTGGTAAATATCACTCTTAGTGTGTCTTTTAAAATTTTATACATGTATAATGTTAAACTTCCAAGTAAACATGAGAATTTCCAGTCTTTATGTAACTCTCAATTTTTTTTTAAGATGCTCAATACTCAAGTATTTAAGGATCAATGATATTTAGTCTAGTATTACTCTTCTCTTCACTCAATCTTTAAGTAACTTTTTATGATTTTTTTTTATATTCAACCAGGGGTGGATGTTGTATCTTGGAGTACCCAAACTTAATCCCCTTCCTCCATATATAGGTATTTTTTACCAAAGATTTAACTCAATAAACCCTTTACATTTATGAGTTTTAATACCGGATTTAAGATACAAATTTTGATTTGTTCATTGTGGTTAGCAATGAAATATGCCTAGCTCAAGATTTCATGATGGTAACGTCTTACCACCACTTCCCCTCAAGTTCAACACAATCCATCACCTGCGTAGAAGATTATTTACAGTTAGATGACAAGGCTTGTCTAGCCCCTAAACTTCTAGAAGTGGGTGTGCACCCCCACTACTTTCAGCCTAGGAGTTCGTCGCACCAGGCACTTCCCGTAGGGTGTTAGGTTTATGTGTTTTCTTTCTAAAGTTAACATAGAGTTTTAATGTGTTTTACAAGTTCAGATGTTGATCTTTTCTAATACGCTACTAGTTCTTGTTAGCTCAATAATTTTCTAGACTTAAGAGTTATCTTAAATATTATCTTTAGGTAATAATTGATACCAAGTAGTTCATGAGATTTATTTTCAAACTTTAAAGGAGTTGAAGTACTTTCACATAATATCAAAACTAATTTAGTTATGTAAAGTTCTATTTGCATACTGTTTTCAACCAAAAGTATTCTTTAAAATTCTAGGATTTGTGTACTAGCTTTTAAAGGATTGCATTTTTAGCAATGTATTCTCCATGAGCATGCTTTTGAAAAATAGCTTAATATTTGGTTTCTCTCAACCAAAATCTTATCGTACTTAATATAGGATGTTCCAAACTTAAATATATATATATATATATAATAAAACAACAGCGGAAAATAAACTAAAGGTGCTACAGACCATCGGGCTCCAAACACCCGGTACCAACCTCACCAATTACAACCTTTACAATTAACTAAGTTACGGTCTGAACTTCGAGAAAAAAACATTAACATAAAATAACACATAAAAAACATTCGCTCTCCATAGACCTAATCCCATCCCAATCACTCATGCTCGTCGTGGCCACCTGTAAGTCAATTTGTACCTGCAAGATGAAACAAGCAGCCCACCCCGAGAGGGGCGGGTCAGTTCCCTGGAATGGAACTGGTACAATTCTCCAAAACAAACTTATAAAACATAACTCTTCAAAATAAACAGTAACATGAAAACAAACTCTTAAAAGTAAAACAGAGATAAAGCACTTCAAAACAATCAAGTTAAAGAGAAAAGAAAACAAGACAAAGATAGAGAGATAGAGAACTTCCAAAACAAGTCATCCACTTAAGTAGTCACACCACATAGTTAGTAAGCATCCATTGTTGATGTTAGAACCAATTCCCGTTCGGAGTATAAAGACTCAGATAGTCGCAAAGGACTAGGAATAATAAGATAGATCCAAGAACCAATAACTCAAGAGTGGAATAATTAAATTGGGAGAGATGGCCCCCACCGCCAGATATCTGAAATACCCCAAACCTTGATATGTGGGTTAAATATTAAACTATGGTATGTAAAGGCTAAAAAGTGCCTTAGAAACATCAGTGAAAAACTTAAACCATAGTAAAATGCAATAAAGCACTAAGATACAGTTTGAGCAAAAACATGCTTTAAGCTTGGAGCGAACATGGTTAGGACCCAAAGAACCTACCAAGACTTAATAATATTCAATTATGATTTAATAAGGCTAATTAAGTCCTTAGGGAACTTTGGTAGACAGTTAAACCAAATAAAACACAAGAAAATACCTTAAAGTCAATAAGAGCAAAAATGTGCTCTAAGCTTGGGATAAATTTGTATAAGACCTAATGGTCATACCTATACCTTATAAATATGTTAATGAACATATAAAATCGATTACCAAAGAAAACCAAGCTTGAAAACAAGTTAAAACACAAAATGTGCTTTAAGGAGTCTTAAAGCACATTTATGAAAAATTGTCTTGTAAATGAGTTTGAGTGGCTAGATGTCCATCATTACTCTTTAATTAACATGTGTACTATATAGTATCACATTTGGAAGTCTATATCAATGGGAAATCAAAAATTTCACTTCTATGTGGCCTTGTTTTTATGAATAGTAACTTTTTTAAGCTAGTTTGTAACATATGTTGTTATAAGTAATTAAATTGGTCAACAAAGACTATTATACCCTTCTAATTATATGGGGGCCGGTTTTTCAAGGTGTGAGTCACCAACTTGTAAAAGAAATCAAATAAGAAAAGTAAAGCTTATAAAGTAAAGTACTATTTTGCTTTATACATAAATATCTTAACAAAAGCAAACTTACCATCATTCTCTCTTTCCTTCTTGTATTCCCACGGTTCCCTTCCTCCATTCTCTCAAGCTCCATCGGTTATGCTACAGCAAAGCCTCACCATTTCCAACTCCTTTCACTTGTAACTCCTAACTCCATGCTCTGAATTTAATTCCGAGACTACCGTTCTCTTAGTTGGAGCAAGCTCTAAAACATTGTCTTTTCAAATCATCAAAACCACCATTTCGGTTCCAAGGAGAACTTCCATTGAAGGAGCTTGAGCTTATATTTTATGCCTTGTTGATCACCTTTGCTTCAAGGTAAGGAAAAACCAAAGAAAACTTCATTTCCTTCATTTTTGGTGTTGACCGAAAATGCACCTTGTAATGGTGTCTTCTCTTGTCTTGTTTTAGCTTCATTTGAATCTTCCAAGGGCTAGGAGGAGTCCTCTCTTGATACTCATTCAAGCTCTCTTTCCATTCAAAGGTAAAACAATTACCTTAATGTGTTAAAACAATAAATGTAACTAGGGTTTACAATGAGAGGAAGCATAATGCTTGAATACTCATTCTATTATGTGTACATTGTTTAGAAGTTGACAACACAACCAAACATCCTACCGGTTTTACAAGGAAACAAGAAAGAAGTTTGTGAGGAAAAAGAGGTAAACAAACTATCTCAATGTGGTTTAAATGCCTTACGAAAATGAGCTTGATTTGCTTAATAAAATACCTAAGGAGCCAAAGGTGAATGACCTAGAAAATGCTCTCAAGGAAACTATTAAGGGGCATATGTGATGTTGAGTGTATTTGCAGGTTAAAGGCAATATACTATGTGGAAATTCAGTGTTTAAGGTTTATGCAATTTAAGGGCCTAAGAGCCATGTTATTTAAGGGCCTAAGTGCCAAGCAATTAAGTTTATGCACTATATTGGGATGTAGTGTAAATTTGGTGAAGTTTGTGTGTGAGAAAGTTCTTGGTGGACTTAAGGTTCTTGAATGGAATAAGGCAAAAAAACCTAAGTGTTTGATGTGAGAATATACAAGAGAAGCTATGGCAAAATTGGAAATGTGTAAGAAGTTCTAAGTGTTTTAAATAAGTTTGGTGAACTAGGAAGTGTTAAAGGTGAACAAATGTTTTACTAGGGAAGAAAACATGTATAAGGTGATTTAGAGTGATACAAGGATTTAGGTATTATCTTGGAAGTTCTAGGAATTCAATGTGTGTTTTTGAGAATGTTGATGTACAGGAAGAAATGATGTTTAGGTAAGATGTGAAAAGGAGATTTAGTTAGTAAGAAAAGAAGTTTGAGAGATGATGTTAAGGTGTAGAGGAAACACCTTGGTATAGTGGTCATTATAGGTGAAATACCACCTAGAAATCTTAAGGAGAAAACATTCCAAGTGCTAGGAATTTTGTAAGGAATTTGTGAATGATAAGATGGTTTTGGTGTGTGATTTAAAGAGTTTAGTACATGGCTAAAGGTGTGTTTGATGTGCCAAATGATGTTAGAACACATTAAGAGGCTTGAGGAAAAATTTAGAGAAAGTTTGACAATGTATGGGAAGTTTCGGCAGCCGACCTACCCAGGGGACCGACCCCAGTCTTGGTCGGTCGGGCTGAAACTGTGAACTTGGATGATCTCTGCAGCCGACCTACCCAGGGGGTGGGTCGGTCGGACCTTAAAAAAAAATTAATTTAAGAATGTTAAGTGGTATTAGTGGTATGCCATTAGAGAGTATTGATGGTTAGAAAGATAAATATATATGGACTTGAGAGATTAAGTTAAGTAAGATGATTTAAATGTTAAGGTTATAAAATGATATGTAATGATGGGGATTGATTAGTATGATGTTATAAGGTTGTTTAAGACATGTTAGGTGAGTTATAAGGACAATTAAGTAGGTGGAAAGTTGGAGAAAAATGTGTGAAATACCCCAAATTTAGATATGTGTTTTAAATGATGAACTAAGATATAAGGAGGCTAAATAATGCCTTAGAAACATTAAGAAACATTTCTAATCAAAGAAAATATAAGGAAACACCGAAAGAGCAGTTTTAACAAAAACGTGCTCTAAGCATGGGGAGACATGGGAGAGTACCCAAATATTGTCCTAAGACCTTAGTAATATCCTAATGGTCATTTTAAGTCAATTACCAAAGAAAACCAAGCTTGAAAACAAGTTAAACACAAAATGTGCTTTAAGGAGTCTTAAAGCACGTTTTTGAAAAATTGTCTTGTAAAAGAGTTTTGAATGGCTAAATGTCCATCATTACTCTTTAATTAATATGTGTACTATATAGTATCACATTTGGAGGTCTATATCAATGGGAAATCAAAAATTTCACAACAATGTGCCTTGTTTGATGAATAGTGAATTAATTAAGCTAGTTTATAACATAAGTCTATATAAGTGAGACATTTGGTCAACAAAGACTTAATTACCCTCATTTACAAAAGGGGGCTGGTTTTTTTAAGTGTGACTCATCACACTTATCTAGCTAAGTAAAGAGAAAGCAAAAACAAGTAAGTTATAAAGTAAAAACACTATTCACCTTTTAAGATAAATATCACATTTTACTTACCTCTCTCCTCACTTCTTCATTCTCCCTTGTTTCACGGTTTCTTGCTCTCTTTCTCTTCTCCATTCACGTAGAACTCAACTCCATGAAAGCTCCATCTTCTCTTGCACACCACTTGCTCATTTAAGCTCCAAATCCAAAACAAAATACATATTCTTCTTAGTTAGCTCAAGCTCTTCTTCCTATCTTTTCAAAACTTCAAGAGCTTCATTTTGGTGCCAAGTCAAACCACCATTAGAGGAGGAAATTCAAGTTTGGAGACTCCATTGGCATCTCCATTCTCTTAAGGTAAAGAAAGTGTAAGAAAATCTAGGTTTCCACCATTTTCTTCACATGTCCGAAAATATATACTCATGGAACTCCATGTTTATGCCTTGTTCTAGCTTGTTTCTACTCTTCAAAGGAGAGAGGAGGTCCTTCTTGCTTCATATCCAAGTTTGTTGAGAAACCAAGGTAAAACAATCACATTAATACCTTAAAAAATATTTTTAAACCTAGGGTTTGTTCCTTAGGGTTAATGTGTTATCTAGTACTCATTGGAGTCATTGGATATTGGTTAGAACATTGGCAAGGAGATACACATTGGTGACCGAGATTGAACAAAGAAAAAAACCTAAGAAGAAAGCTTTTGAGCTTGTAAAAGAACAAGGTAAATTACTTACCTTAAGGTGCTTTGTTGTTTAAGGGAATGAGATTTAGGTATGTGATGAGTTTAGTAGAGAGTTTACATTAGAAAAGGGTTATATAAAACCTAGGAGAACAATGACTATACTTGTGAACTTGTGACTAAGGAGCAAATGAGAAAAAGAGATAGTTTAAGAATATAAAGGTGAAGTACAAGAAGCATTATATTTCAATGGGAGCCTTGTTGAGTGTATTCGCAGGTTGAAGGCAAATATATGTGGAAATTCAGTGGTTAAGATTATTGTCATTTAAGGGCCTAAGTGCCAAGCATTTTGAGTTTAAGCAATACATGATGATGTGGTGAAGTTTTAGTGTAGATTGTGTGTTAAGGTGTTGTGATGAGAATTTGTGTGGTATTGGTTGTTTGATGGAGAAAAACCATGTGTTAGGAGGTACTATATACTAGAGAACCCATGGCAAAATTTAAAGGAGAGTTTAAGTGTTTAAGATATTCTAAGGGAATTTAATGACTAAGGAAGTACTAGGAATGTTCTATAGGTTGTCTTATGAAAAAGGGTGAAGTTAAGGTGTTTAATGACTTATAATGACTTAGGTATCACCATGGAAGATTTAGGAATCAAGAGAATGTATTTGAGTGTTTAGGACTTAGGTAAATGTTGGTGCACAACTAGGAAGGAAATAATGTGTTGATGATGGAAGTTTAAACTTGTTAAGGAACTTTAAGTAAATGCTTAAGAGAGTTTTAGATAGTGAAAGATGCTTGGGAGATGATGTTATAGTGGTGAGGAAAACATTTGGCATAGTGGTTACATTAGGTATGAACCACCACCTAGAAACCTAGAGGAAAGCATTACAAGTGTGGCATTATTACAAGGAAAATGTATAATGATTAAGGTGAAACTTGGTGAATGATTTAATGTGTTTGGAGGATGCTCTAAGGTGGGTTTAAGAGTCTAAATGATGTTAGGACATATTGGATGGCTTGAGGAAAGGTTTAGAAAGGATTTGGCAAAGTTTGGGCATGATTTAGTGGCGTCCGACCCAGGGGTCCGACCAAATTTGGGTCGGACGGCCTCTGTTTAACGCCAGGAAAGTTTCTGGAATGGTCCGACCCAGAAGGTTGGGTCGGACATGGGTCGGACGGGTAATTTTCAAAGGGCAAATAAGTTTCTGGAATGGTCCGACCCAGAAGGTTGGGTCGGACGTGGGTCGGACATGAGAGGTTTTAGAAGACGGAAAGTTTCTGTAATGGTCCGACCCAGTTGGTTGGGTCCGACATGGGTCGGACATGTAGGGTTTCCAAACCCGAAAGTTACTGGAATGGTCCGACCCAGAGGGTGGGTCGGACGGTGGGTCGGACGGCCCTTAACACTTAAAAAAAAAAAAGAGATTTAAAATTCTAAGAATGGTACTAGGTAATAAGGTATACCTTTGGTAGGGATGGTAATGATTGGAACCCTAAGAACTTAAGGAACTAAGTTAAGTTAAGTGTAAGTTTTAATGTATTTAAGTTAAAATTGTAAGCTAAGTGGTAAAGACTTTAGAGTTGTGTTTAAATGGGAATCCTTAGAACTAAGTGAGTTTAAGTTAGGTGGCAAATAACTAATAACCAAAATGAATAATGTTTTAGTTTGTTATTATTTGGGGGACCCGAAGAAGGTTAAACAAACAACGATCGACGGTGAACGGTACAGTCCTTCTTGTGACCTGCTTGCTAACGAGGTGTCCCTCGGCTTGTGTGCTATCTGTTTAATTGCTATGACTAAACAAGATAAAGCATGCAACCGGTTATATTGTTCTCGTTGTGATTGTGTTATATTTACACTAACCCGCGAGACTTGAGATGGTTACTAACCAAGTTTAGTACTTACTGAGTTAAGAATAAGAGTTAAGTTTGATGGTTGTTGGTTAATGCCCGTTAAGGCTTAGCTAGCACATGGTGTTTAAGATGTCTACTAACTGGAACTTGAGTGAGGAAACCCGGGACCGATCTCCGGTCATGCATGCTAAGGAAAAGGGGGACGGTATCTGAATCAGATCCGCCCTCCGCTTAAGGACTTGTCTTCGGACTTGTAGCCTAGGGCCGGTTGCCGGCTCAGCTACGCTGGACTCCCGTCCAGAGTAGGTGGCATTAAGATGGTGCGGTGGGATCACCTAAATCCCAGGTTCGAATTAAGCTACAACCAATCCCTTCCAGGAAAGGTTTGTATACTGAGATTAAGATTAAGATTTGAGATTAAGATTAAGGTAAGGTAAGGAACTGGATTAAGGAAATGAGGACTAAGGAGGGGGTTACTAACCCACTTGTTAAGGGAACGCTTGAGTCGTTCATTGTTGTGAACTATATATGTTCATCTGTGGTTATTGTTATTGCACTTCATATTATGCTTGTGTATGTAATCAATTTCCATGCTATCGACAATTAGTCGTCGTAGCCCCGTTAGCTTGGGGGCCATGAGAGGGTGTACCAGCATTCGTGCTGACCCCCTCGGGGGCTATTTTTACACTTGCAGGTAAGAGGCCCATGAGGACGCACTACGAGAGTAGGAGCGGTTAGTCTTAGGGTGGGACTTTATTTTGAGTTCGGGTTGCGCCTGTGCACCCGACTGTTTATATTAAACTGATGTAAGTTTGGGATTATGTTTAAGATACTAGTACTCGGTTGGTGTTGGTATTATGAATGTTGATGTTTGTTTGCTGGATAAGTATTTTTGATAAGTATTGTAACATTTAAGCCGGTATATTCTAACGATCAGACCGTGGCAAGGTCCAGGTGTTGTATTTCCGCTGCGACGTATTCGATTAAGTGTTCAGATTTGCGATAACCACGATAGGCTTTGGATGGGGTGTTACAAAAAGTGGTATCAGAGCGTAGTTACGCTCTGATCAAGAAATACCGGACAGAATAACCACCGAGTTAGGATATAAGTTAAGGAATAAGTGATGGGTTAAGGGTGTGAGAAGTTAGAGTGAGTAGAGTCAGATGACCACTAATAAGTGTGGATTGTCTTTACCGTCTACGGACGTTATAAATTTACTAACCAAAACATGGTGATACGAATCTAATGTAAGTTATGCTTGTTCAGATGGCAGGACGCCCTAGAGGAGGCCGAGGTCGCGGCCGGGTGAGGATACTTCAGGGATACCTGGAGGGCAGACGATCGCAGAGATCGTAGCTGCCGCTTTAGGGCACATGGGCTATCAGCCTGGTGTGGGTGCACCACCTCCACCGCCACAACCTAGGGAACCAAACTGGGTGAAGAGTCTAGCAGATCTTCGACCCGCTCATTTTAAGGGGGAGCCGATCCCGCCAAGCTTGAGGCGTACATCTCCGAGCTGGAGACCGCCTTCGAGACCCTTGATGTCCCTGCTGGGATCAAGGTGCGCCTAGCTGCTTTCTATCTGAAGGGGGCGGCAGGCGATTGGTGGAAGCTGGTGAGGGCCGAGCATGTGGCCAATCCAGAGTTCGGCTGGGAGCAGTACACCGCCTTGCTACGAGCAAAGTACTACCCCGCCCATGTCCAGACGAAGAAGCGCTTGCAGTTGGATGCGCTTAAGCAGTCGGACAAGATGACAGTGGACGAGTATTACTCTCAGAGTTCACTGCCTTGCTCCGTCTTCTGCCAGGTCTAGGGTATTCTGACCAGATCTTGGTGGACCGCTTCTATGGCGGGCTTAGCCATCGACTCCGCTACGGCATGGGGCCGACGAGTTACACTACCTTGCAGGTAATAAGAATGATTGAGATTTGAGTAAGTGATGAATAAGATTTAGATTATGAGAAATAAGTGTGACTAATACTATGGAAAAGCAGGAGTGCTATCATGCCGCTGCTAAGGTTGAGATTACCGTCCAGCTGAGGGACGAGGAGAATGCTAAGAGGAAGAGTGCTGGTAAAAGCTCAGAGAGTCAAGGGCAAGGAGGGTACAAGAAACAAAAGTACCAGCCTCAGGCCCAGAAAAATCAGAACCCGAAGGGGAAGGAGGAAAAGGAGAAGGCTTCGGAAGAGCCATTGAAGCTGACATATGCTATTGCAGCTACACCCCTGCGCTCTAAGGCGCCAAAGGGTAAGGAAATTGATATTGAATGAGTTAAGAAATAAATTAGTAACCGTTTGAGATATGAGAATTGACAATATGAATCATCAGGATCTGAGACTGAGAGGGGAGCCGGTGGTGGCTACCAGCGACGCTTCATCTGTAGATGGTGTCACAAGGACCACCCGGGCTCGACTGTAAGGGAAACAAGGTGGAGTGCAACTTCTGTGGAGTGTATGGACACCGGGCATACGAGTGTTACCGGAATCCTGCTAGCAGAGCCTATAGGCCCGACACCAGGGGCAAGGGCAAGACCGATCAGGGAGCTGGATCTGACGGTCAGAGGAAAGTGCAGCAGCCGGCGGACAAGAACCCACGGGTGACCCAGAAGACGGGGCCCACTTTACACATGGTGGACCGGGACGATGAGCCTGAGCCCTCATCGAGGCCAGGTACCACTATAACCATTTAGTAATAAAACTACCTGCTTACCGCATTATCATGCATGTTTGGTGAATATATGAGTTAAGTAAAATAAGATGAGATTAGAACCTAAGTAAGATATAACCTACTACCACTTTAGGAAGATTCAACATCTGCTACCCATACCATCTACATCTAACCCGGAGCACACCGACATCGAAACCATACACTTTCCAACCGAACAATGTCAGGTTATCCGCCCAGGTATGATTTTATTAAGGGGATACCTGACACCCGAAGCACAAATAGCCATCATCAGGAGATGCAATCAACTAGGAATGGGACCGGGAGGTTTTTACACACCGGAGTACCCAGGGGGAGCAAGGATGAAATTAAAGATGATGAGCTTGGGCAAGGATTGGAATCCGTATGCCAAGAATTACCAAACCACAAGGGAGCAAGATGGAGTCTCACCACCGGGAATACCCGAAGAGTTCCATCCAGTTATTACACAAGTCGTGGAAATCGCTCAGCAGTTGGAAGCTGAACCGATTCCAGACATCCAGCAGACATTTGCATTGTAAACTTCTACGAAAAGGATGGGAAACTGGGACTACACCAGGATAAGGACGAGACAACGGAGTCTCTCGAAAGAGGGATACCCGTAGTGTCTTGGTCCATTGGAGATGATGCGGAGTTTTTATACGGCGAGCAGAAGCGTGCGGACCGTGCAGATAAGATAGTACTTAAGTCAGGTGATGTATTAATTTTGGGAGGAGAATCAAGGATGTTATACCATGGGATTAAGAGAATCAAGCTGAATACAGCACCGTCAGCAGTAATCAATGCGACGCATATGAGACCAGGAAGATTAAACCTAACCTTTAGACAATATTAGCCATGTAATGTTAGAATGAGATGAGAAATGAGATGTAAGATTGAAGCACATGTTGTAAACAGGATGGTCATGAATAAAATAACAGTGTTGTTCATATAAATTGTTACGACTCTTGTTATACCATCAATACTCATGGAGCTTGTGAACACAATTAGGTTATGGACTCGGTACGGAAGGTGCACTAAGCATACTCACAGAGGCACAGGCCGACGCCAGCGGTACTATCCTCACCGGCACCTTTCCGATCAATGGGATTGAGGCATCAGTTCTCTTCGACTCAGGGGCCTCGCATACCTTTGTCTCTGCATCATTTGCGAGCAGGTTGGGGCTAGACGCTGATGAGCTACCCGACTTCACGGTTACGCTCCCGTCTAAGGAGAAGGTTCGTTGCACTCGTTACTACCGAGGAGCCACCATCAGAATTAAGGGGGAAGACTTCCAGTCAGTTTCATTGAGTTCAGTAAGCTAGGATTTGATGTTATCTTCGGGATGAACTGGTTGGAGCGGCACAAGGGACGTATCCTCTGCGCCGAGCATAGATTGCTGCTCAGGAGTCCGTCTGGGGTAACAATATCATACCGCCAGAGGCCCAGAGAGCCTTCGACTAAGATCATCACCGCCATGGCAATGCATAGAGAATTAAGGAGAAAGGAAGAAGTATACCTCTGCTATGTACAGGACATAGAGAGAGACCCTGAGTTCGACCCCGACTTACCGGTAGTGTCGGAGTTCCCCGACTATTTATTCCACGGGAACTGCCCGGCATGCCACCCACTCGGGAGGTAGAGTTCACCATTGAGCTGCTACCTGGTACCGGACCGATAGCCAAAGCACCATACCGTATGGCTCGGCAGAAATGACTGAGTTAAAAGAACAACTGAAAGATTTGTTGGATAAAGGATTCATTAGACCAAGTGTGTCACCATGGGGAGCGCCAGTCCTCTTCGTGAAGAAGAAGGATGGTAGTCTCCGCCTCTGCATCGACTACAGAGAGCTGAATGCAGTGACAGTGAAGAATAAGTACCCACTACCCCGCATTGACGATCTGTTCGATCAGTTGAAGGGAGCATCTGTGTTTTCCAAGATTGATCTCAGATCGGGGTATCATCAGATAGCCATTAAGGAGGGAGACATTGAGAAGACGGCATTCCGGACACGATACGGCCACTATGAGTTTACAGTGATGCCGTTCGGTTTGTCGAACGCACCGGCGAAGTTTATGGATCTGATGAACCGCTTGTTCCGGGAGCAGCTGGACAAGTCGGTTGTGGTTTTTATTGATGACATTCTGATATATTCAAAGTCTAAGGTTGAGCATGAGGAACATTGAGGAGGGTATTGGAAATATTGAGGGAGAACCAGCTATATGCTAAGTTCTCCAAGTGTGAGTTTTGGCTTGACCAGGTCTCTTTCCTAGGTCATGTCATCTCAGATGCTGGGATCGCAGTGGATCCAGCAAAGATTGATGCCGTACGTACCTGGCCAAGGCCGAAGACTGTTACCGACATCCGGAGCTTTCTCGGTCTGGCAGGTTACTACAGGAGGTTTGTTAGAGATTTCAGCAAGGTCGCGAAGCCGATGACCAGTCTGATGAAGAAAGATGCACCCATTTCTGTGGACAGATGACTGTGAGAGATCATTTCAGCGCTTGAAGGACTCACTGACCACTGCACCGGTACTGACCATTCCAGACGGTACAGAGGGCTTTGAGGTTTATTGTGATGCATCCGGCAGAGGGCTGGGTTGCGTGCTCATGCAACATGGCAAGGTGGTGGCATATGCCTCACGCCAGTTGAAGAAACATGAGGAGAACTACCCCACACATGATTTAGAGCTGGGAGCTGTAGTCTTCGCTTTGAAGATATGGCGCCACTACTTATATGGGGTTAGTGTCACGATCTACACCGATCACAAAAGTTTGAAATACATATTCACTCAGAAGGAGTTAAATCTTCGACAGAGGAGATGGTTAGAGTTTCTGAAAGACTATGACATTGACCTCCAATACAAAAGGGAAGGCCAATGTTGTAGCAGATGCCCTGAGCCGTCGAGCACACTCACTCCATTCGCTAGTTTCTTTCTCCAGCTTGGTTGATGAGGTGCGAGAGGCTCAGAGGACAGATGAGTATATGAGAGAGGTCAGACAGAAGCTGACAGATGGTACCTTTGAGAGTCAGAAATACGACTTCAGACTTCATGATGATGATCTGATCAGACTTAAGGGCCGATTATGCATACCACGAGGTAACACGGATCTGAAAGACCGTATACTTAGAGAATCACACTGTTCTTCAGTTTCCATCCATCCGGGAGCCTCTAAAATGTATAAAGACATGAAGAGATACTTCTGGTGGTCGGGGATGAAGACAGATGTTACCGAGTTCGTCTTGAGGTGTCTCACATGCCAGAAGGTGAAATTCGAGCACCGACGACCGGCGGAATGGTACAGTCGATGCCAGTTCCGGAGTGGAAGTTCCATGATATCTCCATGGACTTCGTAGTTGGGCTTCCACCTGCTAGGGGAGGTCTCAACATGATATGGGTGGTGGTGGATCGCCTTACCAAAGTAGCCCGATTCATACCGATGAAGGATACTTGGAAGGTGACCAAATTAGCTGAGTTATTTGAGAAAGAAATCATGAGGCATCACGGCATACCAAAGACCATAGTGTCAGATAGAGATACCAGATTCCTTTCGAGGTACTGGAGAGCTACCAGAGAAGCGTTGGGTACAGAACTCAAACTGAGTACCGCGTTCCATCCTCAGACAGATGGTCAGACTGAGCGTACTATTCAGACACTCGAGGACATGCTGAGAGCATGTGCCTTAGACTTCCAGGGCAGTTGGATTGACAGATTGCATCTGATCGAGTTTTCATACAACAACAGCTATCACGCTTCGATCAAGATGGCACCTTTTCAAGCGTTGTACGGTAGACCATGTCGTACACCCTCTGCTGGGATGAGTCGAGTGAGACGGTCATTATAGGACCAGAGTACTTAGAACAAGTTAAGGCTGAAGTTCAGCAAATCAGGGAGAACATGAAAGCTGCTCAAGATAGGCAGAAGTCGTATGCTGATGTTCGACGACGGGACCTGGAGTTCGCAGTGGGCGACCAGGTATTTCTGCGAGTATCACCGATGAAGGGTGTATTCAGGTTTGGGCAGAAGGGCAAGTTAAGCCCGAAATTTGTTGGTCCTTATGAGATTACGGAGCGGGTGGGCCCGGTTGCTTACAGGTTGAATTTACCTGCTGAGCTGGGTAAAGTGCATGATGTTTTTCATGTTTCACAGCTAAGAAATAATACATGCACCACCCCTCCCATGTGTTAGAACCTGAGAGGTTGACTTTAGAACCAAATGAGATCCGTGGAACTCCTCAGAGAATCTTGGACAGCAAGACTAGGGACACTCGCCACAAGTCAGTGCGACTGGTGAAGGTTCTCTGGTCTAACCAGGATGTCGAAGAGGCCACGTGGGAATTAGAGGATAAGATGAGGGCGAAGTACCCTTCTTTATTTACTGACTAGATCGTCTGTATAGGGTACGGGGCGTACCCCTTTTTAAGGGGGGTAGAGCTTCCTCGCTTTTGAGTTAGGAAACGATCATGTTTGTCGTTTGTTTGGTTGTTAAGATGTGAATTTGTGTAAGTTGCTACACTTCGGTGTAAGTTTGAGTTATGTATAATACTTATGTATTGTATTTGAGATTGACCTTTGAGTCTTGAGATGTATGAATGTGAATATAAGATGTGTATTAAGATTAAGAGGAATGTGTACCGTGAATGGTTAAGCACATGTGTGAACTTTGAGGACAAAGTTCTTTTAAGGGGGGTAGATTGAAATACCCCAAATTTAGATATGGTGTTTAAATGATAAACTAAGATATAAGGAGGCTAAATAATGCCTTAGAAACATTAAGAAACATTTCTAATCAAAGAAAATATAAGGAAACACCAAAGAGCAGTTTTAACAAAAACGTGCTCTAAGCTTGGAGAGACATGGGAGAGTACCCAAATATTGTTCTAAGACCTTAGTAATATCCTAATGGTCATTTTAAGTCAATTACCAAAGAAAACAAGCTTGAAAACAAGTTAAAACACAAAATGTGCTTTAAGGAGTCTTAAAGCACGTTTTTGAAAAATTGTCTTGTAAATGAGTTTTGAATGGCTAAATGTCCATCATTACTCTTTAATTAATATGTGTACTATATAGTATCACATTTGGAGGTCTATATCAATGGGAAATCAAAAATTTCACAACAATGTGCCTTGTTTTGATGAATAGTGAATTAATTAAGCTAGTTTATAACATAAGTCTATATAAGTGAGACATTTGGTCAACAAAGACTTAATTACCCTCATTCACAAAAGGGGGCCGGTTTTTTAAGTGTGACTCACCACACTTATCTAGCTAAGTAAAGAGAAAGCAAAAACAAGTAAGTTATAAAGTAAAAACACTATTCACCTTTTAAGATAAATATCACATTTTACTTACCTCTCTCCTCACTTCTTCATTCTCCCTTGTTTCACACGGTTTCTTGCTCTCTTTCTCTTCTCCATTAACGTAGAACTCAACTCCATGAAAGCTCCATCTTCTCTTGCACACCACTTGCTCATTTAAGCTCCAAATCCAAAACAAAATACATATTCTTCTTAGTTAGCTCAAGCTCCTTCCTTCCTATCTTTTCAAACTTCAAGAGCTTCATTTTGGTGCCAAGTCAAACCACCATTAGAGGAGGAAATTCAAGTTTGGAGACTCCATTGGCATCTCCATTCTCTTAAGGTAAAGAAAGTGTAAGAAAATCTAGGTTTCCACCATTTTCTTCACATGTCCGAAAATATATACTCATGGGACTCCATGTTTATGCCTTGTTCTAGCTTGTTTCTACTCTTCAAAGGAGAGAGGAGGTCCTTCTTGCTTCATATCCAAGTTTGTCTTGAGAAACCAAGGTAAAACAATCACATTAATACCTTAAAACATATTTTTAAACCTAGGGTTTGTTCCTTAGGGTTAATGTGTTATCTAGTACTCATTGGAGTCATTGGATATTGGTTAGAACATTGGCAAGGAGATACACATTGGTGACCGAGATTGAACAAAGAAAAACCTAAGGAAGAAAGCTTTTAAGCTTGTAAAAGAACAAGGTAAATTACTTACCTTAAGGTGTTTTGTTGTTTAAGGGAATGAGATTTAGGTATGTGATGAGTTTAGTAGAGAGTTTACATTAGAAAGGGTTATAAAAACCTAGGAGAACAATGACTATACTTGTGAACTTGTGACTAAGGAGCAAATGAGAAAAAGAGATAGTTTAAGAATATAAAGGTGAAGTACAAGAATTTTATTTCAATGGGAGCCTTGTTGAGTGTATTCGCAGGTTGAAGGCAAATATATGTGGAAATTCAGTGGTTAAGATTATTGTCATTTAAGGGCCTAAGTGCCAAGCATTTTGAGTTTAAGCACTATATGATGATGTGGTGAAGTTTTAGTGTAAATTGTGTGTTAAGTGTGTTGTGATGAGAATTTGTGTGGTATTGGTTGTTTGATGGAGAAAAACCATGTGTTAGGAGGTACTATATACTAGAGAACCCATGGCAAAATTTAAAGGAGAGTTTAAGTGTTTAAGATATTCTAAGGGAATTTAATGACTAAGGAAGTACTAGGAATGTTCTATAGGTTGTCTTGATGAAAAGGGTGAAGTTAAGGTGTTTTAATGACTTATAATGACTTAGGTATCACCATGGAAGATTTAGGAATCAAGAGAATGTATTTGAGTATTTAGGACTTAGGTAAATGTTGGTGCACAACTAGGAAGGAAATAATGTGTTGATGATGGAAGTTTAAACTTGTTAAGGAACTTTAAGTAAATGCTTAAAGAGTTTTAGATAGTGAAAGATGCTTGGGAGATGATGTTATAGTGGTGAGGAAAACATTTGGCATAGTGGTTACATTAGGTATGAACCACCACCTAGAAACCTAGAGGAAAGCATTACAAGTGTGGCATTATTACAAGGAAAATGTATAATGATTAAGGTGAACTTGGTGAATGATTTAATGTGTTTGGAGGCTCTAAGGTGGGTTTAAGAGTCTAAATGATGTTAGGACATATTGGAGGCTTGAGGAAAGGTTGAGAAAGGATTTGGCAAAGTTTGGGCATGATTTAGTGGCTCCGACCAGGGGTCCGACCAAATTTGGGTCGGACGGCCTCTGTTTAACGCCAGGAAAAGTTTTTGAATGGTCCGACCGAAGGTTGGGTCGGACATGGGTCGGACGGGTATTTCAAAGGAAAATAAGTTTCTGGAATGGTCCGACCCAGAAGGTTGGGTCGGACGTGGGTCGACATGAGAGGTTTTAGAAGACGGAAGTTTCTGTAAGGTCCGACCTAGTTGGTTGGTCGGACATGGGTCGGACATGTAGGGTTTTCCAAACCCGAAAGTTACTGGAATGGTCCGACCCAGAGTGGGTCGACGGTGGGTCGGACGGCCCTTAACACTTAAAAAAAAAAAAGAAATTTAAATTCTAAGAATGGTACTAGGTAATAAGGTATACCTTTGGTAGGGTGGTAATGATTGGAACCCTAAGAACTTAAGGAATTAAGTTAAGATTAAGTGTAAGTTTTAATGTTTAAAGTTAAGATTGTAAGCTAAGTGGCAAAGACTTGAGAGTTGTTAAATGGGAATCTTTAGAGACTAAGTGAGTTAAGTAGGTGCAAATAACTAATAACCTAAAAATGAATGAATGTTTTAGGTTTGTGAATTGGGACCCCGAAGAAGGTTAAACAACAACGATCGACGGTGAACGGTACAATCCTTCTTGTGACCTGCTTGCTAACGAGGTGTCCCTCGGCTTGTGTGCTATCTGTTTAATTGCTATGACTAAAACAAGATAAAGCATGCAACCGGATTATATTGTTCTCGTTGTGATTGTGTTATATTTACACTAACCCGCGAGACTTGAGATGGTTACTAACCAAGTTTAGTACTTACTGAGTTAAGAATAAGAGTTAAGTTTGATGGTTGTTGGTTAATGCCCGTTAAGGCTTAGCTAGCACATGGTGTTTTAAGATGTCTACTAACTGGAACTTGAGTGAGGAAACCCGGGACCGATCTCCGGTCATGCATGCTAAGGAAAAAGGGGACGGTATCTGAATCAGATCCGCCCTCCGCTTAAGGACTTGTCTTCGGACTTGTAGCCTAGGGCCGGTTGCCGGCTCAGCTACGCTGGACTCCCGTCCAGAGTAGGTGGCATTAAGATGGTGCGGTGGGATCACCTAAATCCCAGGTTCGAATTAAGCTACAACCAATCCCTTCCAGGAAAGGTTTGTATACCGAGGTTAAGATTAAGATTAAGTTGAGATTGAGATTAAGGTAAGGTAAGGAACTGAGATTAAGGAAATGAGGACTAAGGAGGGGGTTACTAACCCACTTGTTAAGGGAACGCTTGAGTCGTTCATTGGATGTGAACTATATATCTGTTCATCTGTGGTTATTGTTATTGCACTTCATATTATGCTTGTGTATGTAATCAATTTCCATGCTATCGACAATTAGTCGTCGTAGCCCCGTTAGCTTGGGGGCCATGAGAGGGTGTACCAGCATTCGTGCTGACCCCCTCGGGGGCTATTTTTACACTTGCAGGTAAGAGGCCCATGAGGACGCACTACGAGAGTAGGAGCGGTTAGTCTTAGGGTGGGACATTTATTTTGAGTTCGGGTTGCGCCTGTGCACCCGACTGTGTATATTAAACTGATGTAAGTTTGGGATTATGTTTAAGATACTAGTACTCGTTTGGTGTTGGTATTATGAATGTTGATGTTTAAGCTGGATAAGTATTTTGGATAAGTATTGTAAGCATTTAAGCCGGTATATTCTAACGATCAGACCGTGGCAAGGTCCAGGTGTTGTATATTTCCGCTGCGACGTATTCGATTAAGTGTTCAGTTTGCGATAACCACGATAGGCTTTGGATGGGGTGTTACATGGAAAGTAAACAATCTAAAAAGTGAAGTTTTTTCAACTAGTTAACAGGTTTTAACTATGAGCTTTACTTTAAACAATCATGTTACCCCCGATGTTAATGAAAGTAATTTTAATATTACCAGTTGTTCGAGATTGCTCTAGGAACTAAGTGCTCTGGTGACAGGTATGGTTTTCTTGCACTTGTGTCACCGGATACACCGGCTTGTATGCCAATGTGTTTTTCTGTGTGTTTGCCACGTTATAAGATAAATCATGAAACGAATTTATAGTCGTTATTGTTGAGGTATGTTTACGTGTCGATACCGGTAACCTCGAATGCGCTTGAAGGGCTATTAACCACTATTAGGTAAACGTAAGAGAACGGTATCCTGTGATAACGTTTCCGACCTAAGGAACGTTCTAACCACGGCTATGCGTGAGTTATTATGTGATGTATGTGTGTGAATGTATGACTCTCCCTTCCCTTGTGTGTTTGTCTAACAAGACTTAACCAATGTTGTGATTGTTTAATTAAGTTCAATGATGACTTCTAACAAGTGCTAACGGGGAAGTGATGAGTTCGGTCTGTTCCGGCCACGCGTGTGAGTATGGGGGTCGTTGTCATATCAGGTTCGATCCTCTCTTATGTTATGGTTGTATTCCAATTTGGTTCCAACCTTCCCTTTAGCTTACCCAAGGCTATTTTTTACTGACTCACGTCGGGCCACAGGGCATACTATGTTATGTTTGTTCGGTGTGCTTGGATCACTATATCCGGACACCTTGTGTTAGTTTATCCGTTCATTTAACGAGACAGTAACGGTTATGTAATGAGCTTATCATGAGACTGGCAACATTCTCTAGGCTACAAGTGAACTGACTATGTTTGGGCCGGTTCATAAGGGAACCGTACCCGTTATGTTATGTATTGTCGTTATGATGCAATATCTATTGCGATGTTATTATGTACACGTTGAAACGTGGAAAGTGTTGTTATGTGTTGTTATATGATGAATGTTATATGTTGTAAAATGTGGAGTATGTGGATCATGAAATGAATCCTAGTTGTGATAAGAGGCGTTTAAGGATAACCCGATAATGGGTAGTTGTCGTCTATTAAGGAAGTAGCTCCATTAGAGGAGAAACACTCTAGGGTAATGAATACCATGAGTGACTTATCAAGTGTGGATATGTTGTCTGTTTGTTGAGCCCATGGAGGCGGAATGATTCGTGTTGTGTGTTTTAAGTTACATGCATGATTTAAATGTAATCAACCGCGTGCTAAGACGACAATTAGTTGTGCGTGGCCCGGTAGCATGCGGGCTGCGGGATTACCATACCAGCAAAGGTGCTGAGCCCCTTGGGGCCCCCTTTCTCTTCTTTTCTTATTTCAGGTACGAAGAGCTGGAAGCCGTTCGAGAGTAGGACGGGGTAGTCGTTGTACATGGGTAATCATTTAAGTGTATATATACAGTAGGTGTAGTAAGACCGAAATTGTTATCGGCAATCAGTTTGTGAGTATTCGGTACAGTTGAAAAGTGTATGATGTTGTTGTTGTTAATGGAAAGGGATAATAATATGTAGTCGCTCGGGAATCTAGTCCATCAGACCGGTACAATGTTTATGTAATAGCCTTGTTAGCCACGTGGGTGGTTAACGGCGTGTAACACCAACGAGTTAAGTTATGAGATGAAGTATATTTTCCGCTGCAGATTTTGTTGTTAGGTGTTGTTGTTGGATGGGGTGTTACAAAAAGTGGTATCAGAGCGAAGTATCGCTCTGATGACTGAATTACCGAGCTTTGGAAGTACCGAGTTAGGATTTTAGTATCTTGGGTTAAGGGTTGAGTGATAGCGTGAGAAATACGCTAGTTAGGAATTACCAGTGTGTACTGGAAACCTACAATATCCATCCCGCCCTCCACAACCCCTGTTTTATAACTTGGGAAAGAATGCCAGAGAGATGGAAGTCCTCTCTTACTCGGGAATACCCGATCTGGCTGTTATTAAATACCCCTAAAGGTACGGAGAACCTGTCATACAGTAGATCCCGAAAACTGGGAATCCCGGAGACGGTTTCCATCTGAACAATGTTAACCGCATTTAATAGCGAAGAATGAAGAATCTTGTGTATAGAAGAATAGAATTTCCGGCAACCCGGGTCGACATGCTGAGCAGTCGAGAATAACCAACCATGCAACAGGCAAGAAGTGGATTAGTGAAACCCGAGACGAGTGTCTACGGGACCACAGTTGATAAATAATACACCAACGGTATACCAACCGACAAAGGAACTACAACATAGTGTCCAAACAAGAGACAAGTCTCAGTAACCACAACAAATGGGTGGAACGGGCTACGAAGAGGAAACAATAAAAGAAAAGGGGTCTCCCAGAATGGGAAACACCCTAGTTATGATTATCATGTGAAGACAGTGAGAAGTTGCCCAGAGGAGTTGTTACCAATACAGTAAGATCAGTGAGGGCCAACAAGGCCACTGATGACAGTGTGGGTAAAAACAATACCACAACCGGTAAGTGTTAAACCGATAGCTAGTTAACATGGCGCACTTGCCATGGCAAGTGCTGCTATAACAGGGCTGATCGGGAAATTTATAACCACTATGAAGCACTTGGTAAAGTACCATGAAGTTAAGTGAGATCATTGTAACCATGGAGGGCTTAACAGCCTAACCTCTGTAATTGTGAGTACACCAGTTAGCAAGAAGCTAGACTTGGTTAAGGTAAGAAGATGCTGTGAAATCATGAAAATTTTCTTTCAAACCCAGATTTATTCAACTCTTTCCTTTTCAAAACCAAATTTTCTTTCAAACCAATACTTCTTTCTACCTTCTTTTAAGAACCAAGCCAGTAAAACCAAGGACAGTTGACAAGGATACAACATGTAAACTTTCCCTCGATTAAGCTCGGGAAGCATGGGATGAATATTGTCACGGGACAATATAAGGGAGTTGACAACAGAATACTTCACCTAGGCGTGTGACGGACACTACGAGTGTACCAACTGAATTGTGGGACGACCGCACTCCGATAGGAGCTTGTGGGCCTGACAGACCTACTTATGGGTTAGTTGGGTAAGTAGTAATGTATCAGTATGGTACCCCACATATGTATACAAGTAGAGTCCGAAACATGGGAAGTAGTCGACTCCGTACTACGGTCAGCAGTATAAGTCAAACAAGAACTAAGGATTACCATGAATGGTTGAAGTTAAGGAACTCAGTTAGTTATGAGACTAAAGGAATTAGTGAATTACTTTCAACGAAATGCTTAAGAGTCAGGAGGTGCGAAGTGCACTAACTGTAATGTAAAGACATCGTATACGTCTTAAGGATCCTCAGGGATAAACATGTTAGCTGGAACGGTGACCCAGCCTGTCCATGGCTAAGCAGATGCCTAATGTGGACACATTAATGTGCAAAGAACGGGATGAAACTCCCAGAATGAGTACCTACACTACCAGGAAATGTTGATCTTCACAGAAGGAGATAAAAGCCAGTTAAGAACGCAAACGGCGTGGCTAACGGAATATACCAATAAGTGTGAACCAGATGTAAAGGCATAACTTAGTAACACCCAGGAGCCATCCTTGAAGGGTGTTCGCATCAACAAGTGTTGCACGAAATCACATGATAGAAGCACAAGGGTTGAAACTAACACCCAGTTTAGACATAAGTTGTTAGGAGACGACTGACAATCCTAAGGGGCATCCCATGAAGGAAACGTGATGCACGACCCTGTCATGGAGCCCAATACAACCTCTAACCATGTAATGTTGTACGGACAAATAAATGTGTGTGAACCGTCCACATGAACAGAGCTCAAAGCAATAAGGCTCATAAGCCACAAATAAAATGTGTTATGTAAATTAGATTGATTGCAGAAGTTTATGTTATGTAAGTGAATAGAGTGGAGAACGAACCACTGCACTAAGAGTGGGGATACCTCTCGATGCTGTGAACCGCTGGAGCGGTAGTTATGTGAACCAAGCTCAAGAAATATGTTAAGGATGGACAATATTATTATTTGAGAGCAGTTAGTTTAGTAATTGTGTGTGTATAAAGTGAAGCACCGAGCTAAATAACGTCGGTTTGAGACTCGAGTGAGCAACGCTCAAGGAGCATTCGGTAGTCATCCAAATGAATGACGAACCATAATACAAAGGATGTAAATATATGTGTGGAAGTTAATGTGACAGTAAATACCATGTAAGTTAGTGTTATACAAGAAGCACGGTGCGCAGCAAGCGACCGTTGTATAAGTGTTGTTATAATAATGTGGCAGATAAGACCAGTAATGAGTTAAACTCAGTGGAGATGCAAGATAAGTGATAGTAAACAGACTGGGCAATAGGCCAGTGGTAGGTACTATGTGATGAGGAACTCAGTGTGAATTCCATGGCGAATCGCATAAGGGATTTACTGTCAAGAGTTTACGCCTCTACACTCTGTATGACTGAGTGTTTTGGTATTGCATTTGAACAGTAATGATCGAGTGCGATGGAAGGGGTTTTGGAAACGTTAATTGTGGTGGAAACAGAAAACGGCTTATAACGCCATAGTGATTGATGCATAGGAAATGCAAAGACATACCATGAAGGGTACTTGTACAAAACCAAATGTGGAGGCATGATTAAGAATAAGGGACTACAGTAGCACTGAATACCAAATATTGGTATAGAATATACTCAAATGTTGGGTAATAACTAAGAGAGCACTACACACTAGGTAGTAGCTCAACCTCAACTGACAGTAAGTTGGAAGGAACAAGTCAATCAGTGTGAAATATGTAACAGTATATACAGTCAATTATTATGGAAGTAGATAGAAATTTTAAACTCACCGAATTCGCTAACAGTAAGAGATACCACGCGTCGGTTGAGAAACCATTGTTACCAAGATGAAGGTGACAATTGGGGATGTACAATACAGTAAGAATAACAAATGGGGCAATTAAGCTCTACAGTATTAGAGTTTCGCAGCAGACACTAGTGAGCCAGTGATTCAAGTGTTGAATGTACATGGTGAACATGAGTGAATGGCTAATTATTAACGCCTAGAAGCCTAACAGGCCAGAATCGAAACACTGAGTTTAAACAAACTCCAATGAGAATTCTTGGTTTAGGAACTAAACCGCCAATATGGTTAAGATCCTCTAATCAGAATCCATTGTGTAATAGACCACGTGGAAGTTAAAAAACTTCACGACGGCAGAACATTTTTAAGCCAGTGTTTAGTGATTGATTACGTGGGCGTAATCCCTTTAAGGGGGGTAGAGCGCAAAACCACTTAGTGTGTATTACCGTATAAGTGTACGTGACTTATGTTGTGCATAACACAAATAATTTGTTTTGTTGATTGGTGTGTGTGTTATATAAACATACGCATTCATTCATGGTTTAATTGTGGTAATTGCGCACAGAAGATGCGAATACCATTGTGATAAGTGTGTTTATTTGTTAACAGTGGTGTGTGATAATACAAGTGGGGGGAGTAGAGAAACTCCCGGGGAACAAAACCCCGACGGTGTGTAAATGTGAAACTGTGTGTTGTATTTTGATAAAATATATGTGTATATATATATTATATAGTGATTCATGAAAGGGCATGATACCGACATAGAACCTAGTGAGAATAAGATTCCCTAGGTAACAACATTAAAGTGTATGGAAATAACTGATAGACGGAGTTCTATCCCTCGGAGATGTATGATCATGATTAGAATGATTAAAAAGATAGAAAATTGGAAATGAGTGTATTACTTGATGCTTGAAAATGAAGTGGGAAGTGGAACTTGATTTGCATGCGATCAAGGGAAGCCGAACACAAATTGGGGTGGAATGATTCTTGAAGCTCCTTATAAGTGGTCACAAATAACCACGCTAAGAAAAGAAGCAAAGAGCATAAGTTGGACTTGGAGTTGTGTGTGTTTTCAAAAGGATTTTCAATTGGTACTTATAAAACGTCGATAGATACTTTACATAATTAAAGTTCTCTTACTTCACCTCACAAGGAAATTTTAAACTTAAGTGATTGTTTTGATCTCCCAAAGACACGGGGACGGAAGGTGTCCATCGCGACCGGGTTCTGCGGGATCACAGTGTATATCAAAGATATTTTTGATTGCTATACATGCTATGACATGTTGTGTGGTATTTGTAATAAATGTTATTTTGACTTTGATTTCCTAAAGTATATGCTATCAAGACCTATGAGTCTAAATGTGTTGTGTTACATAGACCTATGTGTCTAAAGGCTGTTATGTTATCAAGACCTATGTGTCTAAATGTTGTTATGTTACCCAAGACCAGAGAGTCCAAGGGCTGTTATATATGTACAAATGTTGTTAAGATACCCGGACCATTGAGTCCGAGGTTATCATGTAAGTATGTTATGTAATGTTATGTTATGTTATGTATGGATGTGTATATGTACCCGGACCGTTAAGTCCGAGGGTGTGATGTAAAGTATGTTTGATTATGGAGGTTTATTCCAAGTGATTCCTGCGTTCTAATCTAATGATGTGTGGGAAGTGTGAACTTCGAGGACGAAGTTCTTTTAAGGAGGGTAGATTGAAATACCCCAAACCTTGATATGTGGGTTAAATATTAAACTATGGTATGTAAAGGCTAAAAATTGCCTTAGAAACATCAGTGAACAACTTAAACCATAGTAAAATGCAATAAAGCACTAAGATACAGTTTGAGCAAAAACATGCTTTAAGCTTGGAGCGAACTTGGTTAGGACCCAAAGAACCTACCAAGACTTAATAATATTCAATTATGATTTAATAAGGCTAATTAAGTCCTTAGGGAACTTTGGTAGACAGTTAAACCAAATAAAACACAAGAAAATACCTTAAAGTCAATAAGAGCAAAAATGTGCTCTAAGCTTGGGATAAATTTGTATAAGACCTAATGGTCATACCTATACCTTATAAATATGTTAATGAACATATTAAATCGATTACCAAAGAAAACCAAGCTTGAAAACAAGTTAAAACATAAAATGTGCTTTAAAGAGTCTTAAAGCACATTTCTGAAAAATTGTCTTGTAAATGAGTTTAGAGTGGCTAGATGTCCATCATTACTCTTTAATTAACATGTGTACTATATAGTATCATATTTGGAAGTCTATATCAATGGGAAATCAAAAATTTCACTTCTATGTGCCTTGTTTTTATGAATAGTAACTTTTATAAGCTAGTTTGTAACATATGTTGTTATAAGTAATTAAATTGGTCAACAAAGACTATTATACCCTTATAATTATATGGGGGCCGGTTTTTCAAGGTGTGAGTCACCAACTTGTAAAGAAATCAAATAAGAAAAGTAAAGCTTATAAGTAAAGTACTATTTTCTTTATACATAAATATCTTAACAAAAGCGAACTTACCTTCATTCTCTCTTTCCTTCTTGTATTCCCACGGTTCCCTTCCTCCATTCTCTCAAGCTCCATCGGTTATGCTACAGCAAAGCCTCACCATTTCCAACTCCTTTCACTTGTAACTCCTAACTCCATGCTCCGAATTTAATTCCGAGACTACCGTTCTCTTAGTTGGAGCAACCTCTACAACATTGTCTTTTCAAATCATCAAAACCACCATTCGGTGCCAAGGAGAAACTTCCATGGAAGGAGCTTGAGCTTATATTTTTATGCCTTGTTGATCACCTTTGCTTGAAGGTAAGGAAAACCAAAGAAACTCCATTTCCTTCATTTTTGGTTTGACCGAAATGCACCTTGTAATGGTGTCTTCTCTTGTCTTGTTTTAGCTTCATTTTGAATCTTCCAAGGGCTAGGAGGAGTCCTCTCTTGATACTCATTCAAGCTCTCTTTCCATTCAAAGGTAAAACAATTACCTTAATGTGTTAAAACATAAATGTAACTAGGGTTTACAATGAGAGGACATAATGCTTGAATACTCATTCTATTATGTGTACATTGTTTAGAAGTTGACAAACAACCAAACATCCTACCGGTTTTACAAGGAAACAAGAAAGAAGTTTGTGAGGAAAAAGAGGTAAACAAACTATCTCAATGTGGTTTAAACGCCTTAGGAAAATGAGCTTGATTTGCTTAATAAAATACCTAAGGAGCCAAAGGTGAATGACCTAGAAAATGCTCTCAAGTAAACTATTAAGGGGCATATGTGATGTTGAGTGTATTTGCAGGTTAAAGGCAATATACTATGTGGAAATTCAGTGTTTAAGGTTTATGCAATTTAAGGGCCTAAGAGCCATGTTATTTAAGGGCCTAAGTGCCAAGCATTAAGTTTATGCACTATATTGTGATGTAGTAAATTTGGTGAAGTTTGTGTGTGAGAAAGTTCTTGGTGGACTTAAGTGTTCTTGAATGGAAAAGGCAAAAAAAACCTAAGTGTTTGGATGTGAGAATATACAAGAGAAGCTATGGCAAAATTTGGAAAATGTGTAAGAAGTTCTAAGTGTTTTAAATAAGTTTTGGTGAACTAGGAAGTGTTAAAGGTGAACAAATGTTTTACTAGGGAAGAAAACATGTACTAAGGTGATTTAGAGTGATACAAGGATTTAGGTATTATCTTGGAAGTTCTAGGAATTCAATGTGTGTTTTGAGAATGTTGATGTACAAGGAAGAAATGATGTTTAGGTAAGATGTGAAAAGGAGATTTAGTTAGTAAGAAAAGAAGTTTGAGAGATGATGTTAAGGTGTAGAGGAAACACCTTGGTATAGTGGTCATTATAGGTGAAATACCACCTAGAAATCTTGAGGAGAAAACATTCCAAGTGCTAGGAATTTTGTAAGGAATTTGTGAATGATAAGATGGTTTTGGTGTGTGATTTAAAGAGTTTAGTACATGGCTAAAGGTGTGTTTGATGTGCCAAATGATGTTAGAACACATTAAGAGGCTTGAGGAAAAATTTGGAGAAAGTTTGACAATGTATGGGAAGTTTCTACAGCCGACCTACCCAGGGGACGACCCCAGTCTGGGTCGGTCGGGCTGGGCTGAAACTGTGAACTTGGATGATCTCTGCAGCCGACCTACCCAGGGGGGGGTCGGTCGGTGGGTCGGTCGGACCTTAAAAAAAAAAATTAATTTTAAGAATGTTAAGTGGTATTAGTGGTATGCCATTAAGAGAGTATTGATGGTTAGAAAGATAAATATATATGGACTTGAGAGATTAAGTTAAGTAAGATGATTTAAATGTTAAGGTTATAAAATGATATGTAATGATGGGTATTGATTAGTAATGATGTTATAAGGTTGTTTAAGACATGTTAGGTGAGTTATAAGGACAATTAAGTAGGTCGAAAGTTGGAGAAAAATGTGAAAGTAAAACAAGCTAAAAATGTGAAGTTATTTAACTAGTTAACAGGGTTAACTATGAGCTTTAGACTTTAAACAATCATGTTACCCCGATGTTAATGAAAGTAATTGTAATATTACCAGTTGTTCGAGAATTGCTCGAGGAACATAAGTGGACTCCGGTGACAGGTATGGTTTTCTTGCAACCTGTGTCCTACCGGATTACACCGGCTTGTATGCCAATGTGTTTTTCTGTGTGTTTGCCACGTTATAAGATAAATCATGAAACGAATTTATAGTCGTTATTGTTGAGGTATGTTTACGTGCTGATACCGGTAACCTCGAATGCGCTTGAAGGGCTAGTTAACCACTATTAGGTAAACGTAAGAGAACGGTATCCGGTGATAACGTTTCCGGCCTAAGGAACGTTCTAACCACGACTATGCGTGAGTTAGTTATGTGATGTTTGTGTGTGAATGTATGACTCTCCCTTCCCTTGTGTGTTTGTCTAACAAGACTTAACCCAATGTTGTGATTGTTTAATTAAGTTCAATGATGAACTTCTAACAAGTGCTAACGGGGGAAGTGAGGAGTCCGGTCTGTTCCGGCCACGCGTGTGAGTATGGGGGTCGTTGTCATATCAGGTTCGATCCTCTCTGTATGTTATGGTTGTATTCCAATTTGGTTTCCAACCTTCCCTTTAGCTTAACCAAGGCTATTTTACTGACTCACGTCGGGCCACAGGGGCATACTATGTTATGTTTGTTCGGTGTGCTTGGATCACTATATCCGAGACACCTTGTGTTAAGTTATCCGTTCATTTAACGAGACGGTAACGAGTTATGTAATGAGCTTATCATGAGACTGGAAACATTCTCTAGGCTACAAGTGAACTGACTATGTTTGGGCCGGTTCATAAAGGGAACCGTACCCGTTATGTTATGTATTGTCGTTATGATGCAATATCTATTGCGATGTTATTATGTACACGTTGAAACGTGGAAAGTGTTGTTATGTGTTGTTATATGATGAATGTTATATGTTGTAAAATGAGGAGTATGTGGATCATGGAAATGAATCCTAGTTGTGATAAGAGGCGTTTAAGGATAACCCGATTAATGGGTAGTTGTCGTCTATTAAGGAAGTAGCTCCATTAGAGGAGAAACACTCTAGGGGTAATGAATACCATGAGTGACTTATCAAGTGTGGATATGTTGTCTGTTTGTTGAGCCCATGGAGGCGGAATGATTCGTGTTGTGTGTTTTAAGTTACATGCATGATTTAAATGTAATCAACCGCATGCTAAGACGACAATTAGTTGTGCGTGACCCGGTAGCATGCGGGCTACGGGAATACCATACCAACAAAGGTGCTGAGCCCCTTGGGGGCCACCCTTTCTCTTCTTTTCTTATTTCAGGTACGAAGAGCTGGAAGCCGTTCGAGAGTAGGACGGGGTAGTCGTTGTACATGGGTAATCATTTAAGTGTATATATACAGTAGGTGTAGTAAGACCGAAATTGTTATCGGCATCAGTTTGTGAGTATTCGGTACAGTTGAAAAGTGTATGATGTTGTTGTTGTTAATGGAAAGGGATAATAATATGTAGTCGCTCGGGAATCTAGTCCATCAGGCCGGTACAATGTTTATGTAATAGCCTTGTTAGCCACGTGGGTGGTTAACGGCGTGTAACACCAACGAGTTAAGTTATGAGATGAAGTATATTTTCCGCTGCAGATTGTTGTTATGTGTTTGTTGTTGGATGGGGTGTTACAATATCAATGTCCATATGGACGAGGGATATACAGCCCCCTGTTGTTAGATTTAAATGTCCTGGTGGACGAGGGATATACAGCCCCCTGCTGTCAAATATAAATGCCCCTATGGGCGAGGGATATATAGCCCCCTGCTGTCAAATATAAATGCCCCTATGGGCGAGGGATATACAGCCCCCTGCTGTCAAATATAAATGCCCCTATGGGCGAGGGATATACAGCCCCCTGCTGTTACCATTGAAGACGCGCGCACGTCGAAAGAAAGATTTCCAAGATTGACCTTTTTCCAAATTCCCACTAGATCACCAACTACCCAGAGCAATACCAAAACACTCAGTCCTACAGAGTGCAGAAGCGTAAACCCTAAGCAGTCAATGTCTAACGGGACACCAAGTAGAAGAAACCAATACCCAAGTGAGTTCCACATCCAAGGCTCAGTTAGTCACACAAGCTGAGTGTAACACCCCAAATTTTTTTGAGCTTTTTTTTTTAAGACAGCGGAAGACTAACTTAATCTGGGTGTTACCGCCACGCCCAAAAGGGCGCTAAGGCTATAAGTTAACAAATTCAAATCCTTACTCCAATTAAAATTTATCCTTAGAAGGAACTTATCCATACCCATTCATTACATTAATCACAACTGTTCCCGACATAAAAGTAACCTAAGATAATTAAACTAAAAGCCTTAACATCCGCCAAAGTTACAAATTCAATTACAAGCCAAACTCTTAGACTAGTTTTATTCTGGTCTTAACTCTATACAATTTGAAATCCTAGTGTTAGGTGATCACTCCCCATGCCCGCGCACTCAATTCTGATCGATACCTGCTTAACAACACATTTTAAGCAACACGAAAAACAATAGTCAGTAAAGCTGAGTAACACTAGCATCGGGAAACAACATATACAAACTTTTAATGTGGGGAAATTATGGCCTTATAGCATAATATCCATCCACTTTCTCACAACCAATTAAGATACCATCAAAATATTTAGTATTGACAACCAAGCCACACGCTCGCTTTTTATCAACCAATTTTTAACCATCAATCCAAAACAATTTTACCTCACTCCAGTTATTCACTGAAGCTTGCTGTCAGGCTGTCCGCGAGGCACCAACGCTAAACCATTCATCAAATCATGCCATAATAACCAAATAATAACTATAAACTTTGCCAACAGAAACCATTCCATAAAATTCATCATATAATTCCATAGAAAAATATTTCATTCGTAATCATCAAGCCATAGTAATTTAACCTCACTCTAGTTTAACACTGGAGCTTGCTGTCGGGCTCTCCGTGAGACACCGACGCCACCACCTCACTCTAGCATCCTTAAGTGTGCACACCCCCCAGATAGCTCAAAAACTATAAGGAATAGATTACTAGAGCTTAAGATCCGGGCCCTCCGCGGGTAACCGGTATATACCTAACCATGTCATTCCATAATAACCAAATATTAACCATAAACCAATTCATAATAATCAAGCCATATTAATTTAACCTCACTCCAGTTTAACACTGGAGCTTGCTGTCGGGCTCTCCGCGAGACACCGACGCCACCACCTCACTCTAACATCCTTAAGTGTGCACACCCCCCAGATAGCTCGAAAACTATAAGGAGTAGATTACTAGAGCTTAAGATCCGGGCCCTCCGCGGGTAACCGGTAAATACCAAACCATATTGTTCCATAATAACCAAGTGATCCAACTGATATTCAATTTAACCATTCCATAACAATTGTCATCACACAATTCCATATCAAATATTACTTTACCTTTACCATGTCAATCCGTCACTTATACTTTTGAATCATAGAACCAAGGGCCTAACATATCAGTGTTAAAATATCATAGCAAATAACACACATAATTCAATATATTTACAAAAAGCACGGTTGTCCCAAGAACAAGTAGATGTCTAGGTTACCTTTGGAAGTTAAAACTCACAAACTTTTTCTATGGTTCACTAGGTTAACCCGATACTTCATAGAAACAATGGCGCCTTGGAAGGTTTCCTCAAAATTATGCACTCAGGAGGAAGGAGTTGATGGCGTCGCCTACTAGAAGAATTCCTGAACCAGCTCAGATTACCAATTACTAGGATGAAGAAGGATTAAGGTGTGTATCCAAAACGTATCGGTTCATATCCCTATATATAGTGCAAGGAGGTGAGAGAATACCTAGGTAATTTAGAGGTGTTTGAAAATTTTCGGGAAGTTGGAAAATTTAATAGGGTGGAGACTGATTTAAAAGGGAATGTAATTTAAAATAACCGGTCTAAATACTTAATGAGGAGTAATGAGTCGTTTGGAGATAGACCATGGAAATCAAAAGGTCATTATGACAATTAAGGCATTAGTGGGATGTAATTCAGTGACCGCAAGAAGAGATGGTAATTATCTTAGAATGTTGAATCTCAAGTCTTATTTAATAGTGATGAGTTCTGTAGCACTGAAAACTGATTACCCAACGTCAAAGATAAGTCCAATGTTTTAATGACAATTAAGGTTTAAAGAGGATTGAATTGGTAAAAGGGATACTTTGAATATTGATATTCCTGAATTAATTAAGAAAGATAAGGCATTTGAAAACTGGAAAAAGAAGACCAAAGGTCAAAATAAGACTTTAAAGCCATTAATGACGTTATTTTTTTGTGTCAAGGAATTAAAGAGGGTTTGATTTGGTAAAAGGGATGGGAAATTTTGAATATTGATCTTACTGGATTAATAAGAGAGAGAAGGCATTTGAAAACATTAAAAGAATACCAAAGGTCAAGATATGACTTTAAGCCATTTTTATTACATTAAAGAGGATGCAACTATTAAATGTTGATTGAAACATCTGTTTAAATGGATTAGCTTATCTAGAATTAAATAAATATTTCCAGCACATTTAGTAACCAACCAAGAGTAATAAATTATTTAAAGGACACCAAGGCACTTTTCGTGCTTTAAAGGATTAATGAGGATTTGATCATGTAAATATTAAACGCTGAGTAGAAATTGTTTTTCTAACTTAAGTAAGAGTATAAAAGTCCTGGTAGCACATTAATAACCACCAAAAGGATAAATTCTCTTTTAAGGACAAATGGATACTTTTGTGCTTTAAATAAGATATCGTCTTTAAGATAAGGTAACTTTCCACCAATTTATTTAGCTCATTAATTGAAATACCCCAAACCTTGATATGTGGTTTAAATATCAAACTATGGTATGTAAAGGCTAAAAAGTGCCTTAGAAACATCAGTGAACAATTTAAACCATAGTAAAATGCAATAAAACGCTAAGATGCAGTTTGAGCAAAAACATGCTCTAAGCTATGAGTGAACTTGGTTAGGACCCAAAGAGCCTACCAAGACTTAATAATATTTAATTATGATTTTATAAGGCTAATCAAGTCTTCAGGAAACCTTGGTAGACAATAAAACCAAACAAAACACAAGAAAATACCTTAAAGTCAATATGAGCAAAAATGTGCTCTAAGCTTGGGATAAATTTGTATAAGACCTAATGGTCATACCTATACCTTATAAATATGTTAATGAACATATTAAATCAATTACCAAAGAAAACCAAGCTTGAAAACAAGTTAAAACACAAAATGTGCTTTAAGGAGTCTTAAAGCATGTTTTTGAAAAATTGTCTTGTAAATGAGTTTTGAATGGCTAAATGTCCATAATTACTCTTTAATTAACACCATGAGCTAGTAAAATAAAGAAAGAAGAAGGAAAAGTAAGTGAAAAGTAGAAGTTACCTTTATAACATGTAAATATCTTCCAAAAGCAATTCCAATCTTCATTCTTTCTTTCCCACTCACACCCACCGTATCCTTCTTCATCTTCTCCCAAGCTCCATCGGTTTTGCTACAGCAAACCATACCATTCTCCATCTTCTTTCACTTGTAACTTCTAGCTCCATGATCCAAATTTAATTTCACGACCACCTTTCTTCTAGTTAGACCAAGCTCTACATTTCTACCTTTTCAAATCTTCAAGAACTCAATTTGGTGCCATGGAGATTCACCATTGAAGGACCTTGAGCTTGTCTTTCCACATATTATTGATCTCCTTTGCTTCTAGGTAAGGAATCTCAAAGAAAAATCAAGTTTCCTCCATGTTTTGTCATTGACCGAAAATACTCATTGATGGAGCTCTTTGTGTTGCTTTGTTCTAGCTCCATTTGAATCTTTCAAGGACTAGGTGGAGTCCTCTCTTCATAGATATTCAAACTCTCTTCAAAGATCAAGGTAAAACAACTACATTAATGTTTTTGAAACAATGTAAACCTAGGGTTTACAATGAGTTTAAGCTTGAAGCTTGTATACTCAGTTCATTGCTTGTATATTGTGTAGTAGTTGACAAGGAATCAAATACCTTACTGGTTTTATAAGGAAACAAGAAAGAAGTTTGAGTGGAAAAGAGGTAAATATACTAACCTAATGTGGTATAATGCCTTAGGAGAAATGAGCTTATATTGCTTGTTAAAAAGATCTAAGGAGCCAAAGGTGAATGACCTAGTGAAATGCTCTCAAGGAGTTTATTAAGGGCATATGTATTGTTGGGTGTATTTGCAGGTCAAAGGCATTATTTATGTGGGAAATTCAGTGTTTATGGTTTAAGCAACTTAAGGGCCTAAGAGCCATGTTATTTAAGGGCCTAAGTGCCAAGCAATTTAAGTTATGCACTATATTGTGATGTAGTGCTAAATGTGTGAATTTTGTGTATAAAAATGTGTTTGATGGATTTTAGGGTGCTTGAATGAAATAAGGTAAAAACCTAAGTGTTTGGATGTGAGTATATACAAGAGAAGCTATGGCCAAATTTGGGAAATGTGTAAGAAGTTCTAAGTGTTTTAAGTAAGTTTTGGTGACCTAGGAAGTTGTTTAAGGTTTAGGTAATGTTGATATCCAAGGAAGAAGTGATGTTTAGGTAAGATGTGAAAAAGGAGGTTGAGTTAGTAAGAAAAGAAGTTGAGAGAAGATGTTAAGGTGTAGAGGAAACACCTTGGTGTAGTGGTCATTATTGGTGAACTACCACTTAGAAATCTTAAGGAGAAAACATCCCAAGTGCTAGGAATTTTGTAAGAAATTTGTGAATGATAAGATGGTTTTGGTGTGTGATTTAGAGAGTTTAGTACATGGCTAAAGGTGTGTTTGAAGTGCCCAAATGAGGTTAGGGTGTACTAGGATATATGGGGTGAAGTTTGGAGTTGAATGAGAAAAGGAAAACAAAGGTCTGGGGCAGACCGAACTTGCAAGTTCGGTCGAGCCCAGTTTACCCTGTGAGAATTGGCTTCTGGAATGGACCGACCTTGGGGACCGGACTTGCAAGGTCGGTCGGGCTTGTATATTGTGTACGGATTGAGTTACTGGAATCGGCCAAACATGGGACCGGACTTGGCAAGTTCGGTCGGGCTAAATTTTCAAAGGGAAGAAACTCTCGGGAATAGACCGAACATGCGACCGAACTTACAAGGTCGGTCGGAGTAGAAAATTTTGACGGAAATGTGTTCTGGAATGGACCGAACTTGGATAAGTTCGGTAGGTAAGGTCGGTTGGACCAAAAATGTTGTTTAAGGTTATGAAATGATAGGTAATGATGGGGATTGATTAGTAATGATGTTATAAGGTTGTTAAGGACTTGTTAGGTGAGTTTTAATGGCAATTAAGCGGGTGAAAAGTTGTAATAAAATGTGAAAGTAAAATAGGTTAAAAAGTGAAGTTATGTAACTAAGTTAACGGGGAGAAAGTTATAAGCATTAGACATTAAATAATCATGTTACCCCGAAGTTAATAAAAGTATATGTAATGTTATCAGTTGTTCGAGAATTGCTCGAGGAACATAAGTGGACGTGATAAAGTGGACTCCGGTGACAGGTATGGTTTTCTTGCAACCTGTGTCCTACCGGATTACACCGGCTTGTATGCCAACGTGTTTTTCTGTATGTTTGCCACGTTGTAAGATAAAATGTAATGAGTTTACAGTAATTCATATATGTGGCGTGTTCAACTCCGATACCATTTAACCTCGGCAGTGTTAACCTTAGTTAACTGAGTCTAGGATCACATGGGAGTTCGGTATTCGGATTAAACGACCCGAACCATGAGGCGTTCTAACCACGGCTATGCGTGAGTTGATTATGTGATGTTGTGTAAATGAATGTAGGGATCTCCCTTGTATGTTTAACCCAGTTCTAACACTATTGAGTGTAGTTATGATAGACTCCATAGTGGGGTTCTAACTAATATCTAAAAGTAAGTATGTACTAACAGTAGTGAGGAATCCGGTTTGGCCGGTCGCGCGTTGTTTGGGAGAGGGTATCCTTCTTAGCCTTACCCTTCTCTTTGTTATGGTTGTTTCCCTCACGGGTTATGATCTCCCATAGCTCACTCCAAAGCTTAGCTATTCTGACTTATGATCGGTTTAGGGGGAACATGTGTTTGTGTGATGTGTTCGGGCCTCCAAACCCGAACCATCTTAACTTAAGTTACTCGTCCGACTTTTAGGATGGTAATGAGTGTTGTTGTTATTGTATAACGAGCTTACCATGGGGGTGACACCATTCTCTAGGCTCACCAGTGATTTAACTATGTTTGGGTCGGTTCCTAAGAGGACCGTTCCCGTTATGTTATGTGACGTTGTTGTAAGTAAATCATGTTGTGATGTTATCATGTGCACGTGGAAACGTGAAGGGTGTTGTTATGTTTGGTTATGTGAGGAATGTTATATGTTGTAAGATATGGAGTGTGTGGATCATGGATATGAATCCCAGTTTGTGAAAAGAGGCGTTTAAGGATAACCCGATTTAAGGGTAAATGTTGCCTATTAAGGAAGTAGCTCCGTTAGAGGAGGAACACTCTAGGATAATGAATACCATGAGTGATTTATTAAGTAAGGATATATATCCGTTTGTTGAGCCCGTTGAGGCGAAATGATTATGTGTTGTGTGTTTACAGTTGCATGCATGATTTAAAAATAATCAACCGCATGCTAAGACGACAATTAGTTGTGCGTGGCCCGGTAGCATGTGGGCTGCGGGATTACCATACCAGCAAAGGTGCTGAGCCCCTTGGGGGGCACCCTTTCTCTTCTTTTCCTATTTCAGGTATAAGGTGCTGGAAGCCGTTCGAGAGTAGGACGGGGTAGTCATTGTACATGGTAATCGTTTATGTTGTGTATATACAGTAGGTGTAGTAAGACCGAAATTGTTATCGGCATTAGTTATAAATACTCGGTATAGTTGGAAGGTGTATGTTGTTGTTGTGTTAATGGGAAGGGATAGTAATGTGTAGTCACTCGGGAATTTAGCCCATCAGACCGGTACAATGTGTATGTATTAGCCTTGTTAGCCACGCGGGTGGCTAACGGCGTGTAACACCAACGAGTTAAGTACTGTGATGAGGTTTGTTTTTCCGCTGCAGTTTATTGTAAGTGCGTTAATGTTGGATGGGGTGTTACATTAATTGGTTAGTGGAATTTAAACATGTCAATATACCATGATGGATCAATTTCTCGACTTGGGTAAATTACCAAAATATCTCTGGTGGTCAAAGTCAACTTTTGGGTTAAAATTACCAAAATACCCGTTTTGATCCACTTAAGGAAAAATACATTCTGAACCCAATGGAACACATCTCATCCTTTAAAATGCTCCATAAAGTCTCTATTCCCGAATTACCCTCAAAAGTGGCCAAAATAATGTTTTAAGGTGTTAGAGCTCATAAATAAATTTTTGGGGTATTTCACTGAGTCAGTCACACAACCATTTCCTTTTTAGAAGTTCCTCTTAAAGTCAGTTAGCGTTTTCCAAAACATTCCACAAGTCAATCAGCAAAAATAACGTAGTACGAGAAATCGTACAAAACATTCCATAAGGTCCAAAACACATCAAGCTGAGTACGAGAAATCGTACAAAACATTCCATAAGGTCCAAAACACATCAAGCTGAGTACGAGAAATCGTACCTGGGTAACGTTGTAGCAGTTCTAATCAACTTGCGCAAACAATCAACAGTACTCTGAAGAATATTAAAGGTAATCTATCATCAATCACTTGTAGCCTATGTTACGCTTAAATAAACTCCTTACTCTTATTTCAAAGTCTCAATTATCTTTTAAGCCCTCAGTTAAATGTTATATATAATCTTTGTGTTATCTGAGAACGTTGTATAGCCCAAGGTGGTAAGATCAAGGAATGTATTCGATTAACATTTGCTAATTGTCCACTCCTATTCACTTTATTCATACTTAACCACAATCCTCACATTCAAGACTTTTGAGACCTCTATATCATAAATGTGTTTATGTTATATAATTAAATCTAAGAATTTCGATAATAATCTTAAGCTCAATACCTTTATTCTTAATTTAGAATAAACATTGTATTATGACCTATGATGGACTCATCTCAGAATACTATACTATTATTTCACAATGTAATGATTATGTATTTTATCAATATCTACTAGATAATCCATTGTGATTAAGTTTTCCCCTTAACTTAATTAAGATCTACATCTTGTATATTGGAACCATAGTGTTGTAGACGCATTAGATCATAACCTAATTGAGTTACTAACTCATTTATCTTATCTTTAGTCCAGAAAGACTTTTTATTACATCCAGCTAATAATCTTGACATAAGATGTTAAATTACTTTTCATCTTGAAACAACTATATTATAGTTAACTTAGACTTATCGAACTCTTACATTTAGTATTCACAAGGTACATTATTTGCTTAATTATAACCTATATAATAAGGTGTTTAAATATAACCTTTTATGTATCCTTACTTACCTTTAATCTCCTAAATATTTTATTTTTACACCCATTCACTCTATAGACTATGTATAATCCTTTTGTACTAAACTTCAATAAACTTAAGCCTTAAATACGTTTTAAATTGTTTCACAAAACCTAAGGTTTCAAAGGAATAACTTAATAAATTAATTTCCTTTATTGTATTTAGGATGGACAATATATCTACATAGAGTAGCATTTATCAAAGAATTAAATTCTGGTTCGCAAGTGAAATTGTTAATTATTTAATAAGATAAACCATTATGAAAATTCTCATATTTTATATTCAAAACACATATCATTATTTCCCATTACCGTAAAGTATATCAATATAATCTTGTAACTTAGATTTATCTAATAAAAAGGTTCAAAGGTTTTAAGTACCAAATTCCTATTTATAAACCTTCCTATAAATTCTCACTACTAAATACCTCACTTAATTGTAAACTCACATCCTGAATATTGGTAATAAATGTATTTTATATGGCTTATCTAATTCTAAGAAACTTAAGGATAATTGTTTAGATAAATTTCCAAATCATCGTTTAATATAGAATATCATAATCCTTATAATGATTCTATCTTAAAACATTAAGTTATTTCACTACCATAAATGTGAAGAAATGATTAAATATAGACTTACTAATCCACCTCAAATTTAGATGTAAAGTATTTTACTTATTTTACTATGGTTTATATATTAAGAACATCTAGATGTAAACGTATTACATTTGCTTATTATTAATTATAGAATAAGATCTATTTGTACAACATTTTATGAAGTCACAATTTTTCCTAAGTTTTAACTTATTAATTACTTAATCCCAATTTAAGATTTACATCCTGGTTATTGACAAATAATACTATACATATATTTCAATATGGTTGTATATATAACCTTGGAAACTCAAAGGTAACTCTTAAGCCTAATACATAACTATAATTTAATACCACCTCCTATAATATCCTTTAATTGGTATTATGTAGGGGTTTAGTTTAACTTATTAATTCGTTCGTATTATATTTCCTATAAGGTATTTAATTTTATTATGTTTACTGTGTATATATTTATATATACTAGGATTTATACAAAACATTATTTATGTAGTTTTATTGTATTTAATTTTATATTAACTTTTACACACACCTACATCCAAAATATGGTTAATAAAATAAAGTATTTCCCTTAGTTTCAGTTAAGTATATTAACTACCATATTATATAATTAATATAAATGTAGATTAATTTAACTCCTTGATTTAACCTAAGTCACTATTTTATTTCTTTTACATATATGTGTAAATATATATATATATATATCCTTAGTTTTAATTAAGAATATAACTAACTCCCATAAAATATAAATAAAACGTAAAATAACTATATTCCTTGATTTATATAAGTTTCCACTTAAATATGTATGTATACATATATGTAAATAATTTCACTTCTATTAAAAACTAATACCTAAACATTTATAAACTTATGTTATAAAGTGTTAATTTAGTGTTCCATATTTTCCCAGCTTAAAAGTTAATTAACAAACCATACTTTAATTTGTGGTTACATTAAAAACCTTATATTATAGGTTATTCTTATGAAAAACTCATAAACACAATTTTTAAAACCTTTTACCAGTGCCCAAAAATTCCTAAATTTAATATACAGTAACTATAACATTTTATACATATTATAAAACTTTTATTTCATAAAAATATCTTTTTAATTTAACCAAATAATTCCAGAAAACCCGTAACTTGCAAAATTCATAACTTACGTTTAAGAACTCCAAAACCATATTAATTTACATCAAAATAAACTAGATTAAATAAGGAATCTATGGTTAAAATTTCAAGTCAAAATACCTTCGGGAAGGCCATTAACTAAAATTAACAAGTTAGAGATATTTACAGAATTTTATAGAAACCTAAAACAGTTTTAAATTACCAGATCTAATCTCGGCCGTCCAAATCCTTTAAAACGAAATCAACGGCTCCTGTACTCCTAGTTCATCAGCGAGTTCAATTCCAACCCGAGTACTAATTCTCGTTTTTCTCACAATCTCCAGAACGAAATCGAGTGATTCTTGTTTCTATAGTTTCGTAATCAAATTTCGGTTCTAATGATACCGGTTTCCCCAATTATTATGCAGTATACGATGGGATTCGAATTCAAATCGAAGTTAGGGTTCGTATTGTTTACAGAATTCGATTCGACAACAATTCTATCAAATTCTCTTAATCTAACACGTAATTGACTAAATTGGAACATGGATTCGGTCGAAAACATGACTACGAACAACAATATCGGAGCAATTTGATCGGAGACTCACCGGAGTTGTGCGAATTTAGTGATTTCGAAATCGGAAATCTGGAAAAAATATAAACTTTGAGCAGCTCGTGGTGCCAACTTCAAAGATCTATAACTAGCAGTACAAAAAGAGTTAGGCTATGAGTAAGGGCTCATTGGAAAGAGAAAACTTAGATATACGTATTGATAGCAAGAACTAAACCTAGCTCGCACCACACAGAAAGAAATTTATGTCGCAAATCACGAGTTTACCTCTCTATTTCGGTATGATTTTATGTGTTGGTGAAACCGAAACTTTAGACAACTTTCCCTTCCAATCGGTTGAGAATTAGCTTAAACCATAAACATGAAAGTTTTAGAGGAATTAGAGCTCTTCAAAACGAGCTAAAGAACATGGAATTTGGATGAGTAACGAAGAAGTTATGGTTGATCGAAATTACCTGATTTGAAGAGAAAATTGGAATTGCAGTTTCGTTCTTTGCAGGGTGGCTACTTTGACTCGATTTTCCGGTTGATTCAGTATGAGTTAGGGTTTGTATGAGTTATAGTTGTTTAGAGGGAATGTAGGAGAAGACAACAAAGAAGACGACATTGAAAAATATGGAGAGATGTAACACCCCAACCGCTAATCCTTCCATTATCCTCTAATCCTTCCCAAATTTACTTTACTCGCAGCGGAATACTTACCTACTCCCGGCGGGTGATACAATGCCGTTAACCATCCAAGGTTAACAAGGCTACTACTACTTACCGTATCGGTCTGACGATTAGAATGAATACATACATACTACTTACTTTACAATACCGAATACTTACTTACATTTGATTACCGAGTATACCGAATATATAAATTACATTCCAAGACTACTTCCCAAAAATGAAGAGTCTATACAACTACTCCTTTCTATCCAATCGAGAATTCAATATCCAAAAAGGTGTACCACATGGTACACCGGCTACACAAAAAGGCTTTAGCCGTGTACAACTCAGTACACCGTTTCAATTCTACTACTACTCCAAAAGAATCACATCTTGACCCTACTTTACCTTCACGCCTCGCGGGTACCTGTGGAGTAAAAACATTCCCCCTAGGGGGTCAGCTTACGCTGCATATGATAACCGCATACCCCGCGTACTAGCGAGGGTACGCCAACTATTTGGTCGAGTACATGCGGTTCGTTTCATTCATACATACATACATGCTTTACAATACAATACAATACAATACATTCATTTTACCAAGCATACATATATACAATACATACAAGGAATACAATGCAAGTCATTCATTCATACTTACCATACTCACCGCATAACGGAGATACAATTCTCCAGTACATAAAAGGTCTTGTTACCCTTATTACACACCGGGTTAATCGGGTGTTCAATACTTTTACTCCGGGTCAATGACTTACAATAGTCAAGCCCAATACAAATACAATACATACTTCTTACATACTTACTTCCAGTTAAGTCGGTACGACCTCCGGGCAGGGAATGCTACTTCCACCAGGGCTTTAGGGTGGCCACTAATCCAGGATGCTACCCATACAAAGGGAATTGGTCCAAGGAAAAGATCATAGCCAGGATTCGGTTCCAACCTCTTGTGGTTCCTTATCCTCACGCGTGGCCGAAACATATCGGGCTTCTACTCATTCCATTTTACTCAATACTCATGTCAGGAGTTAGGTTGTTAGGAATTAGTAGAAGTCCATACTTACTTCCATACATACACACATACACAAGTACTCATACTTACACATACACTTCATTTCCATTCATACATTTCATGAATTATACAAACTAAATGTTCAAGAGCATAAACAAGAACAATATATTTCAAACACATATAAGTGCAATGTAAATCCGATTCATGCATTTATCTTGTTGGTGATCACATAAACACACAAATCGGGGTAACCAAGTTAGGATACAGGGCATGAGGAAATCATACCGTTCACCGTCGAATACGTTCTACCGGTTCCTTTGGAGATCAACTATTTGATTCCTATACATACATGAAGTAGTATGATCAATGATCTATTATTGATCTAATTTACTCCCTCATTGATACTTTCAATGTATACTTACTACTTCTTTACATTCATAATTGGTTATAAAACCATTCTTTTCTTTACTTCCTCATAAACTTGTTTTTTTTTTTTACAAACTTACTTACTCCCTTACCATTATTACTTCATCAATGGTGTATTACTACATATATATGCATATAGGTATATAGGCATATATATATATATATATATGTATATATGATTACTATAGTCATATAATTAAAACATTTTTTTTTGTAAGTGTTTGGGCCGTCCGACCCACCGTCCGACCCAACCCTGGGTCGGACCATTCCAGTAGGTTTTCGTCCTCTGAAATTACTCCCGTCCGACCCAGCACTAATCCGTCCGACCCATACCCTCTGGGTCGGACCATTCCAGAAAGTTTCGATTTTGTCATCCAGGTCATGTCCGACCCACGTCCGACCCAACCTCTGGGTCGGACGAAGTCAGAAACTTCGATGGAGAAAATTTTCGCCCGTCCGACCCACGTCCGACTCACGGCCCTGGGTCGGACCATTCCAGAAAGGTTTCTTGTCGATTATTAAGGCCCGTCCGACCCACGTCCGACTCACGGCTCTGGGTCGGACGGTTCCAGAAGGTTTTTCCGCTGTTTTCTCAAGGCCCGTCCGACCCACGTCCGACTCACGGCTCTGGGTCGGACGGTTCCAGAAGGTTTGATTCTCGTTATTTAAGCCATGTCCGACCCACGTCCGATCCAGACGCTGGGTCGGACGGTTCCAGAACATTGCTACCGATTTATTTTTCTTTCCCCAATTTCACCCATTGTCTCCCCACTCTTCCTACTTGGATCCTAACATGTTTTAGTACTATTTTAACACTCTAAATCACCTTAGTTCATCCATTAAACTTACTACTCAATTCTTACATTTACTTACACATTTTCTCATTACATTTTCAACACTTATACTAGTTTCCTCACACTTATGCTACAGATTTTGTTTCTTCTTTCTATGCTACAGATTTTTACCTTAACTCTTACACTTCAATACTCCTTCAACTAATGCTACTCCTAGCATCCAAAATGCATTATCTTACACTCTAGTTTCCTTCCATTTACAAACTCATTTCCAATCTGTTACAACTACTAAAGCACTCCATTAAAACTCTCTAACTATTTCCTCTTTTTACACAAGCTAAGTCCTCTCATTTCTACGCAAAATTTGACATAGTCTCCCCTATAATTCTTACTTTGCTCACACACTATTTCAGTTCACAATCTCACATTCCCACAACCTGTTACACAATACTCATTATACCCATTTCAATACTACTACAACATCCATAAAATCCTAACACATACACATTCACTACCCAAGGTTTTCCCAAGTTTAAACATCATTTAAAACTTCAAAAACTGTTACATTCTTTTCTCCAATACATTACTACATTACCACTACTCATTACTCAATCCATTAATCATTTTACTTACTCAAAAACTGTTACAATACCACATACACAAACTAGTTCAAGGTAAGCACAATTACCTTGTCTTGCTAGTTTTCTTTTCTTTCTTTTTCTTCCTCTTCCTTTCTTCTCCTTTGTTCTCGGTTCCAACGAGATTCACACACACCCAAATGCTACAGCACATAACGCATACACAATACCATTTAACATCCATTTTATACTTAACCCTAGAATTTAGGTGTTAGGGTTTAGAAAAGGGTGTTACCTTCCAATGAGTAGATGGAGTTCTTGCTTAGCAAGAGAACAATATTTCTAGCCCAAGAAGGAGCCAAAATCGGCTGAAGCAACAAAGAGCCAAGAGTTCAAAAACATGGAAATTCTTATAATGTTAATGAGAGCTAGAAACGATGGATTTTCGAACTTCTTTTTACCTCAAGCTGATAGGGAGGTGAAGGTGCTTCTAATGGTGGCTTCGAATCTCCAAATGGTGAATACCCTCAAAACGAAAGTAGAGCTTTTGGGTTTTTGAAAGGATGAAAATCTTCTCCTTCGCAAGGGGATTCTAGTGGTGTAATTTTTATTGCATTTGGAGGAGATTTGGGTACTCAAAGAGAGGAGAGAAGTGAAGAGTTTTGTGGGTTCTTCATTCTTCCATGGCTGTCGCAGGAGAAGGAAGGGAATAGAGAAAAGAGAGAAATAGAGAAGGAGGGGGACACGTGAGAGAGCAAGGGGGAGTAGGAGAGAGACTCCCTTTCTTTTCTTTCTTGTCTTTATTTACTTGGTTTGTCTTTTAGCACATAACAAGGAAATAAAGAGAGTGGGGGAGACTAGCTGGCCGGCTCACATGTGCACACACACCCACAATTTAAATTTTTATTTGCAAAGTGGACACACTAACTTTGTTTATTTATACTCTTACCCCACAACTCACCGGTTGTTACAGTTTTCACTAGCCGGTACCCGTTTCCGGAATTTTCTCGTTTAATTAATTTTATTGGTTCTAAAGCTTCACTAATATTTGAACGCTTAAAGTCACGTTTTCCCGTGTTTCCTCGAAAAACGGCTTTAAGGTTCGTTTATGCTTTTGACCCATTTTAAAGGTCCGTTTTCTTCGGGATTTGTTCCCTCATATTTATTTTAGTGTAATTAAGCTTTAAAATATAATTAGCCTAATTAATCACTGTTTTTAATTACGGGGTATTTCAATCTACCCCCCTTAAGAAACTTTGCCCTCAAAGTTGCTCAAGGTTACAGTTTGCCATTTCTACTCATTTGGCAAATCAATTGCCACAATGCATCCTACTACCACCTTACAAGGTGTTCACAATTCTTACACTACAGCATCCACAATTCAAATACCATGTACCACACTTACTTCGAATACCATACACATACACAATTCATACTCAATACTCCATTCAAATACCATACACAATACTCCATTCAGTTCATACATTCCACAATACACTTCACAATGTCATTCGTGTCATATACCGTACAACACAAATGCATTGCTCATTACATACATACCATACACATCGTACTACATACCAAATACTACTAGCACTACTTTGTGCCAATAAAATACAATTAGCACTACATGTGCCAACCAAAATACAATTACAATACATACATACTACGCAATGCTAACCCGAAGCAATGCAAAAGCAAAAAGGCTCTACCCCCCTTAAAAGGGGTACGCCCCGTACCCTCCGTGCTATACGGATACTAGACATCTAGTCTACAAATAAATTCGGGTACTTCGCCTTCATGGCGTCCTCTAATTCCCAAGTCGCTTCCTCGACGTCGTGGTTAGACCACAAGACCTTCACCATTCGTACAGATTTATGGCGAGTGTCTCTTGTCTTTGTATCAAGGATTCGCAATGGAGTCTCGACATATCTCATCGTCGGCTCTAGGGATAGATGTTCGGGTTCTAATACATGAGAGGGATCGGCTATGTATTTCTTGAGCTGTGATACATGAAAGACATCATGAACACGCCCCAATTCTTCAGGCAATGCTAGCCTATAAGCTACGGCTCCAATCCTCTCGGTAATGGCATACGGGCCTGACAAATTTCGGGCTCAGTTTGCCTTCTGGCCAAATCGGAAGACACCCTTCATAGTTAGACACGCAGGAACACTTGGTCACCCACGTGACTCAAGGTCGCGTCTCGCACATCCGCATAGGATTTCGTCTATCTGGGCTGCCTTCAGATTGGCTCGGATTTGTTGTACCTCAGCTTGTACTTTCCAAACTCGGTCTATGATGACCGCTTCGCTTGACCCTCCCAACACAACGGGTACGGCAGGTCTACCATACAAAGCTTGGAATGGCGACATCTTAATCAAGCATAGTTATTGTTATAACGAAAACTCGATAAGATGAAGCTTCTCAATCCAGCTCCCCTGGAAGTCTAAGGCACATGCCCTTAGCATATCCTCTAGTGTTTGGATGGTCCTTTCTGTCTGACCGTTGGTCTGTGGATGGAAGGCGGTGCTAAGCTTCAACTCAGCACCAAGTGCTTCCCGTGTCGCTCTCCAGTATCTCGAAAGAAATCTGGTGTCGCGGTCAGATACTGGTTTTAGGGACTCCGTGGTGTCGGATGATCTCCTTGTCGAATAGCTCTGCGAGCTTCGCCACCTTCCAGTGTTCTTCATCGTATGAATCGGGCAACCTTGGGTGACGATCGACTACCACCCAGATCATGTTGAGTCCTCCCCTAGCAGTGGGAGTCCAACAACAAAATCCATGGAGATGTCGTGGAATTTCCACTCCGGAATGGGCATGATTGCACCATTCCTCCCGTCTTCGGTGCTCGAACTTCCACCTTCTGGCATGTGAGACACCTCAGAACATACTCAGTCCGTCTGATTCATTCCTGACCACCAGAAGTACCTTCATGTCTTTGTACATTTTAGAAGGCTCCCCATGGACATGCAATGTCGAACAATGTGACTCACGCGAATGCGATCCCTTAGCTCAGCATTGCTTCGGGGACGCATAATCTGCCATTCCAAACGGATCATACCATCTATCATGCAGTTTGAAGTCGTACTTTCGGCACTCGAAGGTACCATCTGTAATTTTCTGTCTGATCTCTGTGAAGTAAGGGTCGCTCAACGAGCGTCTCGCACCTCGTCAACCAAGCTAGAAGAAGTAGCGATGGAGCGAGTGTGCTCGACGACTCAGGCGTCGGCTACTACGTTTGCCTTCCCTTCTTTATACTGGAGGTTGATGTCGTAATCCGAGAGGAACTCCATCCACCTCCTCTGCCTTAGGTTCAATTCTTTCTGGGTGAATACGTACTAAGCTTTTGTGGTCGGAGTAGATGGTGATGCTACCCCATAGATAGTGTCGCCATATCTTCAAGGCGAAGACAAGGCTCCTAACCTAAATCTGAGTCGGTATTCCTCCTCATGTTTCTTCAGCTGGCGGGAGGCATAAGCAACCACCTTGCCATGTGTGGAGGGTGATTTTTTCGGTATGAGGGGGGTCTATCTAAAAGCCTAGAAACTGCCATTCTGTGGAGGGCGAAAACCCGTTAATCTGGCAGCCCTCAAATACCTACTTTAATCGTCCGTCTTTCCCAGAAAGCTTAAGGGGGTGCCGATGAACACTACACCCGCTCTCAATGGGCCCCACGCGGACTGATTCCTCTTTAAGGCGGATTTGACTAGAGTCGCCACCTAGTTTGACCTATGATAACTAGGAAGGAAGATCGGGTTCTAAGAACCGTTAATTGACTCTGAGATTGTTGCCTATGGATAGGACTTATCTGGTCACGTTAGAGATTCTTTGTGGGTTCGTACTGGGTTACACCCCTTAGAAATGGCAACGACCACGACTTCGGATTGGTGCCCGAGGAAACCTCGGTCTCCAATTGTCGGGATTTGCCTTCTTTCAAAACCTTATTAGAGAGATTCATTTAAAAGCCAAGGATAGATAGGATAGGATAGGAAGAGAATGAGTGTTGACGAGTGCCAAAAGGGCTTAACCAGTTTGTGAGAGTTGATCAATATAATGAGGGGTTAGGCGAGCTTTTCTGCCAAGCTAGCGCCAAAGTGGGGATTGGTAATGAAAAGAAAAGGAGTACGGACGGAAGGGGAAAAGGCGTTTTTGATTGGAATGGGGTCGCACCCTTGGTGGGCTGCCTACGTACTCAACCTCTGGCTGAGATCAGACCTTTCGTAGTTCATGGTTTTGGGTTTTGAAAGTTTTGATGTTTGTGGAGTTTGAGAGATTTAACGTGCTTGAGATTTAGAAGGATTCGGGGTTTCGGGTTTGGGATGCTGGTCTGTGAACGCTCGGGTCTGTGAGACGTTTGAAACCTTGAGATGTCGAAGTCTGTGAGACACTCAGATCTGTGAGACGCTCGGGTCTGTGAGATGCTCGGTCTGTGAGACATTTGAATCGTTGGGATGACAAAGTCTGTGAGACGCTCAGGTCTGTGAGATATTCAAAGTGTGGGGGAAATTGGAATGGAATTGAAATTGAATTGGAGTTGAATGAATTTTGATTTGAACGGGAATTGAATTGAGATTAAATGGGATGAATTTTGAATTGAATTGGAATTGAGATTGAGATTGAATTGGGAGAATTTTGAATTGAATCTTAAATCGAATTGAGAACTGAAGCGAGTTTTTAATCGAATTGGGATTGAAAGAATTTTTGAATGAATTGGAGTTGAAAGAATTTTCTAATCAATTTGATTTGGTTTTGTTCTGAAATTGAGATTGAATTGATTTGATTTTGGAATGAGATTGAAATTGAATTTGAATTGGAATTGAGATTGAATTGATTTGATTTTGGATGAGATTGAAATTGAATTTGGGATTGGATTGGAATGAATTGATTTGAAATTGAATTTATGGGCTGAATTTTGGAATTGAGTTTTGGGTTTTGAACTGGATTTTTATTGATTGAAATGAATAATTATTGCGAGTTTTATTCTGACAATTATGGATTGTTTGGAAATTTTATACAAGAAGGGCATTCCCCACCGACCAGACTCTACGCCGTTTGGGTGAGGAACCTCCCTGAACCTAGAAGCTTCTCTAAACTGGACTTGATGTGTCCAAAAAAATGGGTAAGTCTAAAGGCTATTCTATGGCCACCTGTTCTAGCCGGTTTTGCTAGCAAAGAAATAAACCCAAGATGAGATTGAATTTGGATTGAGATATTACAGCAGCCCAAACAGGGCCTAGCGCATTAATTCAACAACGAGAAAAGCAACGCATCATAACAAGCAACGAACCTGTGTTAACATGCATGATAAATTTGACAAGAACACAATAATAACAGCAAACTGACAAGGGACTCAAAGCACACTTGATCGAAAATTTAACTTGGTGTGATTCGGTACTCTAAACTGCAAGTTTAACAAATATGTGCTAACGTCAATTAAAATGAACAAAGGGCATTGTGGAGTTAAAAAAAATCCTAAATACTAGACCAGAGCAAATTAATCGCTAAACAAGTTGAATTGGTGAGCAGTCGGGAGCTACTAATTCGTTTTTTTTTTTTATTCTCCTTTCCTGTTTTTATTGCTGGCTTAAAAACGAACCAACTCCTAAACTATTTACAAGCATCTGAACCGTCATTACAAATGGAGCCGCTAATCACTGTTGAACATGACTGTTTTTTTTTTTACTCAACTCTAATCTCATCATTTAGTTACACAATCTAAGAACCAGCATCTAGGTTCAAAAATTCTTAACACACAAAGAAAAAAAAAGGAAGACAATGCCAAGGAAAACTGAGGAGTTTTAATTTCTGTGCTTAATCCTCTTTGAGAACGTTCAACATCTAATACTAAAACTTGATTTAGCCCATGACCTGAGCATTAAATTAAGCCATAATCCTTGATTTCAATCAAAACGTGGGCACATAGATCTTGTTAAGTACAGAAATGAAATCTGCTAATGAAATCGACAAATGCAAACAAGGGATATACATGCTCGTACAGGCAGAGAACTATTAACAAACAAAGAGAAAGTATTCATGATACAGGAATTGGAACATGGTGAACCAAACAACAACAGATGTGTCTCAAGTATGCAAGTATAATCTCAAATTCTCAACAGATTAGAGTACCGAGAGCAGACGATGAGGTTTCCAGTGAGAAGAACAAAATAAACTTTCTATGCGCTGAATCCAATCAAATAGATACCCGAAGGAATTACCAATCTCAGTGAACTCGAATTTTTAGAGGCATATCAACTTGCCGCAAGCTTGGATATCGACATGTTGTGTGAACTAGAGTACAGAGGCGCAGAAGGACTCCATCTTGTCGCCAGTCAGGTTGCAAAATCGCAACGAGGATGATGAACAAGGCGCAGAGCTTGCGTGTTCTTCGTTCGTCAGATGAGTATGAAACGCATAGCTTATGTGTTCCTTGTACGCAGCGCCATGAAGAGAAAATAGAGGTGCAGAGGCGCGTTCCTTGAGGTACAGTGAGTAAAGAATGAAGTAAAGCGGTGCAGCAGCTTCACTGATTTGGCTCAACGGAGGCACGGACACGAGGGACAGATGAAGGTGTATTGTCTTTGTTCGCCACCAGGAATGAAAAGAATGACAAGGTAGAGCAGCGAGCTCCAGAAGTGAATGAGGTGCAGAGTTGCTGCTTGCTTCGCCAGTTCGGTTAGGATTATCGTAAGGAATATGATGACAATGGATGGCAGTTTGGGTTGTGGATTACCGTGAGGATCGAAAAAAAGAAGGAAGCAGAGTAGCCTTGCTCCGTGCTTGCCAGACAGGTTGTAAAATTACCGTGAGGAGGGAAGAAAATAGAGGTGTTGTGTTGTTCCTCGTTGGCTTGCTCAGTAGAGTTCATGGAATAGAATGGGAGGATGAGCATGTATGTTTCTTGTTCATCAGCTGGACTCGTAAGGTTGTCGAAAGTGAAAACACCATGAGGAGCACGGCTGTATTGTGGGACGGCGTGGGTATGCGAGAGAAATGTAAAGGTCTCGACAGAAAGAAGAGAATGATGTGTTGGTCGGTGATGATTGCAAGTTTCTGTGTACGAAAGGAATGAAAGAAAGGAGTAGAGTTTGTGTTTGTTGGCTAATGAGAATGAAGGGTACGATGGTGAGGCGTGTATGCTTCCTTTTCACCAGCTGGGTGAAGAAAGAAAGAACAAAGCATGTATGTTCCTCTTCCGCCAGTCTGGGTTGTAAATCTTCAGTGCAGGCGCGTAGCAGATGTGTTTCTTGTTTCGTCAGGGGTTGCAAATTACCGTGAAGAAGAAATGAAGAGCGTCGGTCGGTTGAGCATGGTGAGTGCCGGTGAATCCGATTACAGGAGGAATAACAGAGTGAGGAAGAAAGCTTTGATGTTCTTTTCTTTCCTTACGTGAAATTCAAAGAGAATGAAGAAAGAGGCTAGGGATCTGTGCTTGTCGGCTGCAATGCTCTACTGCTTCTTTATATAGAAAGGAATAGGGTTTTTTTTGGTTGATGATCAGACAGTAGGGATTGGGTCTCTGTTTGAGCCAATCGGTTGGGCTTTGTTGGACTGGGCCGTGGGTGTAAATAAGAAATAAAAACAACAATAACAGACAAGGGGCAAGGGTTGGATTTGAACCTGCCACCTCTATGTTTTGTGAAATAGTTATACACCAACTAGGCTGCTGTTAATTATTGATAGATTTGTAACAATAGAGTCATAAAAATGAAGTGATGACAAATAAACAAAAACACAATAAATATGATGATATCAATAATAAGTAATAATAATGATATGTACAAAAAATAATGAAATACTACTAATATACAATGATAAAATACAAGCAAATGCAATAAAAGTGGAATTAAATTAGGTATGTAGGAGTAGCGGTAAAGAGATAAAATAAATAAGCAACAAATGAACATGAACCCAAAATAAAATGAATAGCAAATAAATAAGTGAATAAAATAGAACCGACTAACATGAAATAAATCGGAAATAAAATGGTAAATAAGTAAGTAACGAAAAGGGACGGGTTTGACATTGGATGCTTGAAAATTAATTAAAGAAAATTGTCATAACATGACAGTTTCAATTGGTGCACATGAACAATTTTTGAAAAGAAAGGTGACGACCCTCTTATTTTATTTATTTTGGATTTTTCTTATAGGGTGAGAATTTTTGGTGTCTACAGATGGCTCCCCTTGATTCAATTCTGCAAGGGAAGACTAGCAAAATTGGATCAAGGTTGAAAGGGCGCCAAAAATTCTCACTGCGGTTTATGAGATGCAACTACGATTGCAAAAGGATAGGAGGTGCATGACCAGCATATTACGTAAAGATTGAATGCAAAAATATTTACAATTAGTCCAGAATACAAAGGTTTTGATGGGTGAGGGGACAAGCCCTGAACACAATGGTTGGATTTGTTAAACAAATTTTGAACATGAACAATTGTTGGGTTTGGTGCATGAGGGCTTATGACGAGCCTCAACTGGACCTCTTGACATCCAGTTCAAGGACTTATGACAAGCCTATAATGCTTTTGAAAGTACGAGGACTTAGGAGAGCCTAGGATGCTAACAATAGTTGGTTTTGGCGCACGAGGACTTAGGAGAGCCAAAACTGGACCTCTTGACATCCAGTCCTAGGACTTATGACGAGCCTAGAACGCAATTGAAAGTATGAGGACTTAGGAGAGCCTCAACTAGACCTCTTGACATCTAGCTATAGGACTTATGACGAGCCTATAATACTTTTGATTGTATTCCGTACTAGTAGCGTAATAGCTGCCTAGCAGGTGGGTGCGAAACGATCTTGCACTAGTAGCGTAATAGCTGCCTAGTGAAGGAAAAATGATGGGACCGCACTAGTAGCGTAATAGCTGCCTAGCGGGTTATGAAGTGAACGATCTCGCACTAATAGCGTAATAGCTGCCTAGTGGAGGGAAAGATTGGGACCGCACTAGAGCGTAGTAGCTGCCTAGCGGGTTATGAAGTGAACAATCTCGCGCTAGTAGCGTAATAGCTGCCTAGCGGGTTATGAAGTGAACGATCTCGCGCTAGTAGCGTAATAGCTGCCTAGCGGAGGAAAAAACGACGGGACCGCACTAGTAGCGTAATAGCTGCCTAGCGGGTTATGAAGTGAACGATCTCGCACTAGTAGCGTAATAGCTGCCTAGTGGGGAAAAGACGGGACCGCACTAGTAGCGTAATAGCTGCCTAGCGGGTTATGAAGTGAACGATCTCGCGCTAGTAGCGTAATAGCTGCCTAGGAGGAAAAACGACGGGACCGCACTAGTAGCGTAATAGCTGCCTAGCGGGTTATGAAGTGAACGATCTCGCACTAGTAGCGTAATAGCTGCCTAGCGGAGGAAAAATGACGGGACCGCACTAGTAGCGTAATAGCTGCCTAGCGGGTTATAAAGTGAACGATTTCGCACTAGTAGCGTAATAGCTGCCTAGTGGAGGAAAATACGGGACCGCACTAGTAGCGTAATAGCTGCCTAGCGGGTTATGAAGTGAACGATCTCGCGCTAGTAGCGTAATAGCTGCCTAGTGGAGGAAAAGACGGGACCGCACTAGTAGCGTAATAGCTGCCTAGTGGGTTATATGAAACGAACGATCTCGCACTAGTAGCGTAATAGCTTCCTAGGAGGAAAAACGAGGACCGCACTAGTAGCGTAATAGCTGCCTAGCGGGTTATAAAGTGAACGATTTCGCACTAGTAGCGTAATAGCTGCCTAGTGGAGGAAAAGACGGGACCGCACTAGTAGCGTAATAGCTGCCTAGCGGGTTATGAAGTGAACGATCTCGCGCTAGTAGCGTAATAGCTGCCTAGTGGAGGAAAAGACGGGACCGCACTAGTAGCGTAATAGCGCCTAGCGGGTTATGAAGTGAACGATCTCGCGCTAGTAGCGTAATAGCTGCCTAGGAGGAAAAAGACGGGACCGCACTAGTAGCGTAATAGCTGCCTAGCGGGTTATGAAGTGAACGATCTCGCACTAGTAGCGTAATAGCTGCCTAGTGGAGGAAAAGACGGGACCGCACTAGTAGCGTAATAGCTGCCTGGGTTATGAAGTGAACGATCTCGCGCTAGTAGCGTAATAGCTGCCTAGCGGAGGAAAAACGACGGGACCGCACTAGTAGCGTAATAGCTGCCTAGCGGGTTATGAAGTGAACGATTCGCACTAGTAGCGTAATAGCTGCCTAGTGGAGGAAAAACGGGACCGCACTAGTAGCGTAATAGCTGCCTAGCGGGTTATGAAGTGAACGATCGCGCTAGTAGCGTAATAGCTGCCTAGTGGAGGAAAAGACGGGACCGCACTAGTAGCGTAATAGCTGCCTAGTGGGTTATGAAGTGAACGATCTCGCACTAGTAGCGTAATAGCTGCCTAGCGGAGGAAAAACGACGGGACCGCACTAGTAGCGTAATAGCTGCCTAGGGGTTATGAAGTGAACGATTCGCACTAGTAGCGTAATAGCTGCCTAGTGGAGGAAAAACGGGACCGCACTAGTAGCGTAATAGCTGCCTAGCGGGTTATGAAGTGAACGATCTCGCACTAGTAGCGTAATAGCTGCCTAGTGGAGGAAAAGACGGGACCGCACTAGTAGCGTAATAGCTGCCTAGCGGGTTATGAAGTGAACGATCTCGCACTAGTAGCGTAATAGCTGCCTAGCGGAGGAAAAAGACGGGACCGCACTAGTAGCGTAATAGCTGCCTAGCGGGTGTAAAGTGAACGACCGCACTAGTAGCGCAATAGCTGCCTAGTGGAGGAAAAACGGGACCGCACTAGTAGCGCAATAGCTGCCTAGCGGGTGTAAAATGAAAACGACCGCGCTAGTAGCGCAATAGCTGTCTAGCGGGTGAAAAATGAAAGGCGACCGCACTAGTAGCGCAATAGCTGCCTAGCGGGTGTAAAACGAAAGGCGACCGTACTAGTAGCGCAATAGCTGTCTAGCAGGTGTAAAAATGAAAATTCGACCGCACTAGTAGCGCAATAGCTGTCTAGCGGGTGTAAAATGAAATGCGACCGCACTAGTAGCGCAATAGCTGCCTAGCGGGTGTGAAGATGCGTCAGATAGTGAGCAAATTTTGTGGGTATATGCAGATGATATGTGATGTGAGGTGATTAACCAATGTATTAATTGAATTAAACTCCCTGTTTGTGGAGGTAGGTTTTTTGTGTGAGCAGATGGCTTTATAGTAACATCAAAACCTCGGGATGGCTCCGGCATGGCTTCAAGGATCTGAGATGGCTCCAGCATGCGTTGACGACTCCGGTATGCACTGATGGCTCCGGTATGCACTGATGGCTCCGGTGTGACCAATGGTCTCGGGGTGGTTGGTGGGTTTGACATGGTTTGTGATTTTTGTGGCAATTGGTGGGTTTGATATGCCTTTGAGATTTTCAAGGTGGTTTGATGGCTCTGACGATGAATTATTATTGTTTGACGGGGTTTGTGGTGGACTTTGTAGTGAGAGGATGGTTTTTCACGAGTGAATGATGAAACACAGTTGCATGACTTTGTTGGGAGTTCCCATCATGGTTCCAGGATTTCCATGGATGGCTCCGGGATGACCTTGTGCTGATTGAGCATGACGATGCTTTGGTTGGTTCACTTTAATGATACCGAGGGGAATAGGGAAATTTTCGCCCTTGATGTGGTCGCACCCTGGACGGGCTGCCTACGTACTCAATTCCATATTGAGATCAGACCATACGTAGTTCGAATTTCTGTAGGCAAGACTCTGAGATAGATCTGATGTGGATTTGAGGTGGCTCCCGTATTGTTCTCGGACTATTAGGATGCCCCCTGTGTAGTTCCAAGAATGGTTTCAAAGTATGAGAATGGCTTCGTGTAGCTCTAGGGATAGTCTCAATTTTTGAGGATGGCTCCCACATGGCTTCTACTTGACTTTGGGAGTGGTGTCGATGAGGCTCGAGCATGAAACTAGATGGCTCCGGGATGGTCTACGCAAAGCTCCGGATGGCTCCGAATTGGTTTAATGCAGCCCGAACATAGCCTGGGATGGCTCAGAAATGATTCGATGCAGCTCAAGGTAGCCCGGGATGGCTCTGAGATGGTTCGATATAGCTTAATGATGGCTAGGTATGGCTCTAGTTGACATCTTTTAATCAAAAGTCACGCTTCAACAACTGCAACTGAAGTCGACTTGAGTGAGACTAGGCATAGTTCTTACCGGTCAGATGCGATGATGAACTGGTTATGATGCATGCAATATTACGTGCTAGGTACGATACAAAATGCATATGCAATTTTTGGAGAGAGGGTATGGCTCTATCTTTATTAATATGAGGTGTACGAATATAAGACATCTTCGGTTCGACCTTGAGTGATTGTTGAACTCGAGTGCGCGAATCACTTTCCTCTCATGGAGGTATATGGATCAATCTTCGTGAGTCTAGCTGTGTGTGCTAATGGTGGTGTAATGACACTCTCGACGCTCGGAGCAGTATTTTCCTTAGAATTTTTTTCGAGGTTCTAGACTTTCCGATCCTCACAAATTCCTCACCTGCAATGGGGTTAGTGTATGATTTGGTGCTTCGATCAAAGAGTCACTCGCACTCGAAAAACCTTGTAAGGTAAGGTTGCGCTCATTCGCTCATGGTCCCTGCATTGTGAGGTGGGACATGTTGATAACAAGCACAAAAACTTATGATTCATGTTTAGATCCGATACTTTCAGTTAACGCTCACCAACTAACGAGTCAGAGGTTTTATTGGGTTATAACGGTTGGGGTTAATGGGTATGATGTATGTCACATGGGTCTGGAGGATTTATTTGGGAATTGTGGAGCTTTTGTGCAATAGAGGACGTGTTTCACCTTTGCCATGGGTGGAATGATTGGACGGGTTTTGATAACCTTTTATTGGTTTCTATGGGACATCATTGGTCCTTCTGATTTTGATTTCTCTTCTTGCCTCTTTCTGGTGTTCGATTTGAACTTTCTTCTCATTTTGTTTTTTTTGAAACTGCATTTGGCTCATCAACTTTCTCAGGCGTTCTCTTCTTTGTATTTTGGCTTTCAGCTTTGGAGTTGCATTGACTCATCGATCTTCTTGAACATTTTCGGTGTTCTTTTTTGGGTTTGGCTTTGGAGTTGCATCGACTCACTGATTTCTGTTTTCCTCAAGCATTTTGTTTGTTGTTTTGTGAAAGATGGTGGGGGGGACCATGGTTCCGGCTCCTTTGAGATCCTCTATTGCAAAGGCAAGTAAGCATATGTACGTGGGTTGGCATGTTGTGGAGTTCACAGAAAAAGGTTTTATCGTGAAAGGCTCAGCGGGGCTCCCTAAGGGATTATGTACAGGGCAGTCAAAGCTTTTTGGTTTTGTGGGGATTTGATCCTAAGTGCCTCGTCATTCTCATTTTCAATGATTGTTTTCTTACTCTTCTAAAATCTTTGCATGAATCACAGTTCGTATCATGTTTATCGACATTGCTCTCACTATGATTTGTGCCTCTCCATGTGCTGAAGGAATGCACATGTCGCTCGTGGTTTACCTCAATTGGAACTCTTTACTTTCCCTCATCACTCAATGGATTGTCCAAAACACTCATTGAAATTCGAAGGAAAATACCGCCCTTTGCACACTACTCACTTTGGTTTGTGGTGCTGATTTTGATTGGACCCTTGAGTTCATTGACGGGTCAAGAGTTTAGTAATTCAAACACTATGTTCAAAAATCAATCAAGCTTTTCGCCGAAGACATCGTTTCGATATGGGAGTATGCAAATGCAATTATCTACAATGCAATATGATGTGGTAATATGGAATTACTATGTATAGGATGCATGAAATGATGAGAATGAAAATTACTTATTTGGATTTTGATTTGATTTTTTTGCTGTTTTTTTAATGGATGCAATGCATGAGTGGTAAGGTTATGACTAGTCTCGCTTGAGCCGAACTCAGCTTGCGGTTCATGAGCTCATCCCGTCATGTAAGCCCTGAAGAAGGTCAAGTTGTTGGATGTGATGTGAGAGAAGTTGTTTCAAAATGGTATTTGGTCGATGATTGGCTCCTGGGATTTGGAATTTTAGGGAGTGAAAACTCCCGCATGGTGATCCCATGATATGACAGTGACTGCATTTTTGGGTTTTGAAGGTATGTTTTTTATTTTAGGATTTTTTGGATGTATGACTTTTTTTGGATTTTTGGATGTGTGATTTTTTTTTTGGAATTTTTTTTTGTGCATGCTTTTTTGTGGTTATTGGTCTCTATGTACATGGTATGCTGAATGGGCAAAAAAGCTTGAATGCCCGGTATTTCTTGCTATCACTTCGAAGATCATGTCACCACTCATAGGCAAAGCCAGTTATTCACCTGCAAACACGACCATCACTATAGAAAGAACAATCTGACAAATGTGAGCATGCTTGAAAAATGGGATGAATGCTCGTGTGAGGTGTGTTGGAAATGTAACATGTGATTATGCGTTTTCCTGAGATGAGCGTGATTCAGGCATGATTAATGAATTTGAATTGAATGAGAATGCATGCAACTCTTTTCCTTTTTGCCATGAATATGTTGCATGCTTTTGTTTGTTAGTTGTTTTATTAGCTTGTTTCCAAAAGAAGCTACATTTTAGAAAAACGGTTTTGAAAAAACGTGTTTCCGAAGTGGTGGATTTTCGCAGTAGGAATTTTGATGCTTGGTCATTCGCAAATAAAATAGGGAGTGGGGAAACCCTATACACAATGATCTAAATGAATTCAAAGGAAATGTATAACCTATACACAAAGTCTATTCAGAAATTGACAAGAGAGAAAAGAATGCTAGAGGAAATCCTATACATCAATTCTAAAAGTCATTAAATGGGGGAGTTTGAGCTTAAAAACTTCTCCCAAGTTCTTTTGCTTCGTCTTCGAGCTTCTGACTGACTGCTTACGCTCGGGCTCCTGGTTGGCTCTTGACCGGCTACTCTTCGTCTTCGGACTCTTGACTGGCTGCTCATTCGTTTTCAGGCTCCTGCAACGGGGCAGTATTATGATCAAACAGAACGGGTTAGTGTTCTTCTGATTTTGAATAGTTTGAACTCGAACCGGTGTTCCTAATCTTCATGTCGCTTGACCCAGGTTGGTACATCTCTGATTTTGTATTTAAACGGTTGGTGACAGTCTTCATGTCACGCGGCTAGCTCCACTGGTTGGTACGCTTCTAACCTTCAACTCGATCCGCGTAGTCGATCTTCATGCTGCTTCACTTGCTCCGACGAGAGGAATGGGGGATATTTTGAGAAAGGAAAAGTGAATGATCGAACACTAAATCTTATGTGAAAATCCACCACTTTTGTGAAAACACGAAATGACTAGTACACTCCACAGTAATGACCGCTGCTCTTGAAGGTGGGTTGAACTTCCAAAAATAACGGATCACAACATGGGGACTAAATCATTTATTTTGAAATACGTTTGTGAGAAATGCTATTTCGAAACAACATATGTGAGAAAAGTTATTTGAATCTTGTTTGCAAAAAAAAAAAAAAGGGTTTTGAAATCTGTTTTAGAAACTAGTTTTTGGAAAAAAAACATTTGTGGGAAACATTGTTTGAAAATCATTTGTAAATAGTAGAATTTTGAAATCTGTTCTTTGCAAACTGTTTGACAAAGTTTATTTTCTGGAAGACTTTGATTGAAATCGATTTTGAAAACTGTTTTAAAAATAACAATTTTGAAAATCTTACTTTTTTGAAAATCATTCGAGATGAACGGCTTTGAAGAGATTTCATTAGAGCATTTGACGAGATTCATTTTCTGATTTTTGTAAATTTTTAAACGTGATCACACATAAACGCAAGTGCAGAATAAAAATCGTGGCTGATTTTTTGTGGAGCGGAGTGTGAATGATTGGGATAATCACCTTCCAGGTCAATCAATGCTTCCATACCACCGGGGGAACCGTCGTCCCTTCACTGTTCATCTCTCGGGATTTATCTCTGTTATGCCTTGTGGGGCACGTCATCAAGAAAGTCCGGAGTGCTTAAGTTCGAAAGGTCAGGATACCCGAAGTGATACAGTCACATGAGCCACGGCCGGGGATTATCACAACATACTCACTTTTGGGAAACTTGGGGAAGTACTGCATGGGAACGGGTCTCTCGTCATCTGCACGGTCAAGTGTGTCTAAAGTCCAAATTATTCACTGACTACGTTGTGCCATGTATGGGTATCCGGTAAATACGGGATCCTCTATGGACGTGTAGCGTGACATTGGGCTTTAGAGACACCCGTGGTGCAGAGGAACAATGGAGAACTGAGCCCATGCAATCTTCAGGGTAAGGCAAGAAAGGTGGTCAGACAGGCGGCATACAAGGGGGTGACTACCCATAAAACCCATCCTAGACACTGGATAAAGCAGCTGGACACTGAAGGCTCATAGCTTACTATATGCTGGCTTTGACTTGAAAAGGTTTTTGAAAGGATCCTGAGTTGTTTCAAGGTGTAGACAACTACGGCCATACCACCTCGTGGGCTTACTCCTTAGCTACGAAGGACCCATACTCAGAGGGAGTCAATTGTGGACCAATTGTTAATCCCGCCCGCAGATAGTAAAGGTGACACAGAGGAATGCATGCTCCTAAACTACCCGATGCAACAATGGGTTGGCTCCTTTCTACGAAGGCCCCATTTACAAAACCGTAAATAAGAAATTATTCATGAATGAAGGGCAGTAAACATAAGACAGTAAACACACAATAGTAAACAAAAGTGAAGCATGCAAAGGTCAAAGCACACATGTGGTAATTAAAGACAATTTTGAACTCTAAACACTCGTCCTAACTATCCTCACAAAGCACACTCTAAGTGTGGAGTAGAGTAATCCTAAAGGCTTTGAAATGAATCTCTTGAAGGCTTTGAAAGAAGTGGGGGAGGTCCCGACAATTTTGAATGGATTTCAGTCCTCCTTGAGTTTGAGAAAAAACTTACTCAAGTTTTCCCCAGCAGAGTCGCCATTCTGTGGAGGGTGATTTTTTCGGTATGAGGGGGGTCTATCTAAAAGCCTAGAAACTGCCATTCTGTGGAGGGCGAAAACCCGTTAATCTGGCAGCCCTCAAATACCTACTTTAATCGTCCGTCTTTCCCAGAAAGCTTAAGGGGAGTGCCGATGAACACTACACCCGCTCTCAATGGGCCCCACGCGGACTGATGCCTCTTTAAGGCGGATTTGACTAGAGTCGCCACCTAGTTTGACCTATGATAACTAGGAAGGAAGATCGGGTTCTAAGAACCGTTAATTGACTCTGAGATTGTTGCCTATGGATAGGACTTATCTGGTCACGTTAGAGATTCTTTGTGGGTTCGTACTGGGTTACACCCCTTAGAAGTGGCAACGACCACGACTTCGGATTGGTGCCCGAGGAAACCTCGGTCTCCAATTGTCGGGATTGCCTTCTTTCAAAACCTTATTAGAGAGATTCATTTAAAAGCCAAGGATAGATAGGATAGGATAGGAAGAGAGAATGAGTGTTGACGAGTGCCAAGAAGGGCTTAACCAGTTTGTGAGAGTTGATCAAATACGAATGAGGGGTTAGGCGAGCTTTTCTGCCAAGCTAGCGCCAAAGTGGGGATTGGTAGATGAAAAGAAAAGGAGTACGGGACGGAAGGAGGAAAAGGGGTTTTTGATTGGAATGGGGTCGCACCCTTGGTGGGCTGCCTACGTACTCAACCTCTGGCTGAGATCAGACCTTTCGTAGTTCATGGTTTTGGGTTTTGAAAGTTTTGATGTTTGTGGAGTTTGAAGATATTTAACGTGCTTGAGATTTAGAAGGATTCGGGGTTTCGGGTTTGGGATGCTGGTCTGTGAGACGCTCGGGTCTGTGAGACGTTTGAAACCTTGAGATGTCGAAGTCTGTGAGACACTCAGATCTGTGAGACGCTCGGGTCTGTGAGATGCTCGGGTCTGTGAGACATTTGAATCGTTGGGATGACAAAGTCTGTGAGACGCTCAGGTCTGTGAGATATTCAAAGTGTGGGGGAAATTGGAATGGAATTGAAATTGAATTGGAGTTGAATGAATTTTGATTTGAACGGGAATTGAATTGAGATTAAATGGGGATGAATTTTGAATTGAATTGGAATTGAGATTGAGATTGAATTGGGATGAATTTTGAATTGAATCTTAAATCGAATTGAGAACTGAAGCGAGTTTTTAATCGAATTGGGATTGAAAGAATTTTTGAATGAATTGGAGTTGAAAGAATTTTCTAATCAAATTTGATTTGGTTTTGTTCTGAAATTGAGATTGAATTGATTTGATTTTGGAATGAGATTGAAATTGAATTTGAATTGGAATTGAGATTGAATTGATTTGATTTTGGAATGAGATTGAAATTGAATTTGGGATTGGATTGGAATGAATTGATTTGAAATTGAATTTATGGGCTGAATTTTGGAATTGAGTTTTGGGTTTTGAACTGGATTTTTATTGATTGAAATGAATAATTGATTGCGAGTTTTATTCTGACAATTATGGATTGTTTGGAAAATTTTATACAAGAAGGGCATTCCCCACCGACCAGACTCTACGGCCCGTTTGGGTGAGGAACCTCCCTGAACCTAGAAGCTTCTCTAAACTGGACTTGATGTGTCCATAAATAAATGGGTAAGTCTAAAGGCTATTCTATGGCCACCTGTTCTAGCCGGGTTTTGCTAGCAAAGAAATAAACCCAAGATGAGATTGAATTTGGATTGAGATATTACAGCAGCCCAAACAGGGCCTAGCGCATTAATTCAACAACAGAGAAAAGCAACGCATCATAACAAGCAACGAACCTGTGTTAACATGCATGATAAATTTGACAAGAAACACAATAAGTAACAGCAAACTGACAAGGGACTCAAAGCAACACTTGATCGAAAATTTAACTTGGTGTGATTCGGTTACTCTAAACTGCAAGTTTAACAAATATGTGCTAACGTCAATTAAAATGAACAAAGGGCATTGTGGAGTTAAAAAAAATCCTAAATACTAGACCAGAGCAAATTAATCGCTAAACAAGTTGAATTGGTGAGCAGTCGGGAGCTACTAATTCGTTTTTTTTTTATTCTCCTTTCCTGTTTTTTATTGCTGGCTTAAAAACGAACCAACTCCTAAACTATTTACAAGCATCTGAACCGTCATTACAAATGGAGCCGCTAATCACTGTTGAACATGACTGTTTTTTTTTTACTCAACTCTAATCTCATCATTTAGTTACACAATCTAAGAACCAGCATCTAGGTTCAAAAATTCTTAACACGCAAAGAAAAAAAAAGGAAGACAATGCCAAGGAAAACTGAGGAGTTTAATTTCTGTGCTTAACTCCTCTTTGAGAACGTTCAACAATCTAATACTAAAACTTGATTTAGCCCATGACCTGAGCATTAAATTAAGCCATAATCCTTGATTTCAATCAAAACGTGGGCACATAGATCTTGTTAAGTACAGAAATGAAATCTGCTAATGAAATCGACAAATGCAAACAAGGGATATACATGCTCGTACAGGCAGAGAACTATTAACAAACAAAGAGAAAGTATTCATGATACAGGAATTGGAACATGGTGAACCAAAACAACAACAGATGTGTCTCAAGTATGCAAGTATATATCTCAAATTCTCAACAGATTAGAGTACCGAGAGCAGGACGATGAGGTTTCCAGTGAGAAGAACAAAATAAACTTTCCATGCGCTGAATCCAATCAAATAGATACCCGAAGGAATTACCAATCTCAGTGAACTCGAATTTTTAGAGGCATATCAACTTGCCGCAAGCTTGGATATCGACATGTTGTGTGAACTAGAGTACAGAGGCGCAGAAGGACTCCATCTTGTCGCCAGTCAGGTTGCAAAATCGCAACGAGGATGATGAACAAGGCGCAGAGCTTGCGTGTTCTTCGTTCGTCAGATGAGTATGAAACGCATAGCTTATGTGTTCCTTGTACGCAGCGCCATGAAGAGAAAATAGAGGATGCAGAGGCGCGTTCCTTGAGGTACAGTGAGTAAAGAGAATGAAGTAAAGCGGTGCAGCAGCTTCACTGATTTGGCTCAACGGAGGCACGGACACGAGGGACAGATGAAGGTGTATTGTCTTTGTTCGCCACCAGGAATGAAAAGAATGACAAGGTAGAGCAGGCGAGCTCCAGAAGTGAATGAGGTGCAGAGTTGCTGCTTGCTTCGCCAGTTCGGTTGAGGATTATCGTAAGGAATATGATGACAATGGATGGCAGTTTGGGTTGTGGATTACCGTGAGGATCGAAAAAAAGAAGGAAGCAGAGTAGCCTTGCTCCGTGCTTGCCAGACAGGTTGTAAAATTACCGTGAGGAGGTGAAAGAAAATAGAGGTGTTGTGTTGTTCCTCGTTGGCTTGCTCAGTAGAGAATTCATGGAATAGAATGGGAGGATGAGCATGTATGTTTCTTGTTCATCAGCTGGACTCGTAAGGTTGTCGAAAGTGAAAACACCATGAGGAGCACGGCTGTATTGTGGGACGGCGTGGGTATGCGAGAGAAATGTAAAGGTCTCGACAGAAAGAAGAGAATGGGGATTTGTGTTGGTCGGCTGGATTGCAAGTTTCTGTGTACGAAAGGAATGAAAGAAAGGAGGAGTAGAGTTTGTGTTTGTTGGCTAATGAGAATGAAGGGTACGATGGTGAGGCGTGTATGCTTCCTTTTCACCAGCTGGGTGAAGAGAAAGAAAGAACAAAGCATGTATGTTCCTCTTCCGCCAGTCTGGGTTGTAAAATCTTCAGTGCAGGCGCGTAGCAGATGTGTTTCTTGTTTCGTCAGGGGTTGCAAATTACCGTGAAGAAGAAAATGAAGAGCGGTCGGTTGAGCATGGTGAGTGCCGGTGAATCCGATTACAGGAGGAATAACAGAGTGAGGAAGAAAGCTTTGATGTTCTTTTCTTTCCTTACGTGAAATTCAAAGAGAATGAAGAAAGAGGCTAGGGATCTGTGCTTGTCGGCTGCAATGCTCTACTGCTTCTTTATATAGAAAGGAATAGGGTTTTTTTTGGTTGATGATCAGACAGTAGGGATTGGGTCTCTGTTTGAGCCAATCGGTTGGGCTTTGTTGGACTGGGCCGTGGGTGTAAATAAGAAATAAAAACAACAATAACAGACAAGGGGCAAGGGTTGGATTTGAACCTGCCACCTCTATGTTTTGTGAAATAGTTATACACCAACTAGGCTGCTGTTAATTATTGATAGATTTATGTAACAATAGAGTCATAAAATAATGAAGTGATGACAAATAAACAAAAACACAATAAATATGATGATATCAATAATAAAGTAATAATAATGATATGTACAAAAAATAATGAAATACTACTAATATACAATGATAAAATACAAGCAAATGCAATAAAAGTGGAAATTAAATTAGGTATGTAGGAGTAGCGGTAAAAGAGATAAAATAAATAAGCAACAAATGAACATGAACCCAAAATAAAATGAATAGGCAAATAAATAAGTGAATAAAATAGAACCGACTAACATGAAATAAATCGGAAATAAAATGGTAAAATAAGTAAGTAACGAAAAGGGACGGGTTTGACATTGGATGCTTTGAAAATTAATTAAAGAAAATTGTCATAACATGACAGTTTCAATTTGGTATGCACATGAACAAGTTTTGAAAAGAAAGGTGACGACCCTCTTATTTTATTTATCTTTTGGATTTTTCATTATAGGGTGAGAATTTTTGGTGTCTACACCATGCTGCATGAGTACGCATCCCATTCCTTTGCCTGATGCATCACAGTACACCTCAAATCCCTCTGTGCCCTCTGGAAGAGTAAGGACGGGCGCTGAGGTCAATGAGTCTTTTAATTTCTGGAAGGATACTTCGCACTCCTTTGTCCATACAAAGGGTGCATCTTTCTTCATCAATGCCGTCATGGGCTTAGCGACTTTCGAGAAGTCCTTCACAAACCTCCGGTAATAACCGGCTAAACCAAGAAAGCTCCGGATGTCGGTAACCGTCTTAGGTCTAGGCCATGACCGCACTGCTTCAATTTTGGATGGATCTACTGAAATGCCCGCGCTCGAGATGACATGACCGAGGAATGATACCTGATCTAGCCAAAACTCGCATTTGGAGAACTTCGCATACAGCTGGTTCTCGCGCAGTGTCTCAAGTACTTTTCTCAAGTGGTTTTCGTGTTCTTCTGGTGACTTCGAATACACAAGAATGTCGTCAATGAATACTACTACTGAAGTGTCCAGCTGATCACTGAATAACCGATTCATTAGGTCCATGAATTTGGCTGGTGCATTAGACAAACCGAATGGCATCACCGTGAATTCGTAGTGGCCATATCTTGTTCAGAATGCTGTTTTCTAAATGTCTTGCTCTTTGATAGCAATTTGGTGGTAACCGGATTGGAGATCAATCTTAGAAAAGACGGATGCTCCCTTTAACTGATCGAACAGGTCGTCGATGCGTGGCAATGGGTATTTGTTCTTTACAGTGACCGCATTCAATTCGCGGTAGTCGATGCAGAGGCGGAGACTACCGTCCTTCTTCTTCACGAAGAGGACCGGTGCTCCCCAGGGTGATACGCTCGGGCGTATAAACCCTTTATCGAGAAGATCATGTAGCTGTTCCTTGAGTTCTGCCATTTCTGCCGGTGCCATACGGTATGGTGCCCTAGCAATGGGACCAGTACCCGGTACAAGGTCGATTTCAAATTCTACCGCCCTCTGTGGTGGCATACCAGGTAGCACTTTCGGAAATACATCAGGGAATTCTGAGACTACTGCTACCTCGTCACTGAACTCTGGATCTCTCTCCAGGTCTTGCACGTGACATAAATACACTTCGTGCCCTTTTCTGAGCTCCCGATACATTGCCATGGCGGAGATGACTGTAGTTGAAGGCTCTCTCGGTCTCTGGCGGTATGAAACAGTGACCCCAGATGGACCCTTGAGCAGCAATCGGTGCTCGGCGCATAGGATTCTCCCCTTGTGCCGCTCCAACCAGTTCATTCCAATAATTAAGTCGAATCCCAATCCGTTGAATTCAATGAAGGAAATGGGAAACGCTTCACCTTTGATTTGAATGGTGGCTGATTTGTAATACTTGGTACACTGTACCCGCTCCTTCGATGGGAGAGTAACCAAGAAGTTTGGTAGCTCATCCGCATCTAGCCCCAATTCTTCGCAAGAGATGGCGATATGAAGGTGTGAGAGGCGCCGGAGTCGAATAATACTGAGGCTTCGATGCCGTTTACTGGGAATGTTCCCGTTAGGATTGTGCCGCTCTTGCCGGCTTGTTCTTCGGTGAGGATGCTCAGGTTACCTTCGGTACCGAGTCCACAACCTATTGATTCATGAGATTATAAGTAAAGATGGTGGAACGCAAGTGGAATTTAATAACCAACACTGCTTTTATTGAATAACCAACCATCATACATACTGTGTCTCTAATACACGTTACTACTGGATTACATGCTACTACAAGATTAATACTTTCTAAAGGTAAGGTTCAGGCGTCCTGGTATCATGTGTGTGGCATTGATTATTGCCGGTGGTGCCGTATTCAACTTGATCTTCTGGATCCCGTGATACAGCAACCTTGATTTTCCACCCATGACTAGAACATCTCCTGATCTCAATACCAATTTTTCTGCGAGTCCACACGCTTCCGCTCGCTATACAAAAATACGGCGTCATCACCAATGGACCAAGACACTACGGGCACTCCTAGTTCAAGAGATTCCGCTGTCTCGTCCTTGTCTTGGTGTAAGCCAAGTCGCCCTTCTTTCTCATAGAAGTTGACGATACACAGATCTGCTTCAAGTGCAGGGATTGGTTCATCTTCACATTGTTGTGCAATTTCTACAGCTTGTGTGACAAGCGTTTGGAATTCTGGGGGTATTGCTGGAGGTGTTGCTCCGTCTTCTGTTCGCGTTGTTTGGTATGTCTTGGTATAAGGGTTCCAGTCCTTTCCCAAGCACATCATGTTCAGCTTCATTGTAGCTCCACCGGGGAATTCGGGTGTATAAAATCCTCCTGGACCCGTTCCTAACTCGTTGCATCGTCGGACGATTGAAATTTGTGCTTCGGGTGTCAGGTATCCTTTTAATAAGATCATACCTGGGCGGATGACCTGACACTGTTCGTGGTTGAAGTGGTGATTGGCGATGTCGATCTCTTCGGAGGTGAGTTTGAAGGTATTGGGTAACAGATATGGAATTTCCCTAAGGTGGTAAATTCATCTAGAATAAGTTCTAGGCTTACTAATTCATTTCATGCTCAATACATACTTCCACGTTACTTACTCATGCTCAATTTCATACTTCAAGTACTTACGCATTCAAGCTTTCATTCATACAATTACTTTAATACTTAGTCATGCTTTTCAAGGATTAAAGGTTACAGTGGTTACCTGGGCCGGACTTAGTCCCGGTCCCATCACGGTCTATGATGTGTAAGGCCGGCTGCCTCTGCGGTGCGCCCTTCTGCGGACCTCGGGACCCCTGTCCCTGTGAGGTGTGCTGGGCATGAGCATCGCCAGATGCAACCTCCTTGCCCTCACGCTGCTTGTAGCCCTGGTAGTTGCCCTTGGGCTTAGAATTCTCCGGGCATGCATTGGCACGGTGGCCCGGTTTTTGGCAAGTGAAGCAGCGGATCTCCCTTCCTTGGCAATCTGTGCCGGGATGATCCTTGTTGCAGTTACGGCAGATGTAGCTGCGGCCATCGGATTGGTTCTTTCCTTGGCCAAATCCAGAACCTATAGCTTTCAAGTTAGCAAGGTTTGGTATACTTACAATACTCTATATACTTACAATTTCACAAGTGTACTAATTCGGTTTCGGTTTCTTACCCCTGTAGGGCTGAGACCTCAGTGGCTTAGCTTCCACTGGTGCGGTGTAGGCAATCTGTAATGGCTCAGCTGCCTTGCCCTTCTCAGCATGGGCACCGCCGTCTCCGGATGTATTTTTCTGCTGGTGGGAGTGCTTCCCTTCCTTTTCTTCCAGGGTTTGGATTGGTTTTGTTCATCGGAGGGGTTACCCTTGCCGCTCACCTTGCGCTTCAGCGCTTGTTCCTCATCTCTCAGCTGGCAGGTGATCTCAACTCGAGATGCAGTGTGGTAACACTCCTGAAGGGAGGTAAACCGAGTGAAGCCCATGCCATACCGGAGTCGATGGCTCAATCCGCCGTAGAAGCGGTTGACCAAGACTTGGCCGGTATACCCAAGGTCGGGTAGAAGTCGGAGAAGAGAGGTGAAGGTGCGGTAATATTCATCAACCGTCATCTTCTCGGTCATCTTTAGTGCATCGAGCTCAAGCCTTTTCTTGGTCTTGACATGCTCGGGGTAGTACTTAGATCGGAGAAGAGAGGTGAATGCTTCCCATCCGAAAGCAGGGTCAGCTATGTGCTCGGCCTTAACGAGCTTCCACCAGTCCATAGCCGCGTCTTTGAGGTAGTACGCAGCTATCCTCACTCGAACTCCAGCGGGAGTCTCAAGTGTCTCGAAGGCTGTCTCCATCTCGGAGAGGTAGGCCTCGAGCTTGGCGGGGTCGCTCTCGCCTCTAAAACAAGCAGGTCGAAGGTCGGCGACAGCTTTTACCCAATTCGTTTCTCGGGGATGAGGTGGGTCGGGCTGCTGCTGCTGCTGTGTTTGCTGTGTTTGCTGTACAGCCGTTATTACTTGCGGTAGCATCTGCGCTACCGTGGCGGCGACGATCTCAGCTATCGTCTGCGCGCCCGGTCCATCAGATGTCTCTCCTCTAGGTCGGCCTCGACCCCGTCCTGACATCTGAACAAGTGTGGATTACATTAGATGTTGTGATACTATGACCTCATGGTCTTCATTCAAACAATGGTATCGTCTTTGCAGACGTTAGTGGTATCCGTTATTGCTAACGGTAGTTCCTAGTTAGGTTTCTAAATATCCGTCTTAAGAGTTGAAATCCTAACTCGGTAATCACTACTCTTAAGATTCTAATCATCAGAGCGATACTTGCTCTGATACCACTTTTTGTAACACCCCAACCGCTAATCCTTCCATTATCCTCTAATCCTTCCCATATTACTTACTCGCAGCGGAATACTTACCTACTCCCGCGGGTGATACAATGCCGTTAACCATCCAAGGTTAACAAGGCTACTACTACTTACCGTATCGGTGACGATTAGAATGAATACATACATACTACTTACTTTACAATACCGAATACTTACTTACATTTGATTACCGAGTATACCGAATATAAATTACATTCCAAGACTACTTCCCAAAAATGAAGAGTATACAACTACTCCTTTCTATCCAATCGAGAATTCAATATCCAAAAAGGTGTACCACATGGTACACCGGCTACACAAAAGGCTTAGCCGTGTACAACTCAGTACACCGTTTCAATTCTACTACTCCAAAAGAATCACATCTTGACCCTACTTTACCTTCACGCCTCGCGGGTACCTGTGGAGTAAAAACATTCCCCCTAGGGGGTCAGCTTACGCTGCATATGATAACCGCATACCCCGCGTACTAGCGAGGGTACGCCAACTATTTGGTCGAGTACATGCGGTTCGTTTCATTCATACATACATACATGCTTTATACAATACAATACATTCATTTTACCAAGCATACATACATACAATACATACAAGGAATACAATGCAAGTCATTCATTCATACTTACCATACTCACCGCATCACGGAGATACAATTCTCCAGTACATACAAAGGTCTTGTTACCCTTATTACACACCCGGGTTAATCGGGTGTTCAATACTTTTACTCCGGGTCAATGACTTACAATAGTCAAGCCCAATACAAATACAATACATACTTCTTACATACTTACTTCCAGTTAAGTCGGTATGACCTCCGGGCAGGGAATGCTACTTCCCACCACCGGGCTTTAGGGTGGCCCACTAATCCAGGATGCTACCCATACAAAGGGAATTGGTCCAAGGAAAAGATCATAGCCAGGATTCGGTTCCAACCTCTTATGGTTCCTTATCCTCACGCGTGGCCGAAACTATATCGGGCTTCTACTCATTCCATTTTACTCAATACTCATGTCAGGAGTTAGGTTGTTAGGAATTAGTAGAAGTCCATACTTACTTCCATACATACACACATACACAAGTACTCATACTTACACATACACTTCATTTCCATTCATACATTTCATGAATTATACAAACTAAATGTTCAAGAGCATAAACAAGAACAATATAGTTCAAACACATATAAGTGCAATGTAAATCCGATTCATGCATTTATCTTGTTGGTGATCACATAAACACACAAATCGGGGTAACCAAGTTAGGATACAGGGCATGAGGAAATCATACCGTTCACCGTCGAATACGTTCTACCGGTTCCTTTGGAGATCAACTATTTGATTCCTATACATACATGAAGTAGTATGATCAATGATCTATTATTGATCTAATTTACTCCCTCATTGATACTTTCAATGTATACTTACTACTTCTTTACATTCATAATTGGTTATAAAACCATTCTTTTCTTTACTACCTCATAAACTTGTTTTTTTTTTTACAAACTTACTTACTCCTTACCATTATTACTTCATCAATGGTGTATTACTACATATATATGCATATAGGTATATAGGCATATATATATGTATATATGATTACTATAGTCATATAATTAAAACATTTTTTTTGTAAGTGTTTGGGCCGTCCGACCCACCGTCCGACCCAACCCTGGGTCGGACCATTCCAGTAGGTTTTCGTCCTCTGAAATTACTCCCGTCCGACCCAGCACTAATCCGTCCGACCCATACCCTCTGGGTCGGACCATTCCAGAAAGTTTCGATTTTGTCATCCAGGTCATGTCCGACCCACGTCCGACCCAACCTCTGGGTCGGACGAAGTCAGAAACTTCGATGGAGAAAATTTTCGCCCGTCCGACCCACGTCCGACTCACGGCCCTGGGTCGGACCATTCCAGAAAGGTTTCTTGTCGATTATTAAGGCCCGTCCGACCCACGTCCGACTCACGGCTCTGGGTCGGACGGTTCCAGAAGGTTTTTCCGCTGTTTTCTCAAGGCCCGTCTGACCCACGTCCGACTCACGGCTCTAGGTCGGACGGTTCCAGAAGGTTTGATTCTCGTTATTTAAGCCATGTCCGACCCACGTCCGATCCAGACTCTGGGTCGGACGGTTCCAAACATTGCTACCGATTTATTTTTCTTTCCCCAATTTCACCCATTGTCTCCCCACTCTTCCTACTTGGATCCTAACATGTTTTAGTACTATTTTAACACTCTAAATCACCTTAGTTCATCCATTAAACTTACTACTCAATTCTTACATTTACTTACACATTTTCCTCATTACATTTTCAACACTTATACTAGTTTCCTCACACTTATGCTACAGATTTTGTTTCTTCTTTCTATGCTACAGATTTTTACCTTAACTCTTACACTTCAATACTCCTTCAACTAATGCTACTCCTAGCATCCAAAATGCATTATCTTACACTCTAGTTTCCTTCCATTTACAAACTCATTTCCAATCTGTTACAACTACTAAAGCACTCCATTAAAACTCTCTAACTATTTCCTCTTTTTACACAAGCTAAGTCCTCTCATTTCTACGCAAAATTTGACATAGTCTCCCCTATAATTCTTACTTTGCTCACACACTATTTCAGTTCACAATCTCACATTCCCACAACCTGTTACACAATACTCATTATACCCATTTCAATACTACTACAACATCCATAAAATCCTGCACACATACACATTCACTACCCAAGGTTTTCCCAAGTTTTAAACATCATTTAAAACTTCAAAAACTGTTACATTCTTTTCTCCAATACATTACCACTACTCATTACTCAATCCATTAATCATTTTACTTACTCAAAAACTGTTACAATACCACATACACAAACTAGTTCAAGGTAAGCACAATTACCTTGTCTTGCTAGTTTTCTTTTCTTTCTTTTTCTTCCTCTTCCTTTCTTCTCCTTTGTTCTCGGTTCCAACGAGATTCACACACACCCAAATGCTACAGCACATAACGCATACACAATACCATTTAACATCCATTTTATACTTAACCCTAGAATTTAGGTTTTAGGGTTTAGAAAAGGGTGTTACCTTCCAATGAGTAGATGGAGTTCTTGCTTAGCAAGAGAACAATATTTCTAGACCAAGAAGGAGCCAAAATCGGCTGAAGCAACAAAGAGCCAAGAGTTCAAAAACATGGAAATTCTTATAATGTTAATGAGAGCTAGAAACGATGGATTTTTGAACTTCTTTTTACCTCAAGCTGATAGGTAGGTGAAGGTGCTTCTAATGGTGGCTTTGAATCTCCAAATGGTGAATACCCTCAAAAACGAAAGTAGAGCTTTTGGGTTTTTGAAAGGATGAAAATCTTCTCCTTCGCAAGGGGATTCTAGTGGTGTAATTTTTATTACATTTGGAGGAGATTTGGGTACTCAAAGAGAGGAGAGAAGTGAAGAGTTTTGTGGGTTCTTCATTCTTCCATGGCTGTCGCAGGAGAAGGAAGGGAATAGAGAAAAGAGAGAAATAGAGAGGGAGGGGGACACGTGAGAGAGCAAGGGGGAGTAGGAGAGAGACTCCCTTTCTTTTCTTTCTTGTCTTTATTTACTTGGTTTGTCTTTTAGCACATAACAAGGAAATAAAGAGAGTGGGGGAGACTAGCTGGCCGGCTCACATGTGCACACACACCCCAATTTAAATTTTTTTTGCAAAGTGGACACACTAACTTTGTTTATTTATACTCTTACCCCACAACTCACCGGTTGTTACAGTTTTCACTAGCCGGTACCCGTTTTCTGGAATTTTCTCGTTTAATTAATTTTATTGGTTCTAAAGCTTCACTAATATTTATTAGTGACTATTTAGTTGACCAAAATTGTTACGAGTCTATTTGACCCGCTTAAAGTCATGTTTTCCCGGTTTCCTCGAAAAACATGCTTTAAGGTTCGTTTATGCTTTTGACCCATTTTAAAGGTCCGTTTTCTTCGGGATTTGTTCCCTCATATTTATTTTAGTGTAATTAAGCCTTTAAAAATATAATTAGCCTAATTAATCACTGTTTTTAATTACGGGGTATTTCAAGAGATGAAAAGGTTATAGCCGTCTAAAGTTAGGGCAAAGTATGGAAATCTGTTACCGAAATTCAAGGGATAGAATCGGCTAAGTGTTGGCGACCCATTACAGAGTGACATGTGCATCTCTTAAAATTTGGCTCTAAACTTCAATCTATCATAACTTTGGCTAGGATGATCCGTTTTGACGTTCTTTTTATCGATCTTCATGGTTTTCCATAACCTATTTATTGGTATAGGTTTCATGGCCTGGTTTGACCATTCTCAAAAAGTTAACTCTAGCAAGGCTTAATAAGCTTTAAGGTTTCCAGAATTTTATATTGACTTTTATGTTTCAAAACAATGTTCCAACACTTCTTAAAATCTTTATAATATAATTGGAGTGTCTAGGAATTTTTCCAAGATTTATTGACTTATAAATCTTGTTATTAAATTCATAAGACCATATAATAATATATAATAATTAAACATTAAATTGTATTCTTTAGAGTTAAATAGGAGAAATCCCCTAAATTAATTTCCCTAATTCCAAATAATATTAATACTCATAATTCCATACAATAATTTAATATTCATAATTCCTTATACTAATTTAATATTCATAATTCCATATAATAAGTTAATACTTAATAGTATTATTAAAGGTTTAATAAAAGAAATCCCCTAAATTAATTTAAATTAATTTAGGGGTATTTCACTACTCAATACCTCATTCTCACGCCACCAGTAATTCAGTTATACAAACACTCATGTTTACAGAAAAACTATGAAACTGAAGTAACACCTTCTGATATCCCTCCTTCTATTCTCCTCTGTTTGTTTACGTATTGGCCCTCAATTTATCTCTAGGCACTTACTTACTTAGTTAAGTGTTTTGGTTTAATCCTAGCTTCAAACCAGACCCAAACCAACAGGGAGTGCCCCTCTATAATAATGTTATACAGACCATACAAGTTGTAGGAAAACAGAAATCAGAAACTGATATGACTGGATTTCTATCCTTTCTTTCTGTTACATAGCTTGACTTATACCTCCCCTCTCTTTGTTGGGTTTTGTAGTTAAGTGCTCTAACACGATTTTAAGCTCCAGAAAACCCACAACTTGTAAATCTTACAGAGACTTAAGCTGAGACAAGAACCCCAGAGCCGAAAACTGAAACTGAAAAATCTGGAGACTGAAATATAAACTGATAACTCTCCTTTGTTTTCTTTCACTTCTTGAATCTGATTACTGGCTCCCCCACATGACTTAAGTGTTTAATAGATATTATAACTCCTAGACAACCCAAAACCACATGGACAATACCTCTGAAACATGGTTGTACATAAACTGACCATGTGAGAACTGAAACCTTAAAACCTGAAAACTGAACTGAAAAATATGTAACTGGTGCATTTCTTTTCTTATTTCTGTTTCTCTGCTTAATAACCTAAGCCTGACTCTTCCCTAAGGTGTTATATATACTTGCGTGTATTAGGTAAGTTTTAGATTCATTATCACTTAATACCCCCCTTTATGCCCTTGAAATTATGTGATAAAGCAAGTACAAGTTTCAGGAAAAACTGAAATCAGAAACTTGATTTTTGTTATCTTCTCTTCTTGCTTTTCTGTCTAGTCATTAATTTGTCTTCCAACCTGTCCCACGATACTCATCTATTTAGTTAAGTGGTCTAGTCATATTTCAAATTCAGAAACAAGCTAACTCACTCTGTTAGTTCCATAAAATTCTTTTATACAGAGACTGAAAAACAAATGCAAAACTGAAACGTGTAACTGATAAATCTTTTTATACCTTTCTGTTTGATTATTAACCTGTCCCTTAATCTCTCCCCCAAAACTCATAGAGACTGACTTAAGTATGTTAGTAACGTTTTAAGGTCATTAACACCTCAGTATAGCTTCTCCTAATCCCTCTGTACATGCTATACCAAACTGACAAAAAAAAAAACAGTGCAAACCTGAAACGGAAGATCTAATAAGATTTACTCCCATCTTTCAGTTCTGTTTCCTAACCTGACTGCTAGTTTTCCTAAAATTTCCCAGCTTATTTACACTTACTATAATATGTTAGAAAGTTTTTTAAGCTTATCATATATCAGTCCAACCATGTATTGCTTCTGAAATTTGGTAACACAAATGTATAAGTTAGTCTGAACTAGCTATCAGGTTAGCACTGGACAGATTTGGTTCTCTTTTGTTTTCTGTTTATGAAATCAGTTTAAAGGTCACTCACCACTTAAGTATCTTAGATGACTTCCTGTGCTTGGTTCTTGGCACAAATGAGATCTCCAGTACCTTTGGTCACTCGACATTACTGAAGAGAACTTCCCAAGAGTTAGACTTAACAGAACAGAAAAAACAGAGAAGAGAGTGTGAGGGCGGGTGATTTAAGTTCTTACCGTGGATGAGTTTTCTGAACTGCTGGGTTTTGTTTTCTTCACGGGTCTCAGCCCACATTATGAAGGCATTCCTAGTAGCTTCCACGCATGAGGGAAAAAGAAAGAAGAAGGAGTCAAGAAACCATGTTTTTTTTACAGCAACAAACAGGGAAGAAGAATGGTAAAAAAGGGCAGGGGAGAAACTAGGCAGCGATTTTTACCTTGCTCCCTTGCATTGGTTTGCTCCGGATTTCCAGAATTTGAGCACCAACATCGGACACGCACAGAGAGGATCAAGGACCTGAGTTACTTGCGCCCATGCACAGAGAAGATTGACGAGTTTCTGGGCATGTAAGATCTGAGTTATATCTGAGAACGGTAGAAAGAGTTGAGTGGATTTAATGGTGTGTGATCTAGGCGTGGAGGGAAGGTGCTGGGTGTGAGTGTTGCGCCCCAAATTTTTTTTTTCTTTTTTTTTTCTTTCTTATTTCTGATTTACAAGAGGAGTTTATGACAATTCTAATTGTTATTATATTAGCTTCTGGAAGAAGGATCTTCTGTTTCAGTTTTATTTACGTTAGTAAAACAATTACTAACTTCCTTTTTCTTCCCTTCCCTATTTAAATTAATTATTCTTACTTATTTCTTTTATCTTATTTATTTTAAGTTAAGGAAGACTAGTTTTTATTTTAATTCCTCTTCTTCCTCTTTGACGCATTGGTGACACTTTAAACGCTCATTCTCCCTCTCCTCCTTGTTTCTTCTCTCCAAGTAAAGTTCCTCCCTTTGCATTCTTCTCATCCATTCTCTCTCAAGTCTAAATCGTTGGAATTATTTCTTGTGGATCCGTTCATCAGTCAATGGTCTTCAAGGTTTGTAGATGTGTATTTTCATTCTGTTTCTTGTGGAGTTCTTCTCTCTCCTTTTCTAATTTTGATTTTGGGAATTCTGGGATTATTCAGTCGAGAGTTCGTTGTTTGAGAAGGGATTCGAAGAGGGCGATGTGTGGAGTCTGTGGAAGAAATTTGCTTTGCGTCGGATGTGAGGTAGGTGGTAGATGGATTCGGTATGGGTGTGTTCACCCATGGGGATTTTAGACCTTGTTTCGAATCTAAATGTGTTTGTTTTGATATTTGATTTCAATGCGAATCTGGATTGATTTTGATTTATGTTTTCACTCCGCTTAAACCCCATGGTATTTTGTTTATTGTCTACTTTGATATGGGAAGAGATATGTTAATTATAATTTCGACAACTACTGTACGTGATAACAAATACAATTTGGGGTAGCACTCCATCGATATTTTTCCTGATATAATCGTAACTTATGATTCTATAATCTGATATATCAATTTCGGTGTTTAAATTGATCTTTTACTGCGCAGTAATATATGTCAGCGTATAACCGCCATTGCTTTACTGCCAGAACAACTTTTGAATTCTGATAATTAGCTGATTTTGTTATCTGCTCTACACCTGATTCTGTTAGTATGTTGACTTTGAAGATATAGCTTTTTTACGTTATTATATATATAAATATCCTTGTATGATTTACATATATTTGTCAATCATGCTTTTGCGCATTTGTTTTACTGTAATTTCTATGAAAATACTTCCGAGGTACAATACTATGGGTACATATTATGATTGTTAAATTTCTATAATTTATACTCACCCATCGCCGTTTGGTTGAATTTAAACTCTGACAGATTTGCAACACTAAATTTTAACCGTATTCAGGATTGTTACAAATCTTTTACCGATTGTGTCCCTATGCTAATTTTATATCCCATCACGAAATGTTTTCCCTAAACTGGTGTTTGATCTGATATTTTTACGATTTCGTTAGTTTTGTTTGGTAATTATACGTGACTGCTGTGCTCATAATTTCTTAAACGCTTATACATAACCATATAAATATATGTATCAATCTTTGCGCATCTATTTATATACACACTATATATACATTTAAATGTTTCCACTTATACAATATTATTATATAGTACGCTGTGGTGATCGAAAACCATACTTTCAATCGAACTTGTTATTCGTCAGTTTCTTATTTCATTCAAAAGGATCCATGCTGATATAACAAGTATATTATAATATATTTTTGTAAACCTGAATTCGCTAATGGTATTAATTTGCGATGTGTAATGTACTATAATATTCAGAACCTAGTTTTGGTGCCGTTACTTTTTCCACCGCTAGTATTTGATTTTGTAAAGTACGGCTTTATATGATTTGGATTTATAGCTTGCTATGTACTGATTTCTGTACAGAAGCGATTGAATTTATCGGTTTACATTTAAGTATAGTGTTAAAGCATTTTATTTGATACTATATTTTAAAACTTGTAGGGTTATTTTTCTTTACGTTATTATTTAACCGTGTATATTATATAAGTTTTAAAGCTCACAAATTTATAATGGTTGACGATAAGGTAGTTTATACATATGTTGTTATGTATTTGTGCGATTTGATATAAAGTTCATATAATCTAATTTTCTATTACGATTTATGTATAATATTAAGGGGCATATATTTTTATTTAAACTCTTTTTGTTGATTAATAATATTTATTTACTAATGTCCGTTAATGATACAAGCGATTTGCAACTATGTGCATTCATATATGAATTTTTACGTATGTATATGAATATTTGAGCTCTAATATTTTATATAAAAGTATATATGTTTACGTATGTATAATTTGGTTTTGTGATAATAATTTGGTGATTATGGCTTTGTGAAACGATGTGTTTTGGGACCTAGTTTATTGCCTTCTGAGCCGTGGATGACTGGGTCGAGTTATCCCGTAGCGCGCTGCGTAGGACGTCCTTCTGTATTTGTATCACGGGCATCCCCCGTTCTATTCTGGAGTCGACGGACTCATTCTGTTATCTGGGGTCTTCAGACCCGTTCTATTATCTGAGGTCTTCTGACCTATTCTGTATGCTCTGAACTAGGGTCCCTTAAAACTATGTTTTTGATATCGTTCTGATGTGTATAAGATTCTGATTTGCTTCTGTTCAGTTTTGAGCGATGGCAGCTTCTGACATGAGACACTGCTTTGTGCTTTGTCTCATTATGTGAGTGTGGCTTCAGCTTCGTTTTGTCTCAATTGTTTTGCCAGCCTTGGTTTATGTTTTCCGTTTTGCGACGATTAGATTTGTATTGCAAATGAGCTTTGTAAAGAAACTATGCATATGTTTTGTTTCCTTCTTTTGATGGTCTATATGTGACTTATGATTTCTCAAAAACCCTATGGTTTCTGTAAAAGGCTTCCACTGTCAAGCTATACCTTTGTGACCTCTGTTTCGCTCTGCTTTGCATTTGACTTTTTATCGTTTTGAGGTGCTTCCATTTGATTTTGATTCTGAATCTGATTTGCTAACTTATATCTATATAAGCTATGTTCTGTAAAAATGTTTTGAGCATGCTTATGCTGATGAAGTTTATCACTTACTGAGCTGTGGTTTGCTCACCCCTATTCATTTAACATTTTGCAGGTTTTAGCTCTATTTGAAGGCTTCTGCTTCTATTCTGCTTTTAGTTTTGCTTTGTGGGCTTTGTGAGTGTTTGTAGATTCGTAGCCCTTGTAATTATGTTAGACTTCTGCTTTGTAATTCTTTTGGCTTCCGCTTTGTAATTTGTGAGACA